>WOFM01000422.1:749168-841429 GCA_011428145.1 Ericerus pela | reverse complement strand
GGTTAAGCCTAAAAAAATTTTTTTTTTCTAGAAGAAATACCAACAACACCGTGCTCAGAAATACAGGGTCGAATGGGAATTGAAGCCAGAATTCAAAGGGTGGCTACAAATGTCAAAAAAATCAGAAGAAAAGGCTTACTGTAAAGCTTGCGATGTAGACATTACTTGCGAAATAACCACTCTCAGGCGGCATTCTACTAGTGGGAAACATCTGATGAAAGTAGCTATTATTAAAAAAAATGTAACTTTAGACTCTCTTATAAAACCAAAAGAAAAAATGAGTACATTTGACCAGCAAGTGAGTACTGCAGAAATAAAGCTGAGTGGGTACTTTGCTGAAAATAATATTTCATTCAGAACCATTGATACGTTACTACCTGTGTTATGTCAAATTTTACCTGACTTGAATATTGTCCAAAAAATGCAGCTTGGTAGAACAAAACTTCGAAATATTATTACAAATGTGATTGGTTGTTCTGAGAGACAACGAGTAGCTGGAAAATTGAAATCTATGCCTTTTAGTATATTAGCCGACGAATCTACAGATATCAGTACTTGCAAATTAATGGCAATAGTAGTTCGTTACTTTGATACAGACAAGAATCGTGTTGTATCCAGCTTATGGTGTTTGGTAGAAGTTTATAAACCTAATTCGATTACTGATTCTAATGAAAATATGGAAGTAAATGACCATGAAGTTGAAGATATAGCACAGGTTCCTGTATTACGTGGTTGTACAGCTGCAGATCTCTATAAATTATTAATTGCATCATTTACTGATTTTCAAATACCTGATAAAAATATTCAAGGATTTGGATCTGATGGAGCAAATGTTATGCTAGGTGCCCATAACTCCGTAGCTTCTCGATTTAGACAGAATTATCCAGGTATAACAAATTTTATAGTTGTATATTTCTTAAGTTACTTACATTTTAATTGTCAAGGTACACTTTCTTATCTAATGATAGTTTTTTTTTTGTACTTCAGGTATTTATATTATGAAATGTTTATGTCATTCATTGCATCTCTGTGCTAGTTCAGCTTGCAAGAAGTTACCAAGGCATTGCGAAGATCTCGCAAGAAATGTATTTTCATATTTCAGTCATAGTGCTAAACGAAAGTGTGAATTTCATCAGTTTCAAGTAATTAATACTCTTATTTCCTGATATTATGTTTCATTCAGCCAAATAAAACAAAGCTCTCAATCTGCAAAGTGTGATGCAAATGTGACGGGGAAAAATGACACATTTTGTGAATTTAATGTGACTCAGTTCTACTGTAATTAGAAACTAGATGACACCTTTGCAACTTTACAATGACTCAACTATGATGGTTTTTTTTTTTTGAAAATTTATCATATATGCGTGATGCAGATTGGGATTTGGGCTATTATTGACATAATTTGATAAGTGAAGTTGTTTGTAGATTCTTTTGGATGTTCCCATTCATAATTTACTCCATCCTGCACAAACTCGCTGGTTATCACTAAATATGGTTATTACACGTCTTCTGGAATTGTGGACTCCTTTAAAAGTATGTAGTGTATTTTTGAAACACTTTTTTTCAGATATATATATATGTATATTACTTTTGTTGGTTTCTTTGTTTGTTTTGATTCATATAGAAATATTTTCAACAAAAATGTCAGACAGATAGACTCATAGTTGTTGAAGAAATTTTTAAGTCATTAGCAGATCCATTGGTTCATTTATTCTTCAAGTTCCTGTCTTGGGTCTTGCCTAAATTTACCCAACTTAATACGTATTTTCAGAGTGCAAATGTTGTTATTATGGATGTTCACGATAGAATGAAGATTGTTTTCAAAGAATTATTAATGTGCTACTTAAATCGAAATTACGTACTTTCCTCTCATTTAACAGATATAGATGTCAAGAATAGTCAGAAATTTCTCCGTGATGAAGAGATGTATTTGGGAGCAGAAGTGGCACTGGCTATGAGAGATGAAGAAATTCATAAAAATATACCTTTGAAAAAAACATTCTTTAGCCATGCACGAGACTTTCTCATTGAGGCAGTCACAGAAATTCGAAATAGGTACGACTTTGAAGACCCAATTTTAGAATTTATTTCTATATTTAACGTTCGTAAATGCTGTTCAAATGAATTACGTCATACAATTCCATCCTTGATCCCATTTATGGAAGCAGTACCAAGAATTACAGCTTTATTTACAATTACTGAAATCCAAAAAATTGATGATGATTGGCGAAAATTACCTCTTTTAGACCTTGGAGATTTAATAGAGATAAAAGAAACTGATATTTTTTGGAGTAGTTTGAAAGATTTAAAAGATTCTACTGAGCAGCCAGTATTAAACATTTTACCTCAATTTGTTTTATATGTTTTATCACTCCCTCATAGTAATGCCGATTGTGAACGTATATTTTCTAAAGTCAATAATATTAAAACCAAATCTAGAAATAAATTAATATCTGATAGTATTAATGGTTGCTTATTAGCAACTCAAAGACTGAAGTTGGAAGGTGGATGTGTTTCCTTCAATCCATCTGAAGACATGTTTCAAAGAATGTCAGCCAAAAATTTATACAATAAAAATAATAATGATAGTAAAGGTAATGAACCTAATGATGAATTTGATGAAAATTTATTTTTTGAGTCATAAATGATTAAGTAGGTATAGTTATTTCTTAAAATTTCATTTTCTTCAATATTTTTACTGGTACTAGGGAAATTATTCTCCTTACCTTACCTTTGAATTACTTCTTCACCATATATTTTTATTTTTTGTTTTTCAATTTAATTGATGTGATTTTTTATGATGTAGCTACTTTGTTATATTTCATTTCCTTTATACCATAGGTGCTCAGGAAATAATTTTTGTTACCCTATACTTTATTTCCAATTTGTTTCATTTGTTTTTGAATTTAAGGGATCAGTCATTTTTTAATAACTTACTTTGGTTTTCTTTCCTTTTTAAAATATAACTGCTAACTGTTGAGCAAATAATTATTGGTAGGTAACCCATTAAATAATTACATATCATTTCCAAATTTTTACATTAATTTTTGAATTTAAGTGTTTTTTTTTTCTAAACTTCATATATTTTATTTCCTTTTTACCATAGGTGCTAAGCAAATAATTTTTGCTACCCTATTCTTTGTTTCCAATTTGTTTCATTTGTTTTTGAATTTAAGGGATCAGTCATTTTTTAATAACTTACTTTGGTTTTCTTTCCTTTTTAAAATATAACTGCTAACTGTTGAGCAAATAATTATTGGTAGGTAACCCATTAAATAATTACATATCATTTCCAAATTTTTACATCAATTTTTGAATTTAAGTGGTTTTTTTTCTAAACTTCATATATTTTATTTCCTTTTTACCATAGGTGCTAAGCAAATAATTTTTGCTACCCTATTCTTTGTTTCCAATTTGTTTCATTTGTTTTTGAATTTAAGGGATCAGTCATTTTTTAATAACTTACTTTGGTTTTCTTTCCTTTTTAAAATATAACTGCTAACTGTTGAGCAAATAATTATTGGTAGGTAACCCATTAAATAATTACATATCATTTCCAAATTTTTACATTAATTTTTGAATTTAAGTGATTTTTTTTCTAAACTTCATATATTTTATTTCCTTTGTATCATAGATGCTAAGCAAATAATTTTCGTTACCTAATACTTTGTTTACAATTTGTCTCACTTGTTTTTGTATTTAAGTGAATTATAATCTTTTTTCATTTTACTGCTTCATTTTGTTTACAAATTACCATAAATACGTGTTAGGAAATAAATAACATGTTAAGGGGGGCAAAAACTGAGTTATATTATTCATTATGGTATGGGAGGGGTCAAGAAAAACAATATGTGAAAAATTAAGAAGTGTACGGCTTTGGACCTTGAAATACGGCTTTTTTGTAGTGCGGATACGGCTTTTTCACTATCATTAGTTGGCAACACTGCTAGCATGGCAAGGCTGTCCTTTGGTTTCTATGTAATGAACCGTATCGTGTTTGTATGTAGGATGCCTGCAAATTGATAGTTGAGTGACTCCAGGATAGTCAGACAAGATTCGTAAGAGTTGTCCGTTGACTTTGGTACAGCTGGATATGTTTGTGTCCAGTCTGTAAGCATGCGTTTTGCCATCCACACAATTTTTAGTTTCACTATTGATCAGTTTGCCGTTTTTGAGGTCAATGATCAGGCCATAATGTGCAAGAAAATCTGCACCCAGGATCGGGTTTGGAACATCAGCAACCGTGAAGGACCACGTCATATTTTCCTTAAGTCCGATGTCAACTTTGTTGGTCTCAAGTCCGTAGGCTGGAAGGTTTTGAATTCACAGTACGGAGATAGTATTTCGGAGGAAGTACTTTTTGGTTTTTATTTACTGGCAATATACTCAAGTGTGCACCTGAGTCTATCAAGTACCATCTCCTATTTGTCCTGTCCTTTATGAACAGGTGGCATGAGTGTTTTTCCAAGGGTTCTTCGGCCGCATAGATGCCCCCTCGTTCTACTTTGACGCTTCCTTGGTGTAGGATTTGCCCCACCATTTGCACCTATTGTTGCATTTGGTGGCCTCTGCACCAAACCTGTTATGGAAGAAACAACTCTTTTCATCCCAATTTTGAGACTGGTTTTTGGGAGATGATGTATGTGGGGGAGTTGAACACTGACCCCTGTTGTTGGAACTCGATCTTTGGTCTCTGGACCAGGACTGTCGTCCTCTGCTATTGTCATTGTTGTTGTTGTTGTTTCTTTATTTCGATCGTTGTTGCCAGCTGCTATTGGATTTCGTTGAGCTTTGGCTTTTGTTCCATTTTACCTCATCGGTCAACTTAGCTATTTGGGCTCGAAGTTGGGCGAGTTCTCCAGTCTCTGCAGATACTGCACTGACCATGGGCTTTGACCTGGTGTATTCGAGTGCATTATCTGCGGATTTCTCAAGGAAGTCCAAGTCTGCGGATGTGTTTATCACGGTCGAACCTACGGCAGCTAGGCATTGCACAACATTTTGGGGAAGTTGTTTGCAAAATTGGTTGCCTATGATGGAAGGGGCTACTATATTGTTCGCCTTTTGTCTCAATTTCACCATGAAGATTGAGGGTTTGTCGTCCCCCATCTTCATACCACCCATCACATCATCAATAATTTCATTCTTAGTCTTTCCGAAGACATTTTTTATCTTCTTGACAAACCAGGCATATTTGTCATCTTCTGTTAAAGGGCATTCCATGATGTCCGGAATGTGGCGGATTATCTGTGGGGGCATGCCTCCACAGATGTGGAGATACCGCTGGTTCAGAGTTATGTTCTCGGTCTTGAACCTGCCTTCTAATAGAGTCAACCATAAGTCTACCTCATTGGGCAGAAATTCCGGGATCTCTATCCTCCGTCTGTAGAAGTTGGGGTTCTGCCCTGGCTGCAATTGCAAAAGTTGCATAATCTGCGCTATGACTTCGGGTGCCAGCTGTGGCTAACTACTACCTCCCTGCGATGGTTGTGGGTTTTTGGTTGGTGGTGGGTCCATTGCTGTGTCTTTCTGATGACAAGCGTATTCCACAGAACTAATTCCTTCCTTGCTGGTTGAAAACACTGGCTCCTGTGTTTGTAGGACAGGTGATTTCGGGTCAGAACTTTGGCTTAAAGTTTAACCACTTCTTAACGTTTTAACTGCTAGTTGTTCTTTATTTATTGCAGTTCCCAGTCGTGCTAATTCTGGGTGTTGAGGGCCTTCTTCCAGATTTGGTAAATTCGTAGAGTGTTGAGTCAAAGTTGGAGTGGTTGGGGGATGAGTCCAACCTTCTTCCTCCAGGTCTACTGTCTTGTTTCTCCTTGTTTGTATATTTTAAGGAGAGGGGTATAAATTCCCACTTCAGCAGTACTCTACTTCGACAACCTAAAAGGTGTCTTAGTCTGCAAAAAATTTTTTTTGTATTTGCTGAGCAAGCGAGTATCTTGCCAGCGCACTGCGCCAAAATTTTGTAAAAGCGCAACGCGCCTAAGGACACCTCACAACATAGCCAAATATCACGTCGAGGTCACCACTGTGGAATACCTTGTCGTGAGAGATATTCTCACCAGAAGGAAATTCAACAGAATTTAAGCGTGTTCAGCCACTTCGTACATAAGTACGGTTAAGCCAGAACCAGACCAAACACTGGCGATTTTAGAGCCAGTTCTGAGAGTTTATATACTGGTTTTGGAACACGCACACAAACACACGTATGTAAGAGAATACGTACATTAGTGAGAACGGCCAGGTTGCATCTTCCCCTATCGAGATAAGAGATGGCTGGCTGGTTTGTGTACAAATCGTGACATCATCTCATTGTGTCACGATTCGGTACTCGTACATTACCTGCAAGTACATACAGGTAATTACGATCGAACAAGTTTTGTATGTTTAACGTCACAAGGACAATTATTTGCCTGCCCTTTGGGGCGGCGACTGTCGTCGAGGGGTCCAAGCCCCTTTGCCTCATACTGTTGAGTCCCCACAGTGGGTATTAGGTAGAGGAAGAGGAGAGCAATATCATCCAAGAAACCTTAAAATTGTTCACAATGACATTTTTATTTCACTTAATATAATCCTGAATACCAAACG
Source organism: Ericerus pela (assembly GCA_011428145.1). Classification (NCBI taxonomy): domain Eukaryota; kingdom Metazoa; phylum Arthropoda; class Insecta; order Hemiptera; family Coccidae; genus Ericerus; species Ericerus pela. The sequence continues at coordinate 834,835 of WOFM01000422.1, read as the reverse complement.
AGATTGATAAAAATATATTGAATCAAAAAATCAATGTTGCTCGTTTCCACCAAAAAATTTCCATACTGAATAGTCACAAAAGTGAGAAGTGTAAAAAACGGGGATATCTGGAGCTTGGAGGGAGAAATACATCTAATGTTTGATTTTTTTGATATAGGAGGCAAGAGTCATTGCCAAGGGAGCATTGCCTCTCCTGGCTCCCTCTGGTTACGAATCTGTGAGGCACGTTCACTTTACATCGAGGCTTGGAAATATAATTACGGTTATACTTTCTTTTTGACGCAACATTAATCTGCATATTATAAGATTGCAACCAAAATGACAAACTTCATCTGCGGGTAATGTTTTAATTATTTTTCATTTCAGTTGTCATTCTTACGGTATTCTTTTTTTCTCTTTTTCTATTTTGAAAAACATCATCTAGCATCTCATCCAATCGAAATCATTAAATTAAATAATACCTATTAAAAAAAAAAAAAAAATTATCCTGGCTAGGATTAGAACCTACTACCTACTTCCCTACTGACGGTCTCACTCGCCACACACCACGTCACAATTTGCTGATACATTTTGTGGAATGTTCACAGGCATATTGAAAATACTTCATCCACCGTTGGCAACATCTACGATATCTACGAGGCATTTAACTAACGTTTCGTCCATTTCTGATCATTAATAGTACAAAAAATATCTTCCTCAACGTGGTTCAATGGTGATCGAGTTTAGCTACTGACATGACTCGGGCACTGCTCACTCGTTGCACTCGTTGCACTCGTTTTGCAAACTTTTCCTTGCATGACGTAATCACTCACGTTTGAACGTTGGCGTATACTTGTCCGGGTATCCAATATTTACTATCGGTGAGGTGCATAAATTAAACTGTATGTGTCGTGACTGTCATTCGCTTCGACTTTCTTGAAAAATTTCGCTCCATAGGTTTCACTTCAAAAGTGGATGGAATACCCAGTTAGAGGAAATGCGAATATAATATTATACGAGAATGTATCCATTACTCGATCATCTGGTGGTGTATCCTTTGACTATATTATACTATAATGGACTGGCAATAGTCCAGCTAAATGTTGTGCGGACACCTTCTCCTACTTGCTCCTTGTTTCGTAAACGTATACTCTGTCGAAGGTACAGGCATGCGAATAATTATAATAGAAGCCTCACTCGATCGCGGTTTATCGAGTCTGAACATACCTTTTGTATTCTTCGACGGCTTATAGATATCGAACGGTGATAATTGCAAGAGTGAGGAGGAAGTGTCTGCATAGAAAACTTACCGTTGAATTCATAGTGAATTCCCGGTCCGTTACGTGTAGCGCATAATAATGTTTTTTCCATAGTTTTTCTACGAGAGAAAAGATGGACGGATTTTTTAAAAATTTGTCGCTTATTTTCACCAATTACGCAGATTCCTTGGCTAGTTTTCAGCATCATTTTGGGTGTTAGATGGTTTATAGGTACCTATAACAAATTACTTGAAGTTTACTCTTAATCGATAGGCCAACTTGAAATTTAAAATTTTTGGATTTTCTTGTTTTCGTATCGTCCTATTCAAGTTTCAACCTTTTTGCCGGTTTCTAATCAATTTTGCAGTCACCGTAATCGGTTCTAAATATCATTTAAATATTATTCAGCTAACTGCAAGCCTTCGGAGTGAAATTTCGAGCCAGCCTCGGGGAGAAGAATAAAATTCAGTGTGAAAAAATAATTTGGACCCTTTCGGGCCCTCTGAAGGAGCCCGGGCCAAGTATCTTCGTTATCGAAGTCCTGGCTATCAATAATTAGGTAACATTTTTTAAAGCGTCTCGTGAATTCTCGGTAATGGTTTAAGGGTTGGCTACAACTGCGTTTCCACTGCAGTTGTTTATTACATGGAGACTTCACCTTTGAAGAATATTCTTTTGCGATGAAACCTTAGGAGTGCACAGTGTACCTACCTATCTTGAGTTGTGAGTGAAAGATGAAGGAAATGACGTTCTTCTCGATGTAAAAATGATGAAAAAAACGTTGAGAGTGCGTAACTTTGAAGAACGATAACCTGCAGGCTAAGGTTTACATTCCGGCCAAAATTTTCTTAGGTACTTATGCAAAACGTTATTTTATGTTCTATGTTTGTACTCCGTCCAGGCTAAGAAGTACGTAACATCAGAAAAACCTTCGGGTGTGGCGGTCCGTTGACGGAGAGGGACGAGAAGTAGATGTATTGATTCGTACTTCCACGTATAATTCGATGATAGGCGCTAATATCGAGGATTCGAACTGCCAACACCTTCGTTTATCCGTCTGTAAGAGTCAACCTTCGAACCATTTAGGCTACGGGGCTGCCTCCACAAAGGGACAAACTAATAGACGTAGGTACCCTTACGGCCTTCAGCGGTGGTCGCCTCAATACACGTAATTATGGTACTGGACCAGTACAGAACGATGATTTGTGGTTAGAGACGCCGGCGCTAAATAGCCAACCGAAGCGTACCTTTTGACGTACTTGGTTTCGTGTTTATGGACGCCATCCCTGCGAATTTAAGGTATTTCTCTATCGGATGTATTCTCAGTCGGTCAACTGCACAAGGTACGCTAACTAAGGCTGCCTACTTTTCCACCCACATGTTTCGACATTAAAAAGTACATTGGTCTTGCGGAGATTTACTGGTCCAGTACTATACGTAGCTACAGTCAAAGTCGGCGTCAAATAAATTGAGCTCTGAAACAAATAGGTAGGCAATATGATGTACAAACGTTGAACAGCCAATGAGAAAGAGCGACGCACTGGTGACCCTTGAACATCACAGCTCAACCGTTATTTAGCGGATGTTTCGAGCGGACAAGCGAGCCGTAACTGAATTACGGTTTATGACGACAAGTACCAACATCTTAGCGGGTGCAGAATATAGGTACCGCAGTTAGGTAACCTAACTACTTGTATTTTCTCACAATTCAATTCGAAATGTTTAGCTTTGTTCGCGCGTCGTCGCATTGAAAATTTGAAAAACATAATTAAAAAAACGGTTTACCAATCCACGAAGCCTCCTCGTCTGAAATGGGTATCGGAGAATCGGGTGTTTGCAGCTGAGACAGCAGAATGGAGGAGAATCCCTCGCAAGCTCCGTAACAGACGGTGAATATCAGTGAAACAAAAGCGGCAAAATATTGTCTCTGTGAAAATGAAAATTTGATTATTTTCGAATGAAATCGAAATTGTTGAACAATACGTACATCCGTGGGTAGGCGGGTAACAGAGATGCGGAAAATTACGCGTCCGCGTTCAAGGACGGGATTTCGGCAACTATTTCCAGAGTCCAGTCTTTCAGTGGCGTGTGAGCCTTGTCGATGCGTTGAAATTTCAAGCGAAGCAAATCACCAATTAGGTACGCACCACGAATGGCAGATCTTTTTAATTAGGACTCTCGTTTGAATAGATTGTAATTCTTAGGTACTCCTTCGGTTATTGCGACATCCGTCCGCAGTTGGGTATCTGTAGGCGTGATTTCAACGTTTTTGATTGTGGATGGGGGGAAATATCAAGCGGACCGCAGATTCGTAGAATTTAGGACCTTGTGGAATTGATAAGGATAGAGGTATTCGGTTTTTTTAACGTATTAGGGAACAAATGACCCATTGATACCTTCGAATAGTGCCTCGGTATGTGAACCCGTAACATTAGTTTCGACGAGTAGTATCGATGGATAGCGGATTCACCGTCATCAAAGAAGTGTTGGTTGTTTTAAGCTGGTTTCACTGTGAAAACCAGCTCATAAGAATCATTTTTTTTTTCAAAAAACCTGGGAAGGTGGGAGTGAGACCCAGTAGGTACATACGTTTTTCAATCCGTGACAAAATAATCGTAACTTTTGGGTACCATTAACTCGAGTTAATATAAAACAAAATTACATTATACCTGTATTAGGTGTAGCCTATTAAGGTATAAGTATATTACGTATGTATAATTTTTGTTAATATGGTATATAGGGACCTATTAGTCGTGAGTTTTGTCCGATAATCACGCAATTCGGTACGAATTAAAAACATTACGTATTTATTTTATTAGTTCACGACACTTTTGTAATTTTCATCCGAACTCGTACCTTCAGTTCTTAGCCTAATTAATTCTTACTAGGTATTTCTCTTTTACAAACGTAGGTATTACGTCTTCTTCTATTTTCATGTAATTATTTATAACATCGGAAAACATAATACGCGGCGTGTATCATTCTGTAGCAACGTTACCGTTACAAACAGAGACATACAAAACAGAGAGTAATGTTCTTACCAAATTTTCTTCGTTACCAAACAAACATTTTGTTCGGTGATACTGTACCTGCGATTTTCTGTTTGAATTTTTCTTAATTGCGAATGTTTGATTCGCACATTTGTTACATCATTACTACCACATGTAGACGTATTCAATAGGTACCTGTGGCGACGGCTGAGCGAGACGAAAATTTTCAATTAATTTTTGCATCGAACTTTTTACTGGGCCCCCTGAGACCTTAAAAAGGGATTAGCATTGATGTACTCACAGTGTATACGTGGTATACGTAGTATGCTTTCAAGAAATTGATAACAAATTCAGGGTATAAGCGGTATACTCTCGCAATATTGCATAAAAAAGCATTCACAAATTACACTTTTATTTATTCTTATTTAGTTGACATTGTCTGCTTATCAATAAACAAGCAATAAACCTGCGACACGTTGATTTGTAAACATACTTTTCGAGATAAACATTTTTTTGAGACACCCGCGCATGAACGAATATTTTTTAGCTTGGGAATTTTTCCAATTTTTTTGTTAATCCATCAAATTTACGCGTTAATTTTCGATATTACATAGAGGTACTTACCGGTGCCTATATTCTTGAAGATATTATGTGCAAAAAACCTCGAAGCTGGGAGAAAAAACATAACAAACGCAGGAGTAAACCAAAAACCCAAACTTTAATTTTAATGCCCTCTCTTCTGGTCTTCTGAAATATAATTAAACAGAAGCCCCCTTGACGTTGCAGCCCATAGAACATTAAATGAAAAATCTTCACAAAATGCAAATCAAAAACGAGAACTGGGAACCTCTTGCCCTATAAGTATGAAAAAAATACTTAAAGTAACACAAGAGACTTGCTCTTCTCCCTTAGTTTGTGTTCTACATTTTTTTTTTTTTAGGAAGTAAGGAATCAATAGGTGCAAAACTTCTATCAGATTTGCCCCTTGCTACTTTAATAAAGATTATCTCTCATAAAAATTTCAACCTGATCTCTTTCATAGTTTTCTTAAAATCTTGGAAAAGGCATTTTAGCATCAGTTGTAGGTTTTACATTTTTCTCAGAAACTACTGAACAAAGGAGCACTAAAGTCCTATCAGACCTGGTTTTATGTAACTAAATTACGATTTTTCGTGAAAATTTTAGCTTAATTTATTCTTTTGGTTGTTTTCTCAAAATTCTTGAAAAACCATTTTTCTAGAAAATTTTGCAATTCATTCTTTTCGTGTTTTGTCAGAAACTATAGAACTAATAAGCACAAATCGTCCAACTACTGTCAGATCTCAGTAAAATCACCTTTGTCGGTTTCTCAAAATCCTGGAAAATCCACTATTCCAAAAATTTTTTTTCTTTTCCCATTTTTTCAGAAATTACTGAATCAATAAGCACTGAACTCCCATCAGACCCGATCCTATATAATTATATAAGAAATACTTTTCATGAAATTCAGCTCGAAGTTATTACTTTTTTAAGTAATACTTTCAAAACCGTGGACATAAAATTTGGTTGATACGAGCATAATTATGTAAATTAGAATATATGGGTAACATACCTATAAGTATGTATATCAAAAGTATCGAGTAAAAATGGGGAAATGTTTTATTTTCTCATGAAACGTACAAATTTCATCATTCCCACCCCTAACCTCTGCGAGAAATCAATTTTGAAAGCCCGTTTTCCGAGAAAAGTGGGTAAAAAGAAACTTAATATCAGTAAAAACGAATGCCTTTTTTTGTAGACCCTAGGTAGGAAAATGAAACTTGATATTTTTTGCAGACAAGGAAAACTTTTTTTTTCAGACTTTTTTCAGACTTTTTTTCAGCTTAAAACCTTCCAAGGGATGAGATTTATAGTTTTAGATCAATATTATGTCATTTGGATCAATAATAACGGAGTTTGCCTGATAGGCATTTTTGTGTTTCAACTTTATATTATAATAGAATAAATTAGGTTAAAAACGAATTTTTAAAAGATAGGTACGCTTTTTTTTTTTGTATTTTGGCTTTAGCTTCATGCGAAATAAACATTATTTTGTTGCGGAAGGTTGGCTGCAGTGTTGGTATATTTTAAAATCGTAGTAGCGAGTAGAATAAAAGTTGATAATAACAAGACAGAAGTACTGGTGAAAGAGAAAAAAAAAATAACCGTTAAAAACGAATATAAGTGTATGTGTGCGTGTGTCGCAACACGTGAAAGCAGCAGCGCTGAAGTTGGTCATCTGGTGTACTTCAACAAATTTAGTGAGTAGAATAAAAGCGTATAATAAAAATAGATAATAATGCTCATTTCTGTTTTCCATTAGTTTGGAGCTAGCTTTTCTTATTAGCTAATGAAATGACCCTATTGTAAGTGCCAAGTGCGAGAACCATATACGTTAAATTATGGCTGACAGACTCACATCATTGGAATCTGAAAGACTTTCATTTTGGAAATAAAACAAGAGTCAGGGTTGAATAACCTTCAAATACAAAAACAAATTTTCCATTTTTTTTTTTTTTTTTAAATTTGTTCGAGTAACATCTTAATGCTGCGTTAATAAAAGTTGAAAAATTCTTTGTTTGTTTGTTAGTTAGTAATAGTAGTAGGGCCAAGGAGAAGGTGTGCATACTCTCAAAACATTTCATGAGCACGTAGTTGAAGATTGGGAAAATTTTTTCTCGAAAAGATGGCGTGTCGAGGCTCGAATCGACTCCGCTTAAAATGATTTTGGGTAATCATTTCCGACAATGACTGATCTTGCACCACAGGTATCGTTATAATCTATCAATAAAATAGCTGTACAGGCTACCTAACTGCAGTGCCCAAAACGTAGGGGGGCACCTATCTGATTGTTGAATTTCGGAAAATATCTCTTTTTGTTAGGTATTCACCAAACTGTGTTGACCAACTCGTTTCATTCGAAACGATCTAATTTTTGCAGCAATATATGATAGTCATCGACTAAAATTGGTTGACGGTTATTTTCAAGTTACTTACGGCTTCTGCTTCGTAATTAAGTAAGACTTTCTAGGGTCGTTTTACGTACAGGTACTCATCTTGTTTTGTATTTGTTTTCGGGGCTTGAAATACGAATTTCTAATTACACCTGGGGTAGACCACCTGAAAACTGACTCAAGTAATTGAAAATTTAATTTAAAAAGTTTTTGTAAATTATACTCGCCTTTACATCCATTTTTGTCGAATCGATGGTTGAAGCAGCGAGTTACAACGGATCCGCAAATAAAATAATGGCTTAAGTCTATTCGGTTAGCATTGTTGGTGCTACACTTTATCACGAGTTAAATAGAAAAATCGTGCTAATGGTTAGGCACATTTGAACACTAAGTATAAATGAACTGTTAATATTTTAAGATTCAAATTCTGCTCAGATTAAAGGCAGCGAACAGAATTAACGTCAGCTTAGTACAAAGGTGAAAACAAAAAACAACTGTGTAGTATTATGGTATTTGTCAAACGCTTCGCATTATCAAAAACATTATTTAAGTACCTATCACATATATTTATAGTTTTAGCTTACAGTAGTTAACTGATAAACGACGTGTCTTTAGACCGACTTATTTATTTTCCTTCAAAAGAAACATGACTGGTATCCACAGTGACTTTTGCTTATGGAGGTCTATGTCAATGGCTCATGGTGGATAAAGTAGTGGCAACTCCCCACCAACCATTAGTACCCATATATTTATACGAAGCGTTTTAACGCACATCTCTCACTCGCACTCTCACTCTCACTCTCACTCTCACTGTGGTGCGACAACGGATTCTGGCGACCGCCTCAGCCTGGCCACATGTCTGCCGACATTCCTTCAGCAGACGTACGATGTGTCCTTTGCGCACGCCGGGCGTGCAGCACTCGTAGGGGTGGGTATCCGACAGATAAAACCCACTGAAATATTGCCGATGACGTATGATATCTTGCAGCCTCTGACAATTGAAGGGGAAATACTATGTAATTTGGAAAATTTTGTTCGCTATTTTTACCATTTTTAATACAATTTTTTCCTCACCTACTTTACACTGATAAAACACCTCGGGCTTGAGCCATTTCATAGGCAGACTCGTAGTCGAAATAAATAAAAATTCTGACCACATTCGGTTGGTATTTGAACATTTGAGAATGTTTTATGGGTGTAGTTCATAAATTTTTAAATTCTACATTTTTACGTCAGGAAGGAGTAAAAAAAGAATAAAATAAGTTTAGGTTAAAAATCGAGTTTTTAAAAGATAGGGCTTTTATTCATTTTTTGGCTTGAAGGTTGGCTGCAGTATTGGTATATTTTAAAATCTCAGTAGTGAGTGGAATAAAAGTTTATAATAAATGGTATGGGCTACCACAGGTGATGTGGGCGCGCGCGCATGTGCACACACACACTTACTCACATAGACACATTTTTTACTTCTTTCTTTTTTCTCTCCTTCGCATCAAAATTTACGCCAAGATTTGCACCGAGATTCATGTTAACCACCTTCTTATTTTTGTATTTACCTCCATAGTGAAAATAAAATGGTGTTCCCCATCTTAAAAAAACGTTGAAGTGATTAACTGTTTGATCGACAGAATAAATTTTACAGGGAGGGGGTATTGGAAGAAGAAAATACTGGAAAAAGTTAGTGGTCTGCGTAATTTATAGTTTTTTGCTATAAAAAGTACTTTCTCTTCCCCTTTTTACTCTCTGAATTTTGAAAGAACTGTTGTAAATTTATGGGATATTTTTCTTAAAGGTTGTCTTCTTGGATGCTATTTGGCAGAATTTTGATGTAAAGATTAATTAGACAGTTATCTTTTATTGGAAATGACCTATTGTATAACATGGTAATACCAAAAATTGAACCGGTTTTTGACCATGAAGATAACCCTACGACCCCCTTTTTTTTAACGAAAAATTCATTTCCACCATCAGATTTCACCTAAAACGAATTAATCACGAGATAACAGCGAGAGAAAATACAAGAACAGAACTGGGTGCTCTGCGTATCACTATATATATATATATATATATATATATATACATATTGTATACAAAGGGCTTTCTGCATAATATTTGCCACCTATCGGGCATTGAATGTATACGCACATGTATATGATTTTGGTGCTAATAGAATTTGTAATTGGAGTGGTTGGAAAGGGGGCGTAAATCCCTCCTCCAAAGCTAGTAAGTAAATAAAAGCTTATTTTTTTTTAATTCGATTTTAAACTGAACTTATTTTTCTCGTCGAACTACAATTTTTGAAAATTCATACAATTTTTCTGTATTTTTCAAAGAGTAAAAACAAATTCTTCGAGTGAGGTACCATTAGTATATTATTCAACTGCCATATTGTTTACCTGAAACAATGTCATAAAACCCATACACTTATCTTCTATAGACTTTGCGAAACAATTTTTCAAATATTCACTGCATTAGAAGGCTTTTTCAACGCCTCAATTAGTAAAATAAGTCAGCTGGTTACCGGAGTTGTTCACAATAACCAATTCATTTACAATGACAGTAAAAATATATATATTTATAAGAATTTAAAGGTAAAGTGGCGGACTTTTTTTTAACTGTTTATGTCTGTTCATTCAAGTCAGAATGTGAGTATGTCGTGACTCTTTTTTTTTCTATTGTTGATATTTTTCCATCCACTGCAGATTACTTTCTCGCTTCTAGGTTGTCATATTATCTATTGACTTGAAAAAAAATTTTCTTTTCAAAAAATGTAGAGAAAGTATTGTGTAGAATTTGTGTGTTGGTAGTATAGGTATGTCATGAAACAGAACACTTTCTGCCCTTAAAGTGGATGTTCTGTCCTTGATAGCCCCCTAAAAGCAGAATTTTGTATTGTAAAATGTTCTATTGATTACAGACTAACAACTATTGTGCCTATGAAAAGTATGTGTATAACTTTATTTATAGAAAATTATAGAAGTAAACTTTTTTCTAAGAATAAAATTTTCTGTAAAATTAACCCTTACCTGAGAAAATCACAAGACCACACTGAAATATGGTCCAAAACATTTTGGGGGCTGAGGAGGCAGTATGATCTTGGGAGGTGGTAAATATTCGATTTTATATAGTTTAAGGTCTAATATGATGAACCTCCAAAGTGCAAAATTACTTATTTCTCGAGAAAAAGGGGGTTACAATGTGGCGACCCAATAAGTACGCCACTTTACCAAAAATATGCCACAATACCTATAAATATATCTACACATACATATACCTACATACATACATACATACATTATAATATACAATATACAGTATATACCTATATATATATACACACAGATGGCTATCATTACTGCTTCCACATATTATGCCATATCAACTACTACTGCTTCCATCAACATTAGTGCATTTGATTTTGGAAGCACTGATGGTATACCATGTTATTTTCCCCTTCATGTACAGAGGATGGTATTAGGTTCCCTTGCAGGAATTGTTGGGTGGAAGTCATAATGATAGCCAAGCATCAAAAAATATACGCTTTTACCTGCAACAAATTCTGTGAGAGAGAGCTTCAGTAGAATGGTTGTATATTGGACTTTTGTATATTCATTACTACTTGGCAGACAATACTGCTCCTGTCATCTTTGAAAACCTTGCCAGTAATAGTTAATTTTTTTTTCTCCTAGGCATCATAAAGACAACTGGTGAAACATAATTATTATACATTTCTCGTTAGTTTTACAGTAGATTGTTATGTTAAATATTCAAATGGTGGCCAAATTTAAACTTTTCATATTTTAACGTATGGTACATCATGGGATATGTTTTTTGAGGTGCTGAGTTTGAATTTGAGATTAATTTTTTTCTTGAACTTGTTTCTCTACTCTTAAGAGCTTTAAAAGTTGGCCAAATTTTGACTTTTCATATTTTAATGTGTGATATATCATGGGGTATGTATTTTGAGGTGCTGAGATCAAATTTGAGAATAATTTTCTCATTGAACCCATCCCTTGACACCAAGGAAGCCAAATTTTGTATATCAAATTACTATCATACTCAACTAGTATGTACCTACACATGGTTGGTTGCTGGTTCATGTTGTGTTATGTATGGTTTGTTTACTCTGAGAGAGTCAAATTCCATTACATCGATATGAGAATTGCACTGGAATGTTTAATAAATTAATTGTATCAATATTGGTCAAGAATCCACATTAATCGCTTAAATGGGAGTCCAATCTCTTCATTAGCCTGTTGGTATAGTTGACCACTATCATCGACCTTTCTGAGTTATATTTGGAGTATGGGTGACCGTGCGTCAGTACATACTACATACTAGTCGAGTTTGATAGTAATTTGATACGTTATATATTTGGTGTTTGTTTGGTATCGTTAAGTAATTTTATTTAGCTTTTAGAAAACCAATAGAAAACTTGTTTTCAATCTTTCAGCGCACTTTTCAGTTGTTTTCTAGTTTGGACTTAGAAATACTGCTCAAACTTTCCAACATTTTATGAATCAGCTATTGAGGGACTTACTATTTGCATATGCTTACCTAGACAATATTTGCATATGCTTAGAAGGTGGAATTGACAAACACGAGAAAAATGTAAGAGCCGTATTACAGCGTATACACACTGCCGGCCTTATGGTCAATTTACCTAAAAGCGAATTTGCTAAAACTAGTATTGACTTTTTTTGGATACCAAATAACACCTGAAGGTATAGCCCCCTGAAAACAAAGGTGGAGTCAATATTGAAATTTCCTAAACCCAAGAATGTTGCAGAACTTTAAAGGTTCCTAGGAATGATCAATTTTTACAGATGTTGCATAAAAAATGCTGCTTCAGAACAAGGCAAACTGTTTGCCCTTATTAAAACTGATAAAAAGCGCGACAAAACGCCCATTGAATGGACTGGAGAGGCAGAAATAGCATTTGAAAATACAAAAAACATGCTAGCCAATGCAACGTTACTGGCTCACCCGGATGACAGTCTTCCACTCTGTATCTCAACAGACGCACCCGATTTTGCAATAGGTGCAACCTTATACCAAATAAAGGATAACACCAATCAACCACTTGCCTTTTTCTCGAGGAAACTTTCCAAAACTGAGAAAAATTATAGTACTTACAATCGGGAGTTATTGGCAATAAATGCAGCAATAAGGCATTTCAGACATCATGTAGAGGGTAGATGCTTCACCATATACAAGGACCATAAACCCATAACACATGCCTTTGAGCAAAGAAGTGAGCATGCCTCACCTCGCCAAATAAGACAGCTTGAATTCATTAGTCAATTTATGACTGACATAAGGTATATTAAAGGAGAGCTTAATGAACCAGCTGATGCCTTAAGTCGAATGAAGCTATCACAACTCCATCTCAGTTACCATATGCTGAAATAGCAAAAGATCAGCTGGAAGACAAAGATTTGCAAAAATTATTATCTTCCAACACCACTGGTCTCAAACTAAAACTGAGAAAACTCCCTGACACAAAATTATTACTAATATGTGATGTCAACTGGTAAAGAACGTCCATTTATTCCATTAAAATACAGAAAAATGTCGTTTGACAGTGTGCATAACCTATCACACACTGGACCTCGTAGTACTACAAAACTCATGACCTCGAGATTTGTATGGCCCAAAATAAACTCAGACTGTAACAACTGGGCCCGTGCTTGTCTGAATTGTCAGACAGCCAAAATTGGCAGACATACAAAATCTGCATTCAAAAGGTTTAGACCAATCGATCGGTTTAAACACCTTCATATAGATTTAGTGGGTCCATTACCCCCATCACAAGGACATAAATACCTCCTTACGATGATTGACCGTGCAACTAGATGGCCAGAAGCAATTCCATTAATTGAGATGTCAGCACAAACAGTAGCTACTCAATTATATACAACCTGGATTGCTAGATTTGGAGTACCCCAAAGCATTACAACCGACCAAGGTAGGCAATTCGAAAGCCAATTATTTAATGAACTAACCAAAACCTTGGGTGCTAAACATTGGGCTACTACAACCTACCACCCCCAATCAAATGGGATGGTAGAAAGGTGGCATAGAGTTCTCAAAGCTTCTATAATGGCTGCCGACACAAAAAGGTGGGTAGAGATCTTACCTACCATCTTGTTAGGCCTAAGATCAGCCTTACAAACAGACACTGGCCACTCCGCCTCTCAACTAGCATTAGGTGAAGAATTACACTTGCCAGGGGACTTCTTTATTGAATCAAAAGAAATAAACCCCGAAACCTTAGTGCAAAATATAAAAGATGATGCAAATCAATTTCTTAAGCAAGCACCTACTCGCGGTAAACAAAAACCTTACGTCTCAAGACACTTAGCTACAACATCGCACGTGTTCTTACAAGAAGAAGGAATGAAACGAGCTTTACAAAAACCCTATTCTGGACCATACAAAGTAATTGATCGAACAGAAAAAACGTTCACAATACTTGTATCAGGACAGGAAAAGAAGGTGTCGATAGATCGGGTCAAACCAGCATTCCTAATTAGTGGAAATGCAGAATTGGACAAAATGATAAATGAAAATAAAAATAAAAATTCACAAAATTCAGACAAAAAAGACGAAAATATAAACATAAAACCTGACTCACAAACAAATAAAACACAAAAAACATATAGTGAAGTGGTAAAATTAAACACCCAAAATAAGAAAAAAGTCAGATTCTATGAGGAAATAATGACTCACACATATAATCCTGAAAGCCCAATCAAGCGTAAACAAAGAGGCAGGCCAAAAGGAACATATAAAAAACGCAATCAGAAACCAACAAGAACATCACCTCCATTTTGCAGAGAATAAAAATATATAGATATAATAAAAATCCAATATATAGAAATCTCATATATAGATATAATAAAAATCTCATACTCTTATCGCACGTGCTTTCTAACACACTAGCACGTCAACCTCAAAATCGAAGGTAAGATAAAAATACACAAAACACCCTATAGACTGACGTCACAAACAGCTGATTGCAAAAGGAAAATCGAACCAAATCATTGCAACAACGTACAAACACATTTTATTCGCCTGTCGATTGTTGCTCAAAGCACCACTCTTTAGTTCAATTAGAACTGTTCGCTTTGATTTCATTCTACTTTCGAATTTCCTTATATTTTTCTCTTTTATTTTTCATTATGTCCTCAACTACCACTATGGAAGTTGACCAACTCCTTAATTACGAGGAGGAAATGTTGCTTTCCGATGCAATTAAACCTCCACCACCTGCCAACAACAACAATTCTCAATCCTCAGAGAAAATTGCTGATGTTGAGTCAATTCTCAATGAGATGACGCATCAAACCCCAAAAATTCTTCCGTTTCCTGCAGACCAATCGGCGGCTTGTTCCTCTGTGGCTAACACCACAGAGCCACCTAACGCTAGGAAGGCGAGCAATTTCCTCACCTCCAAAAATCAGGCTCTTTTCATAATTCCAAAACTAGAGCCGAAATTTTCAAATTTCAAATTCTCCAACTCTGTCATCCGTAACAACTTTCAGAATACTGGCATTTCCAAATCGCCACTTCTCCAGAGTTACACTCCTTTCTGAAAAAATACTCAGGCGGACGAACAGGGACACCACCCATGTAGGAATAGAAAACGTGGTGACCAATCTCGAGCTAACTATCAATAACGCCGTAGACTATCCTACTATGACGGGATTATTGCGGGACATACCCTCGGCGTGGCCCTCTGAGACTTGATCTTTGGAGGAAATGCCAACCCTCGCAATAATGCGAGGCCACCTACCGGACACAAATGAGTCGTCCACGGGTTCCCCCAGACTTTAGAACGTGAGTCGTTCCACCAACAGTGAAACTGGGGGGAGTAGCTGTGGGGACCATGTCTTCCCTTCTTTTGGGGCTTGGCCCCAGTCAACAGACCACGGACTTGGTCCATCACCAAGTCCGCGCAATTATGTCTACGGACAATAAAATAAATACGCGTTTGTAAGCACATAGGCTAAAACGGACAAACAACGAAATTTGTTCTCCGTTTAGCCTACATGCTACAAACGCAGTCTAGCGCCAACACGCGTATAAAAACGCACATGTCGTGGTTGAAACGCTAGGCTAAACACGCAACACGCACCTATCGTTCAATACTCACGGATGACGTGCGTGTTTAGCCTAACATATACACCGGCGATGTCTTTCGATCGCTAGTCGCCGGTTTAGGATTGTTATAAAAGGTTGGCTGCCTTACCAAAACGGTAACACCCGAACACGCAAGTCCAAATCTATTCACCTGTGGGTTTTAGAGGTGAACCCACATTAATCAAAACTAACAATTTTCCCACAGAACAAATAGACGGGGAAGCCAATTATTGTCATAAAATTTGGTAGAATGTTCAATTAGTGCGAAATAAATGTTTGTTTTGAAATTTTGTGACTATTTCTCGCAAAGTACGCATTTTAAAGTCGTTAAAACTGCGAAAAATGCAACATAATCGGATTTATCTGACCTACGGCACGTACCGTAAGGCTGATCCACACCAAAATTAATGAGTTTGTCGTGGTACTAATAACTGGGGCTCTTGTCCTACTAAAAACAAAATTAGGGAAGAATGGGCTCAAAATACCTATTATTTGTTTTAATCAACGATGATGTCGTAAAATACTGACATTCGTAATCAGATTTGAATTTTCAAAAGTACTTAGCGGAAGTGGTCATCTGCCCCGGTGAAAAAATTCTAAATACGCCCGTGTTTGAGGTACATTCCGTATGTTCGATTATGTTGATTTTTGGAAGTTAAGGGGCTCTAAAACGCATAATATTCGAACAATCATCGACTTTATATTATGTTAATATTCTACCACTTAGGTATTTTTTGATAGTCGTATTTTATTACGACTATTAAACAAAAATTCAGCCCTAAATCACGATTGATGGAAAATCGTAGGCAGGTATTTATGGTATACAATTTGTAATATTATGTGACTTGTTGACCCTTCCAATTGCCCCAGAGCTTGAATCGTAAAGTCAGTTGTTACAAAATGTGGTAGAATAATAAAATATTTCGTACGAAATCGTTTTTGTCTGTTTGAAATTTTGTTTAAATTGTTCGAAAATTACGCATATTAGAGCCATTTAACTTCCGAAAATCAACAGAATCTAGAATAATGGACGTACCTTAAACATGGGCGTATTTAGACTTTTTTTTACTGAGGCAAAGGTTTTGTAGATGAGTGGGTTTAACCCCCTCGGCTACTTTTGAAAATTCAGATTTGTGTACGAATGCTTGTATTTTATGTCACCGGCAGAGGTTAAAAGAAATAATAGGTAAGTATTTTAAGCTAATTTTTACTTATTTTTTTGGTGAAGCAAGAGCCGTAGCTGACCCCGCCGTTGCTACGTCCCTGACATTAAAGACAATCCGCACCAAAATCAATAGGTCACGTCCTTGTCGCCACACAAAAAATATATGCATCAAATTACGACTATCGGACAAAAATTGCAACCTATCCAGCGTTGGAAAAATCTGCGTATACGTATTATAGTTTTACACTTACGCATCCAAGTTTTTGGCGCCAAAAATTTCCGTGAGTTATGAAACGAGAAATCTATTCGCCTCCACCCCTAGGTCCTTCCATGAGAACGACATTAATAATTAGATTTCATAGAAAACCTACTTATGAAACGTGGAATGAATAAAATAAACTTTTACCTGTCCGTACTGAGATAAGAACGAAACTTTTTTCAAAAATGTCACTAATTTCTCATTTTCTTGGGAGGAAAGGGTCTGCGGCTCGCGTTGTTGCTTTTATTCTCCAATGTGTCGTGCACTTGAGAAAGTTTGGGCACCGTCCCTACCTTAAGGCATGAGGTGGATTTTTTTTCTCTAAATATATAATAATCCACCTCACTTAACTTCCCCCAAATACCCGAATGTGTAAGATAAATAAATAAATAAATAAATGAATAATGATAATAATAATAATAATAATCCGCTTTACCTAACCTCACGCTATACCAAAAAGCTAAAGCAGTGAATTGTAAGAGTTATTTACATTTAAGTGGCTAAATATTTTCAGTGAAATACGATAATTTTACGAATTAATGGCATTTGCCGGTTTTTACGTATTTGCTTAGGAATTAATGGAAATTTCGGTATTATCGATGTTACCTAATTATCGATTCTAACAGTATTAATTTGGAGGAAAAACGTTAATTCTCTAATGACTAAAATTAGTGAGACAAATATAAGAAACAGGGAGGTCAAGTTTCTTTGTCGGCATTTTTCCTTTCGACTGAAAATTCGCCACGTTTCGTGATTCTAGATTTACGAATGTAGGTAGATGCATTAAGAAAAACAATTAGGCCGAAATGGAGAAATGGTTTTCTTTTTTCATGAAACGGAAAATCTTCATCGTGCCAATTTTAATATTCCGTCTGCAATCGAACTGGGCAACGAATAAAATTTACTTTGCACCTACGGGCTGTCTGCGCACCACACAGATTCAGAACGAGTTCAATAAAACTAACAAGAAGAAGGTAATTTTATGAACCGTTGGGGTGGGCCCCTTTGTGCGGTGTATGAAGTGTCAGAATACCAGCCTGCTTTCAATCGCTTTCACCGTTTGCATTGAGCATCTACAGGCGCGGATACGGAGGCAGGAGTTGCTTTTGGGGGCTCGAACACACATCCGAAACAACAATAATAATAATAATAATAATAATGCGATAATAATAAAAAAAGACATTAACCGACAAAGTAAGAACAAATGCCAGAAAAAGGCAGGTGACCGGAGAGAATATGCGTAGGTAGCTAGCTGCACCCAGGTGAATATCGAACACCCTTCGAATAGCCTCCCCTACGAAGTGTTTTTCAGCATTCCCTCCCCCACTATGCGGACCACACACAGCCCGCCGGATTCTCGACGGCCGAAGTACGTCCGTATATTCAAAGACTGTTTGTAGGATGTGAGTATACGACATACGTCCGCTGCACTTCGTTATTACACGGCTAACCCAATTTGAAAACGCACACACCCGAGTACAGGTATAATTTTTTGTCTTTTCGCGTCCGACCTTCGGGATTTTTCATCAGAAAGAAATACGCGCGGTCGTAGGCACTCGCGGTAATTTTGGGGATTTATTCGGTTATATTATAGTATAATCGCAAGTGAAGCAAATTTTACGAGTGGGTAATATTTTTTAAATTTGTAAAATTTTCGGTCTGACGGACGGTGTAGCGAATAAATTCCAAAACGTACGTATCGTTCGTAATATGGGTGCGGGTAAATGGTGACTGGGCCTATTACTCGGAACAATAGGCTCAGAGTGTCCTGCGAAAGTAGGCGACCAATTTGGACTCATACAGTCAGAATTATGTACCTATGCGGGAAGCTGCCAGCGCGAGGATACGGTGTATCGCCTGATCTCACCAACCGATACTTTTATTTTCGACGCGACGGGTTTTCATCGAAATTCCATTAAAATGTTCGCCACGATCCGGAGAGCGAAACAGCACGATAAATTTTCCAAACTTGTTAATTCGCATATTCAGGCAATGGCAAAAAAGTTAGATTTTGATAACGTGTCAAGTGTCAGGAAAAGTCAGCGAGTTCGCCAGATTCTACCGATTATAAGCCTCCATTCTAAGTATTTCTTATTCATTAGGCCATTTACTAATTGGCAGTTAATAAATCTAAGTGTCTAAGAGACTGTACCTACGTCTCACCGTTATTAAATGAAAAATTTGCAGAATATTATTTTTCCACCTTTGAAAATATGTGTTTACGATGTGGTATTTCTTAAAAAAAAACAGCGAAAAATATCGGAACGAACGTTCGTAGGCGCAAATAGTGTAACGAGGAGGGTCCTGATTTTCCTAAAACGAATTTCGACCTTCCAAAAGAGAAATTTGGACACCTTTTTAATTTTTTTTTTTTTGTCATCTTAATCACCTACAATACTTTGTAGGTACTACAAAAATATTGAAAAGTGTCGCGAAATATAAATAATTATATACGACTTCTTTTTTTGCGCTGTTAATTTTTCAAGACTGCCACAGACTGCAACCCCCTCTCGGAATTTCAGACCCTAATTGCGCCAATGTCAATGTTATTGACCTAGCTCGTGTGCGTATTAGGTACAGCATTATAGATTATTATTTTGCAGGTTGTTGCAAACTAAACTGTCAATTCCTACATTTTTTTGTGCCCTGTATTCAAATTTTACCTTAAATTATTTTTCATTGGGACATTTTTCCGTAGTGAAGCCTAAAACGGGGTGTTTGTTAAAATTTTATGTAGGTATTAGTCTACTTGTAAGAGGTTAAAGGCTATGCTTCACAACGACAGTCATCATCATAAGATGACCAAACTTGTGCACTGAACGTAAATTTTGTTTTGTTCTACATTCATTTTTCTGACAAACTAATGAATCAGTTGGAACCAAACTCCTACCAGACCTGGTCCTACATAAGTGCTACATTTCCTGCGAATTTCAGCCTGATCCTTTTCCTAGTTTCCTCAAAATGCGGGAAAAATCATTTCTCCAGAAATTTTTTAATTTCTAGTTTTCTTAAAAACTACTGAACGAGTAGGCACCGAAGTTCTCTGAGAGTTGTACACCCATAAGAATAATGTGTTTTGAAAATTTAAGCCCGATGCCATTGGTAGTTCCACTCAACAAACACTTTTTGTTACCTAGTAAAATCAAATATAGACGAGCAGATTCTAACCTACTTAAACCTTTAAAAAAAGACTGTTGTTTGTACCCGTGATAATACCTGTTTTGCAATTTGGAAGTAAAGCTCATTCTTTTTAAACTGCGCTAATACGTAACAGTATTACAGTTAATAACTTAGTAACCAGAAGTTAAAAGATTAGTCAGATTAAAAAAAAAAAAAAAAAAAAAATCATTAAAAAAATACCTCGTGGACTTTCCCAAATAATTCGCTATCTGATAACATAAGGCCCTGGCCCAAATGGAAGAACAATGCTCGAGTATGGACAGTGACTTTTAAATTACCTACTTACCTTAAGAAAGTTATATCTACATATGTTTATATACAGATATAATAAAAAAAATGTAAGAATTACTTCGGTATAGTTGCCGCATTCCGGCTTTAAAGACATATAAAAACTTCTACTATAGACCTGCAGAACTATTGTTGTCAAAATTGATAGGTAAACGATTCTAAGAATTTTGCATATAAACTTTAGAATCGCCAAAATGTCTTCAACTTTAAACAACGATTCACTAAAGAAAATAAAATTAAACACGCCTAAATTAAAGGACTTCGTTACATTCAAATTTAATGGAATTTAAAAGACTAAACAGACTTTACATTACGAATCCAAACATTATTATTTGTCGTCGACTTAGAAGAAAAAAGTCACTGTTGAACGAGAAGATGTAGGCTTGACAGGAAGGGGCATTCTTCCTTTAAAAAAAAAAAAAAAAGAGAGAAAAATAAGCAGACTTTTACGAAAAATTTACTGAAAAACACTTGAAAATTTTTTTTCTTTCGGTCCGCTCACAAAATAGATTTCCTCGGCACCTACCTTTTATGGAATTCCGCCCCAGATGAGTGCTTCATACTGCACCCGAATATGGATGCAATTTTCAATTTTTTTAGGGGCCCCATAAATTTTGTCTCCCCGGCCCGAATTTCCTCTCTATGGCCCTGAAAAGATTCAACTACCAGAACGGAAGAAGGGAAGTTGACTAAATTTTGATTTTCTAAGTCACTTTTTCCCACAAAAGATTGTCTCCTTCTCTTACCAAGTAAACAAAAGTAAAAGCCGTTAAAAAGAGCAACGGAGTGGATTAATAATTTTGATACGAGTGTTAGGAAAGAAACAAAAGATACCGCAACCCAGAAGACAGAGGTAGTCAAATGAAAAAGCGAACAAAGTAGAATTGAAATAAGTTTATAGGTTAAAAAAAAAAAAAAAAAAAAAAAAAAAATAGCTTTTATTATTTTTATTTTTTTGGGCTTCAGCTTGGTGCGAAATAAACATTTTGCTGCGCAAGGTTGGCTGCGGTAGGTATTGGTATATTATAAAATCGCAGTAGCGAGTAGAATAAAAGCCTATAAAAGGATGTTTTGGAGCATCGACCGCCGGTTGGTTACAGTCAGATAGCACATAGCTATCGAAGAAATTCGCGTTATTGGTGTCTCGAATTTTCTGAGCTACGTTCGTTCTCGAATGTCGACAGTCAGGAGAATTCGATAGATATTAGGCCTGAAATCTGTCATAAAATTTTGCAAGTGTACCTCGCTCGCTAATGTCCTCCTGTAATTAAAACTGATTCAAAAAAGATAGGATTTCTTGGACACGAGACTGCCCAGATATGCGGAGGTGTGCTGAGAATTGTCTCGCAAGACGACAGGTTTACAACGTATTTCCCAGGTACCTCAGTACCTGTACCGTATTAAAAAGGATACACTCGTCGCTCACACAAAAACAAACGAAAATATGGGAAAACGGTGTCGGCGGTTTCCATTGTCAACGCCGCCGCCGTCAACCTTTTTGCGAGGTCAATTTTAATAGCGTTCTTGTAGGCGAACTGCGTAAAAAACGTATCAAATCGTCGCGTGTCTCCATCTTGGAGAAGTACCCACCAGGTGGATCTGCGTGTGGTGATTGCGCCTACCAAGTAAAGTATTTGGCGTGGAAACCCGTTCGGGCTACCCAAATATCTGTGACGGTGCCGTGCCTATTCGTCAGTTTTTATGGAAAATCCGAAAAATCATCGGCACGCTGCTCGCAGGATGGGCTCATTTCGTAATTCATGCGGTAGGTAGTCGACGTACCACCCGCACCTACCGCCGTATGAAAAAAATATTAAAAATCGAAAAATAGAAATTTTTTCTCGTCATCGTCGAGTATTCGCTGGATTGGTCACGTGGAAAAGCAGCCCAACGAGAGCGTGATGTGGCGCGTGACTGGGGGTGCACCCACTCGAAAGTAAATTTCTCCATTGCGTATTATCAGCGAGTGAATATTTAACCGTAATGTGGCGGTGGCGGTGGCGGTGGAGGTCGTCGCCGCTAGAAAAATAGCCGTGAAAAAACAACAAGAAAGAGAAGCGACTATTTTGGCGCGCGAGGTTATTTTTTTTATTTTTTTATTTTTTGAAAATTTTTGGTAACATCGACTGGCGTTAGCAGCAGAGGAGAAACTGACCCAGATATTCTGGAGCCACCGTGGCCTCTCAGAAACAGTTTCCCAGCAACAGCAACCGCAACAGCAACAGTAACGGTGCATTTTTGGCGGGTGAGAACGAGAATAGATTTTATTGGCGTACAACTTGGTCGAGTATTTATCGATTAATTTCGCAAACCGATAAAATTTCGTATCTCGACGCTGTTTTTTTTCCTTTTTTTCCTTTTTTTTCCCTTTTTTTCCCTTTTTTTCCCTTTTTTTCCTTTTTTCCCTTTTTTTCCCTTTTTTCCATTTTTCCATTTTTTCCATTTTTTTTTCTTTTTTTTTCTTTTTTTCCCTTCTCCGTCGCGGTCCTTTTGGGTCCACCTCTCTGCCCCTCTTATTTCTGTGTTCTGGAGAACGTATGTACGAAACAAACGAACATGCGCGCGGATGCACAATGTTTTCATTCAATCACGACACGACCATCGCAACTTCCTCACCCCCTCCACTACGTACGAGGGTGGATATGCTGGCACACGCAGCATACGGGGTATCCAAAAACGCATTTACATTTGAAAAATCCGATCGCGTTACGCGTTGGTGATTCAGTGACATTCGAGGGTGCGGTGGAGTTCGCATACATCAGAATGCGTTCGGTTTTGGTGATTTTCATTGCAGTAAATTACACCCTCGTCTTTGAAATCGGTAATTCTTGAACAAATGTTACTTCTTAATTCCTTCTTTTTTTTTCTTTTTTTTTTTTTGTTTGTTTTTTCAAACGAGATTGAAACGTATTCGTTGAACTTCTCGATCGGTCGTTTCAATGCAAAGTGGTGAACGGCTGTCGACTTAAAATTTCAATTGGTGCAAACAAAAACGAATAAAAAAATTAAAACAATTGAGCTAGAAATCGAGTATATTGCAACGTTGGCCCATAAGACAACTTATAACGTAAGAAATTCGACGCGATCCGCTAATCTGGTAGATACCTTTGAAGTTAGGCCTACGTACGGCAGCAATTATACGATATTCAAATTGCGTATCACTCGCAGGGGTATTTCGAAGATGATTTTGGTTGCAGACAGGAACCAAATTTAGCGCCCATCTTATAAATTTTTTTTATCCACTTCTAAATTCACCGTAGCGTATAGACTACGAAAAAAATCAGCTCCCAAACAAATTTTTGTAATACCAAAAATAAAAATGCAAACTGTTAAAATAGGGGTATCGATAATTAACGAAGCAAGCTACGAGTAAGTGTCGAATGCTAAAGTTAATATTGAAGATGTTATATAATGCTCAATTATTGTAGAAATTCTGTAATTTTAGCCAACTTTTTGAAATACCGAAGTACCTACACTTTAGGTAGGTACACTTTTCTTCCTTCCAGTAGGCAACGAGCAATACTGTGTAATTCATTTTCTTACTGTTTCAGTGAGTTCTGCAGTAGGTATGCGAAATATTGAAAAAAACCATTTCGTCACTTTTCGTACTTCCATATTAAAAGTAACAAAACTTCTTAAGTGTGGGGGTGGAACTACTTACTACTCATACAAAACCAATTTAAAAATAGAAAATTCTCACAGACTGATTAGAAAATT
The DNA here is from genome assembly GCA_011428145.1 of Ericerus pela. NCBI lineage: Eukaryota > Metazoa > Arthropoda > Insecta > Hemiptera > Coccidae > Ericerus > Ericerus pela. The sequence continues at coordinate 810,884 of WOFM01000422.1, read as the reverse complement.
CAACTGGCCTGTAAATAACAAATTTTTTAATATTTTCAAATTTTACATTTTCCTACTACAGTTGTTCAAAAATCTCTTAAATTTTATTTGGTCGATACGCGAGAAAATTTGCTGGAATTTTCTGCCTCGGAATACATTATTTAAATACAAAAATTTATAATTACAAAAACAAAAGTTTTTTTTCTGTTTTCAAAATTAAAATTATGGATACCAACATTGACGATTGTTTTTATTATATAAAACAGAAAATATTCCGAGATGAAAAACTTATTGACGAAAAAAAATCTAAAAGGACAATTACATTTAATAAAATTTTGAAAAACCGCTAATAGGAATTGGTTCTTGTTGAAAGCCTATATATATACTATCTATATAATATACATATACATATAGGCTATGTTACTGGACACAGAGTAAATTTAGAAATTTTGTAATAATATCGTTGATAGACCTTCGAAGAAAGTGAGAATTGAAGAACATGACAAAAATGTTGATAACAATAATGAAATTTTAATACGACTTACTGCTGCAGGATGTCCGAGTATCTGCGGTAATATAATATAAAAATTCATATTAACAGATAAAAAATAAAAGTGAATTTTTTGCTAGATAGAGGATTCCGGTAATTTCTGATTTCCTATCATCTGTTATCCGAAGGAGAGAAATATCACACTAAACCACTAAAATTTTCGGCATAAAATTTTGTAAATCCTAAAAATATTGATTGCGGATTGTTCCCTCCCACTTCAATTCGAATCCTATTACCAGTATACGGCAGTTTATGAAGTTTATACTGATAATGGCCAAAATTAGTCTCAAAAATATTGTAAGCGGTGAAATTTACGAATATAAAGCGGATTAGTGATCCAGAATACAATCGATTAAATTCCCATTTTCCAAACTGGAATCAATTCCTACTAGAATTTTTCAAAAATTTAGTAAAGCCTCATTTTCTCGCTAGAGTTTCTTCCATCGATAATTTTTTCATCTCAGAATTGTTTTCAATTTTATATCGCAGAGAAAATCGTCAGGGCATCCGCAGTTTTGATTTTGTAAACAGGAAAAAAATCATTTTCCACTTTTTTATAATTATAAATTTTTGTGTTTAAATAATTCAAAGGCAAAAAATCCAGCAAGCACAACGTAACATTTTGTAAGTACTCCTTGAAAGATGATTCTCGCCACTTTGACGGACTCCTCTAAATTTGCCTTCTTCGCCTTCACTTGGAATCGCACCAGATCACGTGCACCAGATACTAATGGAATTCACGTAAAAATGAATTTGTAAAAACAAGATTGTAAAAACACGCTTTTATAAGTGTAAAATATTGGGTAAAATGTAGCGCTCTCACGCAGACATAATCACATATCTGTGTATCTCGCAGTACGAAGATCGCAGCGCTAATCAAACGCGGTGGTCTGCCCCGGTATTACACTTTTTTTTCGAGTGAGTATAGGTACACTATTCATTTGGCACAAAGTATAAATTCTGCTTTAAAGTAGTGAGCTAAGTAAAGGCGATTTGATTCAACAGTGGATGAGGAATTGCTAGAAACGTGAAAATTTCCTTGGCTATAGCCCGAAAATAAGGCTGTATTTTACGAGTATATTTAGCTCAACCCTGTAAACGTGAAGAAAGCCCATAAAACAGTTCTATTTTTAAGACCGCAAACAATTTTTTGTTTTTATTTTTCAACAAACTTCATAAAAGAAGGGGGTTATTAATATCTATAGGTTGTTTTTATTTTTATGTTTGTTACTATACAACTTTTCACCCAGGGCACCGTTTTTAATAAATTTTTTTTTATGTTGAAACATCTTAACTCTCGGTAGGTGCTACGCCAGAATTACGTAAATTAGTATCAGGCATCAGCATCAAGCATCAGATCGCAAGTCTCGTTTTGTGTGTGTGTGTGTGTGTGTGCGTGTGTGTGTGTGCGTGTTTGTGTATACGAGCGCAATAATTTTGAAACAAACCTCTTATATTTCATTGGATGATTTCTCAGCCTCTTTTCAAGGTAACGAGCTGAGGTTGGTATTGTTAGAAAAAGGAAAAAATTTAAAAAACATCCGTACAATTTTCTAATCATCTTTAGCTATTTGGAAATGAACGAACGAAAAAACCACAAATACTGGAAAATTTTCCGTTTTTGCATTCTGGAAACTTCTTTTCTTTCACTCGATGATTCTTCAGTCACTATTTGAATTAGAGAGCGAAGGTTGGTATCATCGAAAAAAGTGAAAATTTGAATACATATAATATCCGTGTATGATAAAATCTGTTAATACGATCTCGCCTAAGACGGTTTTCCGCATAATACGTTTTTTTTTTATGCTCCCTTGAAAAACGTATTAAGAGGGTTTCTCCTTTCAATTGTGAGTTTGTTTTGAGTTCTACTGTTGGCTTTACATGGAAGAGAATCGTCACAACTCAAAAATATTACCCGTGTTCGTTTTATCTCGTAAAAAGCCCTCTTCCCCCGACAGGTGTATTTTTTTTTCCTAAAATTTGGCACTGAATTTCGTCGCCATTGAACTTCTGAAAACACATATTAATGCCCCCTTCCATTGTGGTAAATACATATTAAGTGGGTAAATAGTTTGTTCTTTAGTTAGGGCAGTCATTATTTGAGTTTGGTCCAAGTCTTTCGGTCTTTCGGTCTTTCGGTCTTTCGGTCTTTCGGTCTTTCGTTGTTCGAGACAGCTACAATTCGAAAATAAAACGTTTTTGTAAATTATCGATTTACTCGGTTTAATTTTGATAGGCCTTACCTTGGAACGATTTGATTTGATTTTTTCATTTTTCAGGACGTGGAGAAGGAAAGAACTGGCCACCAACGTCGAAAGCAGGCGAGTACATAATTTATTATTGTTGGATAAGATGGGCCTACATGTTTTCAAAACTAAGTTATATTCGACCCGAAATTTTCAACAAAAATAAGAGTCGGGTCGGTGATCATGAAATCGAATTTAAGAGAAAAAAAAATTAGTTATCCGCGGTGGCCAGAACTCAAACTGTTTCAATCCATTAGAAAAAAAAAGAAAAAAAAAGAAAAAAAAGAAAAAAGAAATGAAAATATGAAAATTTTTGCAGGTTTCAGCGATTATTATTTATAAAGTTCAGCAGAGAGAGAAAACAGTGCAAAATAAAATCTGCTATTCCAATGTTTTCAGGCTTTTCGAATCCGGTGTATTCGTATTATAGTTGGGAGTCGAAAAATGGATCGATTAAATCGCCCGATTATCCGTACTTGTCCAAAACTGAATTCTATCGAAGATACGAATTTCACGGAGAAGACAACGAACTCGTTCAAATAGTGTTCGGAAGCTTCAATTTATATAAAAGGGATACCAACGTTCGGTAATTATATTCCTCAACTGTAGCATACTTCGATAATTATCGACGACCTTTTAAATCGAGCTGCCGTGCTTCAGTTAGGTAGGTACTTTATTACGAGTAGATCTACTTTTCTGAAGAAACGCTCGCAAAATGGTCGAAATTTCTGGGTACCTATACTCGATGCAAATCCAAATCAAGCCATTTTTCTGTAAACTTTTCGGACTGCGCGGGGTAGAAAAAAATTGAAAAAAATCAAAACACGCTAATAGGCCGAGAAGAATTTTGATGAGAACGAAAAAAGTCAAAAAATGTAATTGCGGTTTAACCTACTCGGATTTTTCATCGGAGTTTCTCTTTTTCTGCAAAAAAATACGTTAATCGTAACACGACGAAAGAAGAAACTTGTAATCGCAAACCTTACTTGTAGCTAACACTTTCAACGGCCATTCAATGAGAAGTGAAAGCGGAATATATTCTCTTTTTACATAATACCTAATGTATTATAAAACGAAATTTAAAATCGAAAATGCGGCATCATTTATGGTGGATTAGAGAAGTCGGAAACACTCTTAAAGGGAAAAGCGATATGTCAAAAAATATTTCAGCCTAAGCTGAGAGCTTATTTTTGAAATTCACTGAGAACAGAAGTAAACGATCGAAGATAATTATAGTTAAGATTAATTGGGTCGTTGAGATGCACAGAAAATCTTGCCAGGTATCTACCTGGATACCTATTTACTGAATTACTCTGACGCGGACAGTTCTTGAAACCTGAGGAATGTCAAGTTGTAAAATATCGTAATAAGGTGCTCCAAGTGGAATTCACGAAAATTACACAAATCCTGAAAGGTGGCGAGCGCAGGTCCAGTGCCTACGTTAGAATTTTAATTTTATAAATACGAATTTTCTAGCATTTAATGCAAGAACTGAAAAATGTTGCCCTTAAAAATTACAATAGACTTTCAAATTGATGGTTGATTGCGAGGAATTTGAAAGACGGATTGAGAGTGACTGCAGAACCGTGTTTCTTGATTCTGTACAAAAAGTTAGGGATATTGGAGTCACATTGGACTCGAACGTGAGCTTTCTCGCAAATTATAAATGTGTAGAAACGAAGGTTAAAATAGTGCTAAGCTTCGTTATGGGATACTATACAGGTGTGTCGATGAAAAAGAGAAAATTTCGTCGTTGTAAATGTATTTTCAACCGACCTTAAAAAAAGGAAGAGGTTTTGGTCAAGTCGATCCGTAGCCTATATAATACATTTATTTTGGTTTTTTTTTTTTTTTTTTTTTTTTTTTTTTTTTTTTTTTAATATTTACGCTAGTATAACTTTTTACCCTGAGCACAAATTTTGATGAACTTTCTCTTAAATGATAGAAAATGATTTCATGATAGTCTCACTCAGTTTTTCTATAAAATTGATATTATATAGTTTTCGAGATATCATCAAACAATTGTTTATTCTAAAGTTAACGGTAATGTAAGTAAGTGTAACAAAAAATCATCGAAAAAATGTTTTGATAAAAATATCGAACTAACTTCGAAAACAAAAAACAAAATCTAAAAAGTTGAAAATTACGTTTTAAAAATTTATCCAGCATAATATACTGGAATTATTATAAGACGAAAAAGCAATAGGTTAAATTAATAATGTTTTTCAAAAAATAGAAATCAACTTCAAAAAAAAAAAAAAAAAAAAAAAAAATCAAAACCAAAAAACAATAAAAATGTGAAGAAAATAGAAAACTAACACTTCGGAAAATTTATTTCTCCAGCAAGATCTAGGCACTGAAATTAAGAAAGTCGGCGCTAATTAATTCGTTAATCAGGCCTCACGTTAAATTTTCACGTTAGGTGAGGTTCTCTTAATCAACATTTTTGGTGAGAGAAGAGAAGTTCGCTACATTATTTTGTATTCCTCAAACAATTTCAGTATTATCCGAAAGACGTCGCATACTTTTTGTACCACGCGTTGTCGACATTGCTTCAGTTTCGTACGAATATTATTTTAAGCCTTTATATTCTATTCGCTACTGCGATTTTATAAAATGTACCGATACTGCAGCCAACCTTCCGTAGTAAAATAATGTTTATTTCGTACGAAGCTAAAGCCAAAAATAAATAATAATAAAAATTTATCTTTTAAAAATTCGTTTTTAAGCTAAACTTATTTTCATAATAGTGTGAAATTAAATTATATTTCCCATCAGCTTTCCGAAATCGAAATTAATGTTCGACAGAGACCGCCACGCGGATTTCAGACCTCTTTTGTCGAACATAAACCTATAAGAATTCTTCCACAGTTGGTGGCTCATCTCTTTCCAAGTCTAATTGTTCGTTCTTTGCGACCTGAGGGAATGGACAATGAGATTGTAAGCTGTTTCGTTGTGATTCGCTGGTTGCCCTGTAATCGTGTCGTCCAAATCAATAGCTCAATAGCTAGGCACGTACGTAGGTACCTTCCCCCCACCTATACGCTACGATAACGTCGTGTGCGAAGGTTCCGTCGTTCGGCGACTTCCGTTCAGAGTCCCGTTCGCGTGTCCACTTTCGCAGGTAATTCATCGCGTGCGGCGATTAAGTTGCGGAGCATAGGCACCCTCCCCCCCCCCCGAAATGCCAACTGGCCATCTTGTGCGTTTCATTCGCAACCAGTTCGCACCGACCGAGCATTAGTCGGCTACTCGCACGGGCTACCTGCTTGAGCCGGGTACCCGCGTGCATTCGTCTCGTCTCACCCTCGGCCGAATGCTGAATATTTGGACGATTTTTGCAGATGCGGCAAAGAAGACTCGAGGCTGGCGTACACCGGCGATAAGGGTGAGCCGGATGTGGTGCTGTGTGGGAACAGCGTCGGCGAGAACAGACTGCCACTGCCCATCCTCTCCGACGATAACGATTTTGTGGTGCAGTTTTGGCAGATGGAAAATCCGAATAACTCCGGAAACGAACAGGGCGGCTTCAACGCCACCTACGCATTCGTCACAAGTAAATATTACGGCCTAGCTGTTGCGTCCTGCCTACCCATTTTCACCAGTCGACTATTTCGAAAGCGCGCAGTTTTCCGTTTCGGCGTACAGTACGTACACTGCGACCAACTCAACCTTGAACTATGCAGGGTCAGGGTGTTGCGGTTCGCCCAAGCGCAACCAGTTCGATCCGATTGGGTAATCCTCTGCAGTACCTGCCTACCTACCTAACTAACGAATTTATTCGCTCGACCTTTTTCAATCACTGCCTTGACTATCCGAATTTTTCAAGCTGATTTGATGAATCGGATCGACTCGAAATTCAACCGATTTCGAATCTCGACCTCTGTTTCGCTTATGATGAAGAAAATGATTCGATGCGACGGAATCCGTTCAAGCCCAAGCATTTAGAGGTCCACAAGAAAGTGATTCGATTCGATTCGATCGAATTCAAATTGAACCTTATTACTGGTGTAAAACGTCGCTATTCAAACTTTTCGATAAGCTGTACAGTAAAGTGTGCAGGCAATTTCGTATGATGGGTCAAATTGTTTTCTCATTAGAGGCTACGTCGACGTGGGCATTTTCGTTCACGATTAGCTGTTCGGACGATGATCTTGCAGTCAGGTAGCCAGGTACCAGTCACATTTAGCAATCAAGTGTGTCCAATGGTTAGCCGGACCACCTGTAGTTCTGCGAAGGTGTCAACAGACTCGTTTCGGAGTCTGTCCCATCGGAACCTTCTTTCCACCGAGGTACCGCACTAACTGTATTATAACCTACTGATCAACGGAAAGCCAGATGGCTGGTTTGCCAGTTTGGTCGTCAATATTAATTTGAAATGCGTCGTAAGGTAGGGGGGAGATTCCAGATAAAAAATAAGAAAATTTGTGATCCGTCCAAGTTTCTTTCGTCTATCCAGTGGTCATCAAAATGTGGTCCTTCGTAAGTAAGTGCGTGCAGTGTAGGCGCGTATTTACTATTTAGTGGGTAAATATTACGAAGGCACGGTGGGGCGAAAATACAAAAATTGCGACAGTATGCTGGAGGCCATTTTGCGAAATGCGGGGTCCGATCAAAAGTTTCGACTTGACGAAATACGTACGTATCGAGAAGAGGGCAGACTACGTACCTACGTGCGAGTCCTGTCTCCGTGACTCATTACTCCAAATTTAATAATTACGCGTAAATGATAAATTTCTTAGTGTAAAATGTAAATATCTAGCCTACCACACTTGAGCAGCCTACTGCAGCTTCAGATCGATTAAAATTTGCACCGATTCGTTGAACGGCCGGTGAGCTTGGTTCAACTTTTTTACCGCGAGCATTTTTATGCGGGTTTTCTAAGAAAATTTTCGCGTTAAAATTTATCGGGTCGGAAGATCCGGGGTCAGAGGTACGCTCGTTTTTCGTTTCACCACTCACCCCAAACTTTTGTCCCCATTGTAGTTGAGATTCGTATATACCTACGTATCGTATATTCGCGTATTTATCGTAGGTATAGTTACGTAGGCTTATACGTATATATTTGCGTTACGGTCGGTGTAATAAATGGGTCGTTGCGAACACGTTGACCGATTTGTTCGTTCAAAGGCTGGTCAATGCGTATAGTTGCTAACTTTGACCGGTCGGCGCGCGCAACGACCAATGAAAGTCGGCTAATGTACGAAACGAGTTCGAACTGTTTTGTCGAAATCCACCGAAAGGCCGTGTGTAGGATACTGTCATTCAACAGCGCAGATCCAGAACTATAATACTTTTAGCGAAAACTTTCTAACTCGCTTACGGTTACCCGTTTTTTCAGTTATCACTTTTCCGAACTGACAATAATTTTGTACAATCCTGTAGCAGAAGCGATAACAAACTTTTGAAAAAACAGCTCCAAAACTAAGACATTCGGTGAAAACTTTCGAAACGATAGATACAACCCTGACAGAGAAATAAGAAATCACTTTCGACCGTCTGAATGTACGTAAGCTCTAAAGGTGGGAGGCGGATCATCGTGAGACTGGTTTAATTTGTTCTCCCCATATTTCGCACATTTTGCCCAATAATTTGTGCACATTGTAAAGAATAGCCGGCGAGTGCGGATACGTTTTCCGGTAATTGTGTATAATGCCAAAAATGTGAGTACAACGTGCACAGTGACCCAATTTATCACGTTGACCATACCATAAACATACCATCGCCAGTGATACGAACACATTTCGGTTTAATACGCCACAGTTCGCAACAATTCTTATCCGACAGCCATAAAATTATGTACACTTGTCCGGCATGTAGACAAGGTGGAACTCCTCTTTTTTTTTTTTTTTTTTTTGTTTTTGTTTTTTTTTTGTTTTTTTTTGTTTTTTGTTTTTTTTTTTTGGGGGGGAGGTGGGGTTCACATCCTACCGCGTTGCATTTTCGGGGCTCAAATCGTTCTAAAGTGAGTAATTTTTAAGCAGCGTAGGCGCAAAATTCGATGCGGACATTCGATACATTATACTATATTACTTATATAATATCATTTTGCAAAATTTGGTTTCAATCGGCTAAACGGTTTAAGTATGCGTAGAGGTGATTTGAAAAAATGTTCGACTATTGCTCGCAAGTGTAGATAATTCCAGATGAAACGTAAAAGCTTTGTGAAAAGTACAGGCTCGCCGTTATTTTATTAACTAAGCGGGCCTTTAATAACTCGCCTACGTTTCTTATAACTTCACTTAACAAAGTATTTTGAATTTTTTCGACAATTCATTTTAAACTTACTCGCCGCATTTTTAGCCAGCACTCTGCTAAATAGGTACTTGCGATGTTTTGATTTTGATTTATTCGTTTATTTACTAATTTATTGCTTGCGGCACCGCTTCTTTTTTTTTTCCCAGCTAAAGCGGGCTTATTCTCATTCCGATTAAATATTTGGTACGATCTAGGTCAAGGGTTTGCATAGTTCGATGGCAACGAAAGGATGCGCGTATTTTAAACTGTCCGTTCGGAACCCCCCACCAAAAAAGCACTTATTACGTTTATATTTACGTACCAACTTTGTTTTTCGGAGGTAAGGCAGGGTCTGGAACCCTCAGCACCGCCACTTATCTACGTGTCCGTGAACCGGGCCTAAGTTCGTTAGTTATTTCACGAAATGACGGTACGCCGGTTGCCTATGCCGATGGTTTTATTACGCCCATTCGAGTTCCTCTTGCAGTCAAAAATGATGCGTCACCTTCGATCAGATTTTCTCCACTAAAGGCGCCCCCGTACACTTAAACGACCGTCGTAATCATTTTGGTCGAGTGAAAAAGAGTTATCTATAAAAAATGCGGTTGGAAATGAAAAAAGTGTGTCAACTTTTGTAGCGCCGAGACAAGTTGTATTATGGAAAAAATTAAATTGCTTAACGAGTCGGGGGGGGGGAGGGAGGCATTAACGATATTTTTTATTAAGTAGCACTTACCTCGTCGTATCGAAAGCGCGTATCGTTACAAAATATATAGGTAATATTCGAGGCGAAACGAGCACCAAAACATTGTCTTTTATTAGGCCGGAGTTATGGGCGATTTGGGTTGAAGAGAAAGGAAGAAGGAAACCATAATTGAGGAATACGGATGTAACGAATCTGCAATTATACGTAATTTGTGAGAACAGTTTGGAGGAGAGACCTACGGTGGTGAAAAAACGTGTATCGAAGGAATTACCGATATATAGGATAATTATAGGCCTATCGTGTTGTGTGGAAGTATTTTGTAGGCAGAAATATGGTTTGAAAGTGTTGTTGAAACGAATGACACGAGTGTTTGCGAGAATGTATTTTCTAGGAATAGGCGAATATTTATATTTGGTCGTATTTCTATAATTTTATGAAATACCCGCACGCTGACTACGCACGAGTAGGTACGTCATGATACGTATAATTATATCGTGACAGATTGATATTTGAGAATGCGACGAAGGCGCTCACCTGCGACATCGTAATGTCGGCATCGGCTAATCCCAACTGAAAACACTCTATTGGGGTGTGCGGTATGAGCATAAGTACAATTATTATGCGATAATAACGACCGTGCGAAATATTTAGCTGGACTCGGCTTATGGCGGCTAACCTAGGCAGCTGTAGCTACTTGACTACGATTTAGCAAATTAGCGGCTGATGACGGTGCGCGCTTTCGCTTTCAGATTGGGGTATCGAAAGTGGAGTGCAGATGGGCGACGACGAATGCACTTTCAACTACAACAGCAGCGTACAGAAGAACGGCACGTTTAACAGTCCCAACTATCCGGGCTTCTACACGAAACGCACCAAATGCGTGTACCTGTTTACGGGCGTCGAACCTTACATACGATTTACTTTCTTAAATTTCAGTTTGCTCGGATCGAACGAGTAAGTAATTATTTAAACGTCACCCACTCGGCCGATCGCAATCTCGCTGTCGTCGTACGCGAAGTAATTAGCCGGCGAATCCGGCCAATTGGCCGCACCTGCGTTACGCGGTCCGCCCCAGCGGCTGCACGCAGCACGCGCCCGTTTCTTTTCGAATCGCAAAAAGTCAAATTAAATAATAGGCCTACGAGCGGGTATTTACCTACCGCCGGTACGTACGCTCGCGAACGAACGAACGCTCGCGAACGAACGAACGCTCGCGAACGGCGTAGGTACTAAAATTGATTTCACAACCGGGATGGCGGTGGCTGGGCTGAAAATGTTCCGTTTCACGACCAATGACGAGTGGAAACTATGGACGCCGTGGCTCCGTTCGGACCCCCGATTTCTTCGCCTTTGCGAATCTATTTGTCGGCATGAATTACCGAAAACGGCCGTCGAGTGGGAAACAAAAGGGGGAGCGCTAAATGCGACGAGTTGCGGCGCCACCGAATCGGCTATTACTCGAATTTGATAAATTTGGGCGGTCGCCGACGGAAACAACACGTGAACAAACCGAGGGCGGCAATCTTTGAAATAAAATAATGTACAGGAAGAAGAGGACAAAGTGGGCCTTTGATTCGAAATTTCTCTCTTTTTTTCTTTTCCGGAATATTTGCCTCCTCAACAAACGTTCGGTTGTGCCAAATATCGGTTTCGAAGGCTCGTTTTTGTCGAGAAAAATAAATGCCTAGAATCGATATTTGAAAGAAAAAATTGGCCCGTAATATGCCGCGCGACGCCGTACCTACGTGTGATCGGCGACAGCTGTTTTAGAGAAAAACATTTTTATAAAAATTAAAAAATCTCAATTTGTAATAAAAACGAACGTTTCCGAAACGACATGCTAAATTAGGTACGTGTTTGAGGAGTTGCGGGTTGCGGCGAAACGAAGCCACTTAAAAACTACTTATTAGTTGTTGACCGCGTCGTTTTCTCAACGCATCCGCGCATTTCTGTAAATTATTTCGTGTCGCCAAATTAAAACAAAAGGGAAATTGTAAGAAATTGCGCAGCGTCTCGGGCCCGCTTGGGCCAGCCTTAATTTGCGAAATAGATTAAATGTGATTAGCGCTCGAAAGTGCGTAGCATTATAATAATACGAATAGTAGAAAGAAAGAAAACGGAAGGTGTGTCAGAAAGCTGGCGTGCAACTTGTCAAAATATTATCGTTTATTATTATTATTATTATTATTATTATTAATTAGCGAATAATTTGCGTGTTGATTTGGCGCAGTTGTTCCTCGAACGAGGAAGTCGAGATACGCGGCTCCGCCGATAACGATCCGAGCTACTTCTCGCAGAAACTGTGCGGCACTCGTCACAGTCCGGATGTGGTCGACGTGAAAAACGAAAATGGCACTATTTTCGTCTCGTTCCAGTCGTCGGATGGACTGGACGGCGAAGCGGCCGCGACGCAGCCCTCATTCGTCGGATTTGTGGCGACCTATAATTTCACCAACGATACGATTAGCCGGGCCACCGACGTGAAACGTGTGAAATCAGGTTAGTAGCTCTTTTGTCGGCGCTGCCTTTGCCTTCGAATCGCCTCCGGCACCACACTCGCTTGGACCGCACCTCCATTCGCCACGCTCCAGCCAAGTTTCTCAGGCCCAGTGGCCCACACCAACACCAACACCAACACCAACATCAACGTCAACGTCAATATCAATGCCACGATAGTCCAGGTCTGCAATCGGTGCGACGCATTTAGGATTTCGTTAATTGGGGGGGGGAGGGACGTACGGTCTTATTTGTAAATATTATCTTTTTCATTTTTCGTAACGCGTTTCGGCCAATTAATGGACCATTTTATACAGGGTTCGGCGAGTACGATAAAATTACGCGTTATTTCAAGGCCGTAGTTGGGGGGGGGGCGGCGGCGAGAGAAAGAGAAGGAGTGAGAGAGAGAGAGAGAGGTGAGTGAGAAGAGAGGGGCGGAATGATTGGAATCCTGTGGCCAACAATCTACCGGTATGCATTATTCGAACGTATACTGCGGCATCGGAGGGTACGAATCGAACCAAAACCAAAACGCAACCGCCATTTTGATGATCGGGGATATCACGAACGGCACGAGAGTCACACAGCCCCAATTTCTTTACCAAAGTCGCCGCCTGCGATTGCATAAACCCGGCGCTATAACACTGGGCCAGCACGCTGACCCGCACTCTTCGCACATTCAGAACGAAAATACAGCATCTTGGGGCGCGTATTCGTTACGCAGAATCGCCCCTGTCCTTTTTAATTTCGGCAACCTGGCTCGCGGCCACATTCGCACCTTCAATCGGTAACCTTCGGGTAACCTCCCGGCGCGAAGGCGCCCAATTTTTTCTACTTTCGCCGTTTTCCGACGAAATCAAAGTGCAAATCAAAATCCAACGACTTGGGCACAGCGCCCGTCGAACAGCTCATCGACGACGTTTTTGTGAATTTCGTTCCCTTTGGAAATAGGTACCACCACACGCCCGGCCACACCCACCCACCCACCCACCCACCCTACCGACGATATACGTCGTAATTTGCATTCGATAGCCTCGGCTCATCGGTACGACTCGCTTTTTAAATTTTTGCCCAATAATTTATTTTCATCTTTCCAAGTGCCTACCCATCCGGTACCTACCTCCTAGTTTCCACGTTCACCGAAAAATGATAAAAATGATAATCACCGAGAAATTTTTACTAACTCGTAGGTCTGTAGCAGACAGCCTTTCTCTATAATACGCTTCCATCGCCTAAAATTCACAACGGCGCTTTTCAATAATTGTATTATTTTTTTTATTCTTTCAAATCAAAATTGTATATTATTGCGTGACAAGCGCCTAATGTGAGCTATTTGTTTACCGAGTGTGAAGAATTTGCAGACTTGATCCGAGTTAGAATAGCCCGCAAGCGCTCGTCGCACACCATCATTTTTGCAACAAATGCACAAAATAGAGTAAAGCAACAACTCCCCCTCCCACAAACAAAAAAAAAAAAAAAAAAATCATAAAGGAAATAAATTCTAGAAATTATAGTTAAAAAAACACAAAAACGGCAAGTTTTCCATTATTTTATGTTTTTGGTTTGTTTATTTTCAAACAGCTAAGAAATATTAAAAAATTATGCAGAAAGTAGTTTCAAATTAATTTTTTTCACTTTCTAGTAGCGCTAATTACAGATTTCTAGCCTAAACAGGGGCTGAGGAGCCATCGAGTGAAAAAGGTTTTTGGATTTTGAGAAAAAAAAAAATTTCTATTAATTTTCATTTTTTTTGTTCGATTATTTTCAAATCGTTAAAGATGATTAAAAAATTAAATGAAAACTAAATTCGGATAAATTTTCTCCTCGTTTCAGAAGTACCATTTCCAGCTCTCTAGCTTAAATGACGACTGAGGAATCATCGAGGAAAAGAGGAGAAATTTCTGCGTTCCGAAAAGCGACAAAACTCTCGTTAATTTGGGTTTTTTTCGTTCATTTGATGTCAAATAGCCGAAGATAAGTAGAAAATTATAGGGAAATTTTTCGAGTTTTGTACGCTTTCGATCGCCACGAAGCCCAGCTCACTAACTTGATCAGAGGCTAAGGAATCATTTGAGACGTTTTTTTTTGAAAATTGTAATGTCGCGTTCGATGGGAGTGGCAACTTAATGACGAATAGTTTTTCACCAAATAATGTAAATTTAATAAGAATATCGAAATGCTCGTAGGTACCTATTTTATGTTCGAATATTTTGCAGCCTGTCGCGCGGGGGCAGGACCGAGAAAATTATCGTCCACTTCGCAGGCCAAAAATTCGTTCGTTTACACTCGCTGCGCACGCGCGTGTAAAACTCGTTCTGCCTTGTTTTTGGGCAAAAATGAATATAATACGTATTTCGAAGTTGACATTCAGCTAAGTTGGAGGGTTTTCGACGTGGTACCATTGAGACGAAAATCGGCCAAATCGATTGGAAGGCGTAATATTGGCCGTTCTCAGCAGGGTACGTACGCGGCCTTTGCCCATCTTCATTTCACACGGTTACGTTGGTGCGTAGCTGGGTACCCATAAAAAAACCCCCAAAAAAAACCAAAAAAAACCAAAAAAAACCAAAAAAAAACTGAAGGGAGCGTTAACTAACTACTGGCCGCGCAGTGGATCAGGCGGCCCATTTCACAGTTGTTGTTCTTGGTATTGGCCAATGCATACTTGGTCCGTTATTGCGTTACGCTACTCTCGCAGAACCAAAATTGTTGCTCGTCGCTGGCACTCGGTACTCGCGGGTAGGCCTACGCACCTACAATCCGGCAAAAGGATGAAGGACACCGCACTCAGTTTTAAGATGGCGAATACCTATGAAGAACTGAAAAGCGAATAACGTCTGGCAGGATATTTCCAACTAGTGGACGGTGGTGCACGTGCGGAAGGATATGGGGCGTACGTCTCCCCCCCCCCCGCTGTTCCGCCAAAAAATAAAAAACCGTACTACGTAATCAATAAGACAGGCGAAATACACGTTCTGGAGTACGAACAAAAAGCACCCCAAAAATGCGTTTTGCGAGCGAAATTGTTTTTTCATCGTTTAGCCTCCCTCCAACCCCTCGGCCAATTGCTGCGCCCGGCCCTCTTACATCTTGTTTTGGATTGAAAACCCACCATCGCGGTACGGACCTACGAGTATTTGATTTTCATCCCCGCCCCTCGCTGAAAGATCGTGTCAACGGCGCTGCTTCCAACTGCGACGGAAACTGAATTGCGGTGACGAATGCCTTCGGCTCTCGACGCTACGGCTTAAAACATAGCAGTTGCTGGCGCCAACTGGCGGCGGGAAGGGGCAGCGGTCAAAGCGGCCCGAACAAACGTGCGGAGGTGCCTATCAAGTGTTTTGGTGGCCAGGTGGTACGGTACCGTCACGGACGTTACCGAGTAGCCGTAGCCTATCTTCGGCGCGCAGGTACACACCCACCTACTGCCGTACCAGCGCAAAATATATAAAATAATTACGGTGCGGTCATTCGCATTCGGCTCTCCCAATCTGCGGCCGAGACTTGGTGACGTAGGCACCGACAGGCCCCCGTGTCCTTCGGCCTGCGATTTGCGCGTTCTCCGAAAATCGCTCGCAACGTCATCGTCCGTCCGCCCGTCCGCCCGTCCGTCCGTCCGTCCGTCCGTCCGTCCGCGAGATGGCGATGATGAAATTTTCACCTTAACCTCATTTAACGCCATTTTGTTCTCGTTTCAGAATCGATACTCGTGCTGCCTGTCCTCGTTTTCACGTTGGCAGCGAGCGTTTTCTAATTTCGACGAAAGATCGGCCCGACGTCGCGATATTCATTTTCCGGCGTTCGTTTAATTTTCCCTTTTTTTTTTTTTTTTGGCTAGAATCGCTCGCTCGGCGCTGTACCGAAATTCGTTATCCAACCTTCGGAAGAAAAGACGGCGGGCAAACGTGAGGTACGACGAGTCGCCAAATTTCGAGGCCCTTTATAGGCGAATGAATGTTCGTTCTTATCGACTCACCGGGCGGGGGAGGGGGGGGGGCTCGCAACTTCAACTGTGGACGTTTACCGGTAGTAAACTCAGTCAGTCACATTTTTGCTAACCAGTCGGCATTAATTCGACGAATCCGCAAAATTTTGTCTCGATGTTCGCCTCGTAAAAAGATGTACGGATACGGCGACACGAATGGGGAAGGAAACGATGAGAACGAATTTAAAGATTACGGAAACGGAGGTACTAGATTTCCTGACCCGGTTTGGCGAGTAAGTCGTAGTGAAAAGTTCCTCTTCGCAGATATGGATCTGGTCCAAACCTAAAACTTTCAGTGAAAAACTTTTCGACCTAATTGCAGCTCTCAAAATGAGGCTTTTGATACGAAAACTTGGCAATACCTAATCACTCGAATGCAAGCATCTCAGCGGCTGTGTGTGAAATTTTGTGAAAATCCGGCTCAATCGGAAAGGACTTGTCGGTGCGACAAAAAAATTAACGTCAATTTGTAATACAGAAAATCTATAGAACGATGTAACGATGTCGGACCAGTCGACTCCTGGGAGTTTCAATTTTTGGCACTGGTTGTTCGCACGAACCAGAGACATACAGCCCGCACCTAAAAGAGATCTCCAACGAACCGATGGCAATAGCGTGTCGAAGATGAACGCTTTCTCATCAGGGTACTAATTGTTTGGGTAGGTACTACGCACGCGTCGTCTCACCAATGACGTGAAATTGCGCAGCTGTAGGTGCGCGGAATGTAAAATTCCGATAGCTTTGTTTCCATTTTTGACGTAACTTTTTGTCACACCGTGTCCTGGCTTGGGACATCTCGATGGTCGTCCTGCTCCACAACGATAAACGAATATTCGAAGCACTACCTACCGTCCCGCTGCCTTACGGATGGCTGCCGCCATTTTGCCAGTTACGTATCCGCCCTAAATTTGGGCTTAGCCACGGCAGACAGCCGGGCAATTTGTTGCCCCGCTCGATGTTGAGAAAAATGTTTACTTTCTCATTCGCACGCCTACCCACCCCAACGCGGACAAATTTTCTGTTAAAAGAAAGCGTTTGCCCCAACCGTAAAATCTATTCCATATACGGCGATGGCTGCAACCGTACCCGTAATCCTTTTTGTAAGCCATCGAGTAAGGTACCTCTTTATGAAAAAATAAATAAAAATATTCGTCGACCTAAATACCTGAGGTCAACGACTAATCATTAAACCGTAACGGCAACCACACCGTTTTTACTTTTTACACGATATAACCGGGCCGAAGTAAAATAATATAGAATTATATTATATATAAAACGGTAATATTACGTGTTACGTAAATTTGAAAAAATAATTGAAAATATGAAGGAAGGAAAAAGGAAGTTGAACCGACGCAAAGAGGGAAGAAGCCGAGTGGAATGGCATTTGCGCGCATTACCCGTTAATACGGGCTTTCGAAGAGCCTGCGACGAACAGTTGTCTGGTCAAAAGTTGGCCAAAATAAGTAGGTAGCTGGCTACCTACTCGGCTGGCTGGCTGGCTGGCTGGCTGGCTCATTTCTAAAGCAAGACACACACCGCAGGGCCTCAGCTACGGGAGGAAGGCATTTCGGCGAATTAAAGGCGGGACGCGATGTGTATGTGTGCGGGCGAGCATCGCGGCGAATGGGATGAAAAAGGCTGGCGCAGCGAGTTCTGCTCGGAAAGGGGCCTTTCAAAAATCGTTTGAAGTTTAACTTTCGAAGAATGTCACGGGTCTCACCGTACCTCACCTCCTACCGCCGTTTTTTTTTTTTTTTTTCAGCTTTTTCTTCAACCAAAAGCGCTCGTTCCGTTCAACGGCGCACATCGAATCAAAAGCCTTTGTCCGGTAGGCGTACGGCTTCGGCCGTTTCATCGTTTCTTCGTACTCTTTTCAAACAGAGTTTCGAGCGCTTGGCAGTATTTTTATTTTATTTACTTATTTTTGTAATTTCATTATTTTTTATATTTTATCGGTTACCTACCTAAGTACCTAAGGTAAATCGAAGGGCGGCTCGGCTCGGCTCGGCTCGGCTCGGCTCGGCTCGCCGTAAGTATGTTCGGCATACGCGTGCGACACGTGCACTCGACGCCCATCTTGCGATCGTTCATGCGACTGCCAATGAAGACTTAAACCAAACGAAAGCAATTTATTATAATTTTATTTTTATCGAAAACGAGCTAATTCGATGACGGAAATTAGGACGGCGTAATAAAATTTTACAATTTGTATTTGCGCATTTTTATACGTGAAACGTTACATTACAATAATAGGATAGCTTATTTTATTGGTACGTAGATATTTGATAACGATAGGTAACTGTCCCGACAATAAGATTTTTATCCTCGTTTAAAGTTATATTCGAATTTTGTTTCAAAATTTATCGTTTTTCAAAATGGATTTTCGAGATCCCCTTAATTTATATTTCTTTATTCCTTTTCTTTTTTCTTTTTTCTTTTTTCTTTTTTTAAACAATTATTCTGTACTGGTTTACGTATAAATTTATTTGAATGTTACTACAACGTTATTCTCTTTGTTGCAATATAAATGTTTTGTGTGGTCTACCTTGGTGTTCAATGCGTCGAGTGAGATGACACCGACAGCTGCGTCGCATTATGAAGAACAAAATAATAAGACGTACCAACGTTGGATGCTGCGGACCTGCGGTTCACTTATTGACGACTCACTCATCCCTCGCTTATTTTCGGCACCACGGAAAAACCGTACGTAGCTACCTCTACTGACTGCGTACGTGTCAGCCGGCCTAATGTAATATCCGGCCTTTTCTAACGTCCCCCGCATTTTGAACGGAGCTGGAAATTGAGAAAATGAACGAAAAATGTCTCGGTATTAGGGTCGAGACTTGAGATGATTAACGAGTCGCGAGTGGCGAAACACTAAAACGTAATCGGGAATATTTTATTTATAAATTTTATTAGCTTTAACCCGCTGCGGCTTGGCTCGCAGTTACGCAACAAATACTTAGGCACCTTTACAATTAACCGGCGACAAGCGTACGCCTAAATTCACGACATAGGATTGGAGGTTGCGAGGAGAGCAGCTGCGGACACGAAGTACTACGTTTACGGCTATTTTTTCTGTTTCATTAGCATTTTAGCGATGGCCAGAAATCGTTACGGGCACGAGGTAAACTACCGGTTTTGGTGGATTACTCCCGTTTGTGGGTCGAAATTTTTTATGGTACCGCACAGCGGTAAAAATAAACGTTTCATACTTTTCAATTTAGCTTTGTTTTTTGTTTCACACGAATAGTGAAAGAAAGTGAAAAAGAAAAAGCTGCCAAATGTGGGAAACGAAATCACGCCTTTACGGAGCTTTGGTGCAACGGCACGCTTTCTTATCAGTTGGAATTACAGTTACGGTATGAATTATCCGCAATTTTTGTCACATTACGAACGTTTAAAAATTTTGAAAAAAACCTTCCCCAAGTAAATAAAGATTAACACATATACCTACCTACGTAGTATACCTTACCTTGAAATAGTTGAAATTGTTTTTTCTTTTCTCTCTCCTCTTTCACCACCACCTCCAATCTGTTCATTGATTTCATTCTTCCAACGTTAGTTTCTTCTAAAATTCGTACTTTCAACGGATAATTTTAGTAGCAGAAATTTTTATTTCTATTTTTTATCGTCCTTCTCTTCCAAAATTCGATAAATTATCGCCTTAACATTCTTCTCTTAGGTTCGCTCTCAGTTCTACCAATTGACGAGGCAAATTTTGGGTAATTAGACAAAATGTTGTAATTTTGTTACGAATGGTTTTCACCGAGATATACGGTAAAACGATAACAATAATAATTTACGAATCATTTTTATTTCAATTACTTCTATTTCTAAATTTTTATTAACTTTTCCATCTCTTTTCTTTTGCCGATAATTAACCGATAGTTGTCTCTTTTCTGAATATTTTTTACAAGGTACTAAATTCTTTCTCCCTGCGACAATTGTTTCTATCCTTTTCTCACTTCTTCGATTCAAAAATTTCTCTATTTTCTTCTCTTTCTAACCAAAAACATGGCAAACAAAAAAATTTCCTTTGTCCTCGTTCCCACCTGACAATTCTTAAAAAATTTTGGTGGTAATGGAAAAATCTAGTTGGGAAATAGGGGTACATAATAATCCGATGTTTTGGTCAGTTTTCTTGCTTTTTTGTGTTTCCTCTGAAAAGTCGAGATAGTTACGCTAATGTGCTTGTAATTTTTGCAAATTTTTCTCAGTTTACTGAGGTTAGATGTTTGTTTTTGTTTGGTTGCTAAATTGTGTTTTGAAAGTATTCGCATCAGCCACCATGGGGCTGCGGTTAAAATTTGTCCGTTAAAGTTTTATAAGTTTGAAACTAGTAGAAGCGTTTCGCGTTTACGAAATATTTGAATCCGTTGCCATACAGAAATTTACTAATGGTCAATCAAAAAATAATTTTCGTAAAATAATTCTTCCCACATTTATGGGAGGAATAATTATTTCTGATTTTAATTTTTGATAATAAAAATTCTCGGACTCTAGAAAATCTCTGGTAGGTGAGTTTGATATTCGATATCAAAAGTTTACACGTTTTACAAAAATCAAATTGTCAAATCCTTCGACTCTGGTTGCGGAGGCTGTGAAAATTCTCGAGTTTCTACGGTCAATTCCAGTCTGCGAGTTGGTAATAAAACATTGGAGTTTACGGTACATTTGGTTGGTTGGTTAATTTTCTAGAGAAAAACAAATTCATTGGTAAACTACTGTCACTTGGGTAAGGTTTGATCAACAACATCTAAGAATCTGATACTTCAGTCATCGGGTACCTAATATAAGAAATAATATGAATCTATTATGGTAAATAAGTTTACAATTTTAAACTGGAAATAAGGTAAGAGTTGCAATAACATTTGCTTCTGATTTATTAAATTTTGGTTTTAATGGTAAATTGTAGATTTTTTACCATGGGTTGTTAATATTTCAATTATGGGTTGAAGTGATAGATAGAATGAATATATATTGAACGAAGGTGAGAAATTAAATAGAAGAATGTGGTATTATGAAAATAAATTCTTTGGTTACAATGGTTTGGAATGTTAAAATAAAATAGCGTGAGACTGTAGAGTGCCAGATTTTGGCTTATCTGGACATTCAAAAAATAAATTATATTTTTTGTTTTACTAAATTTTAGCCACTTAAAAAATATTATGATTCTAATGCGAGTGAATTCTTCATAAATGGAGCCACCCCCTTTCGCATAATTCAAGTGGCTATCAGCAATAGAAAACTGAAATTGATGCTGTTGGAAAGATGAGAAAATTTTGTCAAATTTAGAATAAAATTCGTTTTTTAGTTATCTTTAGTTTTTCAAAAATTAACTATTAAAAATTGGAAAATAATGTAAAAAGTGGAGTGTTTTGTTCTCGTATTTTCTTTTGCCATTAGCTCGCAATAACTTTGTTTTAGCCAAAAATGGATGATGAAAATGAATAGGTCACAGAAAAAGAAGTGAGTTTACCACTACAAATTTTATTCTACTATCCTCAATTTTTGAAGTAAACAAAAGTTTAAAAAACGGAAAATTAATCGTTAATTTGTAATTTTTTAATGGCTTTGTTTCTAAAAAACTAATGGCGATAAAAAAATATGTTCTTTTAGAGAATGTGAGTAAATTTTATCCTTTTTCTAGTAGTATAAATTCTAGCTTTGTAGCTCAAATAATAGCTGAGATATCACGATGTAATGTGAGAGAAAAACAGTTTTTTTCAAAATTAAAATGTTAAGAATGTTGCAAAAATTGCGGATAAGTATACAAAAATTGGGATTGAATTTTATTATAAAGATAAAAGAAGATAGAAAGATAGAATAGATTCTGTGGCGACACATATCAGAGGAGTACTCTCATCATCATCACCCAATGCCGTGGCCGAGTGTATACAGTTGTTGTATTTTGGTGATGGTGGCGATTGAGGTAGGTTTCCAGTTGGTTGATGGTTCAAGTTCCTGGGCCAGCAGGAAACCTACATTGGTGACCCCAATGTGATCTGTAAGATGGTGAACTGCGCCATCTCTCAGAAGAACATGTCAGCCGCTAGTTCACCTCCTCTTCACCTCACAATGTGATGGCATTGAGCGCACTAGCACTGAAGTGGTAGAGTATATTGGTGCGATGCGGGGATGTGTTGAAAGGAGGTATTCACCACTCCCTTATATTCACCTACCCTTCCTTTAGTAGCTCCGCCTCCATTAAATCATACCGCGCACTGCTGTACTGAGGGGGAGTATTGTGGCAACACATATTGGCAAAGTACTCTCGTCGTCATCACCCAGTGCCAAGGCCGAGTGTATATGGTAGCTGTATTTTGGTGATGATGGCGATTGAGGTGGGTTTCCTGTCAGTTGACTGTTCGAGTCCCCAGGCTGGCAGGAAACCTATAGTTTCAAAAATGAATTTGAAAATGAATTCTCAAATTATTTGACTGTAGAGACTGACTTACAATAATCCCAGGATAACAACTGAAAGAAAAAGCGAACAATTGAACAAAAAATCAGTGAGCAATTGGCAGCACTGATAAAATATTTAAATGATCATTTAGGTTCAAAAGTTTGTTTTATTTGTCACAAAAAGCAACCCTGGATACCACCATTGACAAACTGTGCATTTTATTTCCCACGGTGTGTCTTGGTGTTTGGAGGGTAATTGTTTTTTTTTTCATGAAAGTGTTGAAAGTACCTATTACTTTGGGGTGACACAATCCTGAACCTACTCAAGCGGAGGTTTGGGCTTGTGTTAGGTTGGTATTGTTGTGTTGACATCGAGTTCAGTTTTGAGGCATCAAAACAAATCTGTTTGGTGTCAACCCGAGGTTGACCTTTTTGTGGAAAATAAAACAAACCTAAAATTTTTGAAATTACAAATTACATAGGTTGGCTTATTACCAGGACCCAATCAGTTCTGCATAAAAATTGGAATTGGCCAATTGCGGTGCAATTTTGGACATACAAAGGTTTTGCCCATCTCAAAAATTTGTCAAAATAAATGTAGTCAAGTCTAAATTGGTGAAACCAGTAACTAAGTAATAATTGATGTCATTTGTCATGCATCTTAACCAAACAATCAAAGATATGATGTTAATAATTAGGGTAAAAATTTTAGGTTCATACAATGAGCTAAAATCAATTTAGACAAACTGGAAAATGAAAAAATAATTTGCCCTATTGGCCTAAATGCGCAGTAACCAGGTTCACTGTACATACAGGGTTATTCATTTTCACTCGCACCATATAAAAAATACATTGTGGTGCGAGTGAAAATGAATAAGCTATCTTATATGGGTAAAAAGGGGACTGTGAGATGCACCAAACAGAGGAAGGAACCACTGAGATTTAATAAGGTGTTTATTGTTTTTTTTTAAAGAATTACAAAAATTGTTCAAAGTGACCACCTTCTGCCAGGACACAGTAATTCAAACGATTAATAAATTCAGCTTGGACATTCTCCAGCTGAGCATATGTAATATTTGTCCAGATATTGTTGATGGCTGTGAGGAGTCCTTGAACTGTGAAAAATGGTCCATGTTTGTATATTACCAAAGACATGTGGCCCCATAAAAAAAAATTCAGAGTATTTAGGTCTGGGGACCTCGGTGGCTAGGCTAGTGGCTCTTCGTACGTTCCAATGACTTTTCCCAGATAAGAGTTACGGAGGAATTCCATGGCAGATTGGTAGTTGTGTGCTGGACAACCATCTTGCATGAACCACAGCTCTGAGTTTCCAGCAACTGTAGCAACTTTCTCACTTATCTCATTCTCCAAGAAAGCATGATACTTCTCACCAGTAAGCGTTCCATCAATTCCAATAGGCCCGAGTAAGCTGTGATTGAAAATTCCAGCCCATAAGTTAATTT
Organism: Ericerus pela; assembly: GCA_011428145.1. NCBI lineage: Eukaryota > Metazoa > Arthropoda > Insecta > Hemiptera > Coccidae > Ericerus > Ericerus pela. Next base: position 786,814 of record WOFM01000422.1, on the reverse strand, counting down.
TTTGAGGATATTGTGTGTGGCTTGGGTAGATCTCATGTGGATGTTTTTGACTTCAGATACAAACATTTTGGTGGTTGGGTGCACGGTGCAATGAAAAGGAACTCTCATCTGTGAAGACAATACTCCTATCAAAATCTGGATACTCTTCACAGATTTCTAGAGCTTTTGATGCAAACTGGAATCGTTTATCTCAATCCTGAGTACATAATTCCTGAAGGAGATTGGGCTTAGAGCACTTGTACCCATACTTTTTCAGTTTCCACACCACTGTGGGTTGAGACACTCCAGTTTCCTGCGCCATCTCAGTAGTGCTTGCCCCTGGATTAGCACTGACACTAGCCAACACTAACAAGTCACTATCTTGCTCCTCATGGTGTGGGCGCAGAGTCCTGTGGTCGTACTGAACATTGCCATTTTTTTCAAACCTATGAATACAACGCATCTGTGGTGTGATGTGGTTTTGGGCGATCTGGATAAGTTGTACGAAATAAATCACTTACTTCACGATAGGATAATCCTGTACAATGTTCCATCACCCACCACCCTTTTTCAGGAGTTGTAAACATTCTTAAGATTTCCTACTAATATTTAAATTCGGTACTTTTTCACAGGTACAAGCTCAAACTACAACTAGATATCAATACTTTCATTCTCTCTCGCATTCCTATCAACTTGCATTTAACTTCCCTTATCTTATCTCTAACAACCAGACATTCAACTTTTCTCATCTCATCTCCAAAGACCAGTCCCAACTCAAGCATCATTCCAACATTGGTGCGTCTCACAGTCCCCTTTTTACCTAAGTATATAAGATGGCTTATTCATTTTCACTCGCACCACAATGTATTTTTCATATGGTGTGAGTGAAAATGAATAACACTGTATACCTATGCCTCGAATATATTAGCCCATTTGAAAACGTTTTCAATAAGTTGCGTATGAGGCGCGTGTGATGGATAATTTTAGGATTTTGTAAACTTTTTCAATTAGTCTCATCCACATTAGGAACAATACAATAAAGTTTGGTTACAACTATGCCAATTAACGTTAGGTAACTAATTTATTATTTTTTAAAACGCCTAAATTCGTTTTGGCTCATTGCTATAGTGTCCAAAATTTTTAAGTTGATTGAAAAATTTATTTACTTTCATTTTCTCACTCTTACCAATAATTGCTACAGTGAACATCCCGCATGGTGGATAGCTTGAAGCACTCTCCTCAGAAGCCTCACATTTAGGGGTGCCAAAACTAGTGCATTCAGTACCTTAATCTTAGAGGGTTGTAGCGAGTGAACCAGTTGACCATTCTGTTTTCATTTTATTTATAAACGCATAGGCTAACAAATAAAAGTGACATGATAGTGAATTGGGATCTAAAGTTAAAGTAGTCACCCTCTGGCGGCTCATTAGTGAAACATGTTGATTATGAAATTATGTGCTATTTAAAAGTATTGACTGACAACATATACAACCAAAATTACCTATTAAAAGAAATTTCGAGAGAAGCGTTAGCGGTAAGAAGCAGAAATTTTGTAAAGAAACCGACATAATTATGATAGTTGAAGATTCTGGGAAAATTTTTCTGAAGTTCTTGTTCATTTTTTAAGATACTTATTGCTGAAATTCTGTTTATACTGGTTGATTCAAACAATATGAATTAAAACAATTTGGTCGGTAATTTTACTCATATTACAGTGGGCACTGCTTTATCCAGAAAAATCGGGCAGAAAGAATTTTAACCGGACTGACTGGAAATTTAGATTAAGCTCTGTACTCAAAAAAAGATCAAAATAGTGGATGGAGTGACAAAAAAAAAAAAATTATCAAAAAATCTTATCTTAATACATTTATCCATATAATTAGTTATAGCTTGTCGTGGGCTCCTCCCCAACCCTCCTGCGCACAACGCAATGCGCAGGAGTGGTTAACAGGCACTGACGCTGAGGTAGTTGCGGTAGTATGAGCTCTGTCTTGCGTGAGTGATCATCGTATATTTTGTTGTCCCTTGGACGTTAAACCAATTTATAATATTAAGGAACTATTAGCCCACTACATGGTAGCAGGAGCAAGTAGTTAATCCTTAGCTGAAATGAATTTGCCTTTGAGAAGAGACATTTTTAATAATTATTTTGTTTTGCCTTTGAAAAAAGACATTAAAGAAATAAAATTTTTTCTGAAAACTTTGAATTCTTCACGAATTTGGTTTTTATATGCCTTTGAAAAAAGACATAGAAAAAAAAATTTATCACTAGCTTCCACTAAAATCGGACTATTCATATAATTCATAAACTCACAAAAATCTTAGGTAAAATGATTTTTTTTTCCTCTGATAATTTCACACATTAGCATCTTAAAACGTGCTTTTGGACTATTTAAATTAATCTATTTTCCCACCTAGTGAGAAATAGTTCCCAAATTTTAGGCTAACAAATAAATTTTTGTATAAAAATTTAATTTTTTACGCCGCCCCCAGAGTTAGTGAGAAAATAATTCGTTTTTTGTTTCCTCTATTAAACTAATTCTGGACAAAAAAATTACTTCTTCGTATTTCACAAAGAAATATTTTTTTCGCCACCCCCAGCGGTGAAAAGAAACTTACGATTAATTTCGTTTACTTCACCCAGCAAATATTAGTCGTGAGACAATAAAAAATGGCTAAATAAAATATTTGCTGCGATAATTTGTCGTCAAAATAATTTGCTAATACCGAGCGCAGAGATAAAATACGTAAAAAACCTCTGACTCGGATACTTTGCTTCGAACGAAACAAAGGAATCGAAATAAAAAAAAAATGCATACGTCGTTTTATTCCTGTGAATACGACTTTGTTGACTCATATTCACAGCAGCCGATGCTTCAAGGCCATTATCAGTACCAATTTGCGCATTTACTTGCATGAAAATCTAAAAATACGACGTAGTGATGCATATGAAATACACACCACTACAAACACAAATATGGTATGTAGCCACCCAACCAGCACGGCTATACACGTACTGGGTAACCTACACACACACAAATGCAATGAGAGCATCCAACTACAACAACTGCGCATGTGCATCCTGTTGTAGTGAGACACAGTAACCATTTTGTTGAACTCGTCCTTACGTTTTCAACCCGTTTTCACGTCGATGAATTACTGTGTCTTCTTTTAACTAATTGCTCTCGTATTTTTTATGCTAATTTCGTTAATTAACATTTGTGCGTTTTTATTTGTGTGTGTTTTCTCGTTGCCGCTAAAAATTCAAATTTTGCGATCTTAAATACGCGCCATACTTTTGTTTTTTCTCTGCAAATTTTATGTCTTGTTAAAAATTTGCGACATTTTCTATTTTTTAATCACGCGAAAATCATATGGTGTAGTGGCCCAAATATTCCCTCATCATATTATATAAATAAAATTTCCTGCTCACCCACGGCCAAGGATCTCGACCACAAAACTTGCATCATTCAATTTGGTGAGTTTTTAATTATTATTATAATCCAATGTGTCATTGAATTATGTAGCCATTACGCGTATTTTGAATGTTAGAAATTCAATCAGTATTTCTTCACTACGCTAAACTAGGCAGAAATACCTGTACTATCTCGCCTTTTAGCTAGTTAGCGCAGACTATAAAATTACGATAGCTTTGGAATTTTTTGAAACTATAATCTTAGTGCTCTTCCTAAATTTACGACCATTTCCATTGATCGTGTTTATTTTAGTAAAATAATTCGTAATGTTTATCATCTACGATGTTTTTAAATTCGTTAGACCCCTAACAAGGTCTTCCGATATTTTTTCGTATAGTAAATTTGCCTTTTCATTAAGACAAAAGATGTCACATTTTATTTTTTACAATTTACGTATGTTTCTTCGACTAAATTGATAATTTTCTCCTTCGAAAATACGCCTATGTTCGTATAATGCGATGTTGACCTTGAACTGATTGAAAAATCAGCTCCAAAAATTGATTCCTTCTTATATTTAGATTGAAAAATTTTATTCAACGATTTTGAACTAATTTTACTAAAAATCGTAGGACACGTACATTTTAATGAAATTTGCTATTTTATTATTGAATTTATCTCATCCAAAATTACACGTTTGCAGATCTGCATACATTGTTACTTTCACAAGGAACCTAAGTGTTTTTCCCTTAGATTCACGTTACTATTTCTATATTTGTAATTGATATTTTCATTACATAAATATTATGTATATGCATTTGTCATCTATTCTCGTTGTAGGCCTATTAATACGACCTTCAAAAACACAAATTTGATTCTGTTTTCACAAACCAAATGGGTACGTAAGCATCCTAAACTGTTTCGTGTTTCAAAAACCCCTTTTAAAATTTATTAGAAATTAATTTTCCCAATATTTTCGTTTTCAAAATTGCTCTGAATCTTACGAACAATTGTCGAATTTAAGAACACGTGTTTTTCGTTGTTTTTTATTATTCCTCTTTACTCTTTCTTTCGTAACGATAGAATTGTAGTACTCCATCTATACGCATACAAATTTTCGTTCGCTTATCTCTTCAAGTGATTAAAGTTGACCCATTGACCTATATTTAACTAGGCCAATGATCCTTTATATAGGGTGTCCCTACTTTATCAAAAAAAAAATTTTTTTTTTCTTTTCTTCCCCAGATTTTTTTGGAGATTAAAAGGTCGTATTTATTCGTCTGTCAGGCTACATATATTATACAAAAAAAAACTTTTTCTATTTTTGAAAAATTTTTTGTGTTTGTGTTTGTCTGTCAACAGCTATTACAAATAAATATACGACGATATGTCAGACAACCAAAACATGGATGTTGACCCAAATTTAATCGTTGCTGATCATGGTGCTGACCAACAACAGCGACCACCAGTTCCTTTGGAACCAGTAGTACAAATTCTTCCAGTGACTCAGGGGACTGAGCCACGAGAATCATCTCAACCAGCTGCTGTGGATACTCCAGCCCCTGCCAATGATTGACAAGGAGACTCCTGGAGTTTGCAACAACCACGTCAACGCTCACCATCATCTTCTTCGGGTGAAAGTTATACCGGTGATACGGATGACAACATCTCCGTTCACTCGAAGAATTTGACAACATTCATTGACTTCTATCAAGCTAGTATTTGGGAAGCCAACGATTATATCGAGGAGTTGGAAAAACTTCTCAGAAGCACAAAACTAAGAGCTGACAAAGCTCTCAGTAAGTTGACGGCCATCGTGAAGATGGTCGAGGAACTCCAGAAGCCACCAACTGGAGTCACAATGGAGAACCTGATGTTAGCGAAAAAGAAAATTTGTCAATTGTACGAAATCAAAGGCGAGATTAAACGTTTTCAACAGCCTAAGCCAATGCAAGTTCACTTAGAACAACAACAACAATCCTCCGATCCTACAGCATCTCGACAGCGTAATGCCAAAGTAGTGCAGCAGGACCTCGACCAACGGGCCAAGGAGGAAAGACGCGCAGCAGAAAAAGCTCGAGCCGAGGAAGCTCGACTCGAGGAAATAGCCATTCAGAAGGCAGTTGCGGAAAAAGGAGTCCGAGTTGGAGCTTGCCAAGCGTGATCTTCAAAATTTGAAGATCCACATAGAGAATCGCTTTGGCATTCCCTATGATGAGTTCCAACGACAACATCTTGTAATTTCAAACTTGCCCCCTGTTGGACAAGGTATAAATTTTAATAATAATTCTGAAAATTCACTTTCTCAGAAACATAACAATGTAGACGAATTAAATGTTGATACTTTGGCTCCGCCTACAAAAAGGCATCAACCCGAACCAATGGTAGTATCACCAGTTCATTCATCTATTTTTGACAAAACTACTGAAGGTCCATCTCTTGCTGTGACCCCACCAGCTTTGTTTACTATTCCCTCCGCTACTACAGCTTTGGTACCAGATAATCTGATACCATCACCTCATACAAATAGCAGCGATAAAAATATTTTTAAATTAATTCTTCGAATTTGGGAAATTGACCTTTCGGAATCACTAGAATCAGCTTCTATGAATCTGAAGGCCCCTAAATTTTATTTGAATAAATGGGATGGTGACTTAATTACCTATCCTGGTTTTTTAAATGGCTTCAAAAAATACGTACATTTATGTACGGATATAGCCATCCCCCAAAAAATTCACTTACTTCAAGGTGCCCTGCCGAAAGAAATTTCTGACAGGATTAATCATCTTTCTCCAGACGATATAGGATACGTCCAGAGATTACAATATTTGCATGACCCCTATGGCGATCTCAGTAAATTAAGGGAGAAACTTTGGTATAAAGTTACTGCCTTTCCCAATTCTGATAACATCCTTCCTTCGATTCAAGATAGGATGGATGGACTTGCAGTTTTAATCGATCAATATCGACAAGCTACTGAAATAGTTGATGAAGAACAGCTATTTAATATTGCTGTAAAAAAGTTTCCTCCTCGATCTTATATGAATAATTTAAAATTGAGTCAGCGAAATGTTAATAATTTATTTTCGGCTATCAGGGAGTTTATAAAAATTCATGAGTTAGTTGAATTGAAAGTCAATCCAACCAATAAATCTCAAGAACAAACCCCCGGAACTGAAAAAGCCAACAATCCAAATTTTAACAAACGTAATAAGCCTAAAGGCAATCAACTTTTTTCTGTACCTTCTGTTACGAAAGAAGGTACAAGAACTTTTTCGAGAGGAAAGGCTAAACCCAATCCCAGAAATCGAAAAAGCAAGAAATGGACCAATAGGCCGACAAGAAATGCTAAATCATTTTTTGTTGCAGGTTCGTCAAAATCTGGCCCGGAGGTTCCGGACCAGAGTCAAAATTGTCAGCAGGATGCCCCGGCTCCCGGGACACCTTGCCAAAAACATCCGCTACCGAAGACGATTATGAAGATGGACCCATACCCCAATTCAGACTGTATATTCTGTCTGAATGGGCGTCACTGGTCTCATCTTTGTTGTCATCCTCGGTACAACACGTTACAGGCCCGAATTAAAGCGTATCAAGTACGTAATTTATGTTTCAAGTGTGGTGCTCCGCATGGGTATGGAACTTGTCCCATGCCCCCACCAAAATGTTGCCGTTGGTTCAACTGCCTTTCGCCAGAACATCACACAAATTTATGCCCCAATGCTCCATATCCGTTGAAAATTGCGAAGGCGCAAGGATGGGTTGAAGCTTTGCGGGACCGAAAGGCTGCATCTTCACCTTACAAAAGTGAGAATGAATCAAATCCTTCAAATATTGAAGAATCTCACAATTCAACATCAATTTCTCAAAATCCTCCCCTGTTTCAGGAGATGATGAATAAATCGAGTTGCCACTCAAACGTGACGCTTGAATTGACGGAGGAGCAGAGCCAAGGCCTACCTCAAAACAGTGAGTCGATTAATTTCAATACGATTAATTATACAGAGTCTTTCTTTTTAGGCTTTGAATCGTATGCTCATTCTTCAAATTTAGATGAACCCATAAAAATTTGTGGATTTTTCGATAGCGGCAGTCTTCGCACATATATTGTGCAAAGATACACGTTTCACAATCTTAAGCTTAAACCTTCTGGTAAAGAAATTTCAACGCTTAAGGGTGTAGAAAATTTAAATACAAGCAAGATAACATCTTACTTGGTTCATTTTGATCTTCTGCTCCCTGACGGAACAAAGGTACCTATTAAAGCATGTACTTTAAGTAGTATTTCGCATAATTTAAAACAACCAAATATTAAAACCTTTAAAGCATTGTTTCCACAATGTAAAAATATTAATTTTTCGACACTTCCTCAGGAGCATACGATTCACTTTTTAGTAGGTAACGATCTTATGTGGTCATTCGTGAAGAGTGTTCGCACAATTTTGTCAAGAATGTGGCTAATTAATACGCCATTTGGCCGTATGTTAGGTGGAGTTTTAGTCCCACCTGATGAAAGAGACCTTTTTACGCCAGTATTCTTGACATCACTGCAAACTGTTGAAAATCTTTGGAGGCTCGATGTATTAGGTATAGAGTCTCATAATTTCAGTCAAGTTGAAGCTGAGGCTGAAGCTTTACGATTGTTTTACAAAGATGTTAAATTAGTGAACAACAGGTACCAGATTCGGTGGTTATATAAAAACTATCCCCCACCTTTGGAGGACCATTTTAATCTTTCGATTAAGAGACTTGAACACCAATTGCCGAAATTACGACAATCTCAAGAACTCTTCGAAAAGTATACCTAATATTTTGAAACTCTCATTGAATTACAAATGATTGAGAAAGTGGATCCCCGAAGTAAGCCTGAGTTAATCCATTACATGTCCCACAAAGGCATCTTGGACTTAACTAAGAGCACTCCACTCCGAGTAGTTTTCGATGGATCCGCTAAACCTAAAAACAGCAGCCATTTGTTAAATGACTGTATGTTCAAAGGCTCAAACCTATTACCGGATTTGTTAAAGATTTTGATGACTTTTCAAAAAGATAAAATTGGCATTATTGCCGACATTTGTAAAGCTTTTCATCAGATTCAACTTCACCCCGATGATAGGGATGTATGTTGTTTTATCTGGGTAAAGGATCCTTTTAAACCTTTGTCCAGAGATAATATAATTATTTATAGATTCCAAAGAGTACCCTTCGGAATTATCACTGCTCCTTTCTTATTAGCAGCGATTTTATTACATCATTACCAACAAGTTGATCCTGAATTCAGTAAAAAGTTTGCAGATCACATTTATGTTGATAATTTAGTTACTTCCCTCCCTACATACGAGGAAGGTTTACAACTTTATAAGCGTTCTAATGACATAATAAATGCCATTTCCATGGAACTCGCTCAATGGGGCACGAATGATGAAGCCTTGAAAAAAGACTTTGAACCTTCGAAAGCTCTAGATAAGCCAATTATTAAAGTTTTAGGCCTTGTTTGGGATATGGTAAAGGACATTGTGTCTATGCCCCCAGTAACCACTCAAACAACAATTTGGTCTTAACTTCATTTTTACAAGCAATGTCTTCTTTTTATGACCCCATGGATTGGTTTGCCCCAGCCTTTATACCATCAAGGACGTTTATCAAACACCTATGGTTAGAAAATTATAAATGGGACGAACCTATTTCACCGCAGCTTCAAAAATTAGCTACGGTACTTATCAAAGACCTTTACCAAACTACAAATTATTGTTTTCTGAGGCAAATCTACTGTGGAACTTATAATCCAAACGATTGCAAGCTCCATGTCTTTGTAGACGCTTCAGAAACTGCCTATGCGATGGCTGCTTATCTACGTTTTAAGAACACGGAGTCTGGTACAGCATCACTACGTTACCTCATAGGCAAGACAAAAGTCGTGCCTATGAAATCAATTAATATTCCAAAATTGGAGTTGATCGCAGCACTCATCGGTGCACGTGCTATACAAACTGCTTGTAAACCCATGGATTTGAACTACTGCCCAACTTTTTTATGGTCGGACAGCGTGTTCTAACCTGGTTGACAGAATGTAAAATTCAACCCCAGTTTGTTTCTAATATGGTTAATGAAATAAAAAACATCCCTAATGTTCAATATCGTTATGTGCCATCAGCAGATAATCCCGCTGATGTAGGATCTAGAGGAGCCACTGTCAAAGACATGCTTCAATCTCTTTGGTGGACAGGTCCAGCCTGGTTATATTCAGACTACCAATCCTGCCCACCAACTGATCTCCATATTATAGAATCATTACCAGATTTGACGCAGGAAGAAATTTCTACGCCAGTTTTCTGTACTTTACGACAATCTTTGGGAAATTTGGAAAAATTTTCTGAAACTTTTCGTGAGAGCTCAGATTTGATTTTTGATAATCATCGCACTGCGAAGATGAGAAGAATCAAGAGCTCTCGCAAAAAACAATGTCCTACATTCCTTTTAGAACCTAAATCGAATGCTTGTAAACTACAAGTGCCAGTTTGTCCAGCTGACACAGATCGTAGTCAGGACCCATTTCGTTGTAATAAAACTGACTTTGAAGGTTTACCTCCTGCAGGCCCTCCAAAGGATGATCCTTATTATAAAACTCCGTGGTTGAGCTTTATACATCCACCTTTAAATTCACCTTTCAATATTCAAATTGAAAAATTTAATTCACTTAATAAACTTATAAAGACATTCTATATGTGCCTTTATGTCATACGACGTTTTTGTACAAAAAGACTACGTAGAATGCGGTCTGTAGCACCTTACGCCATGTTACACAAAATCTTTCAATTCGGATTGATGGCTTTCATCTATTCCAATCAAAAGAAACATTTCAAAGAACTCTTTAATGTGTTGGAAAAATTAGGGCCACAGAGTTTTGTGACCTATCAAAAATTTCATATTGAGCTTGATGAATCGGGTTTGCTCCTGTTACAGAACTATATTGCAAAATGGCCTCATTCGGATGATATTCTATCACCTACCCTTTTGCATCCTGATTCCCACATGACTAAGTTAATTCTGCTTGAAACGCATTTGAATAATAGCCATGCTGGACCTAAGTTTACGATAGCTTCGTTTTGACGAAACTATTTTGTACCCCATGCACCTAAATTACTTCCTAAAGTATTGAAAAATTCTTGTATGGAATGTAAAAAGTCTAACAATAAGCCTTACCATCAACCGACCCATTCGGCGATGCCAGACTTTTGTTTAGTACCGTTTACACACCCGTTTACCTACACGGGTGTGGATATTTTTGGTCCTTTTCAAGTTTTTGATGAGTTCTTACCTAAAAAGAAAAGACAGATGAAAGCTCTGACTTCACCTGTTAAAAAGAAATGGATACTTATATTTACTTGCCTTTCAACTAGGGCAGTATATTTTATTTCGGTTTCGTCTTTAACTACAGGCGAAATATGGACAGTGTTTATCACGTTCTTTGCTGATCGTGGGACACCTAAGTTATTGTTGTCCGACAACGCTGCCCAGTTCCATCTCATCTCTACGTATTTGCCGAAATTTTGGTCTACCTTTAATTCCGAATATACCGTAGCAGATAAGTTAAATGAAAAAGGTATTGAGTGGCATTTTACTCCACCCAAAGCATCTTGGTATGGTGCCCCGTATGAACGTTTAATCGGAGTTTTCAAACAATCCTTTTATCACGTTGTTGGACATCATCCTGTGCATCAGCACAATTTCCAGGCAGCCTTGAAAAATATTCAGGTAATGATCAATGAACGACCATTATGCCCTGCTGCAGATGAAGCTGAACAGTTAACTTTAACTTCAGCCCATTTCTTGCATACCAATTTTTGAACTTTTACACTTGATCTTGATTCGGAGCTGGCTGAAATTACACCAACTTCGAAACAACTCCAAACTTTATGGAGAATAGACCAAGAGTATATTCACAAGCTTTGGGTAGCTTGGAAAAGATATTACCTAATACACTTGAGAGATACTCCTCCCAAGGGTGTACCTAACGCCTATCGTACTTCTCCCTTTAAGCCAGAAGTAGGTGACTTGGTCCACGTATTAGATTTTATTAATAAACTAGGTGTCTACAAGATTGCTAAAATTGTAGAACTTGAGAAATCCAGTGACGGAGAAATCTGCCACGCTAGAATTGAACTCCCGAGCAAGATACTGACCTCACGGCCACTAAAGTACCTTGCGCCTTTGGAGCTCAATTGCTCGAAACCAGTGGTTACCAATTATGTTCCACCTAAGTAGAGCCTTATTCTGAAAGACTTCACAACCTATGCTAAAGTGGACTATGTTAAACTTGACTGTTCTACATACTTCCAACCCTAACTGTCTTCAGGGGGCAGTCGAAACGATGGTCTGAGTCCCAGGTGACCTCTAACCTAGCTTTTTTTGATACCCACTGCTGTCGTTGAGCACTTTTTCACGAAAGAACGCGGACAGTAGGTGACAGTGCATGCATGCAACCTACCTTAGAATTAATTATCTAAGTGACTGAGATTTAATTACCTCAGTTAATTAGAATTCGCTAATTTCCTTTCTTGTCCTTACAGAAAATGAATTTTACGGCCGTTGATTCATACGTCTCTCCTTCGTCGCATTAGCAGTTTGCCATCCTGAAGCCAAAGTTATTTTTTTTGACTCAGTAGTTATATTTTATTTTCCTTTAGCATATGTAAGTTTGTTTTGTTTTGTTTTGTACTTTTTATTATACATCTCATATAAACTTGTTGTGTCTACCAATTTTTTCTTTCAGATCAATTTTTTTGAAGGGACCTCCGAAGGCCTCTTCTAGGTACACCGCCCCCAGTGTTGTGGGCTCCGCCCCAACCCTCCTGTGCACAACGCAATGCGCAGGAGTGGTTAACAGGCACTGACGCTGAGGTAGTTGCGGTAGTATGAGCTCTGACTTACGTGAGAGATCATCATATATTTTGTTGTCCCTTGGACGTAAAACCAATTTATAATATTAAGGAACTATTAGCCCACTACATAGCTTTGGCAATAGATTAGTAAAATCAAAAAGGTAAATAATTATACTTACGTACTAATTATCCCAATTTCGAGATTTTATGTACCTAGTGCTATTTCAGTTGAATTGAAAAAAAGAAAAGTCAATGGAAAAATCAATTTAGCTTCCGAAAAAAATTAGTTTAACAAAGAAAATCTTGGTAAGAAGAGGAAAATCAACTGAAACAAAAGGCTCTTTGAAGTTGTTTTCGTAATTCTGTATCCAAAAATGTGTCCGTATTAGTCAGAAAAAAATGTATAGACAGAATGTTTATTTGATTTGTTCTCATTAATTTTGGCCAAAGTAAGTAGCAGTCCAGATTATCGAGTGGGCAGATTATAGGTGTCACCCGCTGTATCTTGAGAATCAAGATATATCATTTACGTTAGCTATAAATACTATCTACATGAAAAAATATTAGGCAAAAATGGGAAAATGGTTCCAGTCGTTTTCTGTTTTCATTAAACGGGTAATTTTTATCATCCTCACCCCTAACCCTTTTGCGAAGTCAATTTTAAAATGCTGATTATGCTCGATGTGTGATAAATGTTTCGCATTTTAACGAATATAGAGAGCGCCAATATTATGTGGATTTTGTAATTCGATTTACAGGGTGAGTTTCAGCCCTTCAGCCAGTACATGTGTCTTGTACGAACGAGCGTATAGTGGTAATTTAATTTTCGAATGAGCCGAAGGGATGGAAAACGAAACAAAAGTTTCCATTTTGTTCGGGATAAAAATATTGGGAAAACTTACCCAATTTTAAATTATTGCTATTCCATTCTGCATTGTTATAAGGGTGATTCAAAAATTTTGAACCGTTTTAGCTACGGAAAGCATTCGGCGACTACACTGAAATAATTTTCTCACAGGTGACAGTAAGAAATAATACCTACCAACGTTTGTGATGTATTTTCATTTCAAAAATGACAAAAAAAAAACTCAAACCCCTGATAGAAATTAAATCCTGAAGAAAATATTTAAAATAAAAAATGACCAATTTTCTACCTAGTCCAGCTGTTTTGAGATTTTTTGAAAATGAACCAATTCAATTCTTTACGTGGATAGATGTATACAGGTAGAAAAATAAGAAAAATACAGATTTTAAGACATTGAGTTTTTCCTTGAGAACATGAACAAAAAACTGATTGGAAGTAAAAAAGGGATCTTAATTTACAAAATGCAATTTGGAATGAAAGCACACACATCTTCCTAACTACATTGACAAAACTCAAAGTAATTGTGTCAATGGGTGATCGTTGATGAACGAGTGTGTTATGCACTCTTCAATCACCTAGCGGGCCAGTGGACTTATAATCCACAAACTACCTTTTTACCCTCACGACTGTACATTTTGTCTGTATAGCTAAATTTCATACTGAACTAGCCTCACAAAGAACACGATCCGCCTTCTGCTATTGTGTGGTGTTGTGTACATATACACACACACCCACAGTAATTATGTTTGTTCCGCCATAAATTCGGAACTGCTTAATATACCATCGAGAGAAAATTTTCCAGATTAATTTATGTTGTTCCGAGGAATATTTGAAGACATTGTCGAAGTCTCTATAGCCCCTCAGTAGTCAAAGCTGTTCATTTTCACCAAAATTCATCAATAACATTATTTTTATTGAGGCAGCACAAAGATGAACAAAAAAATAAATAAAAACGAATAACTCAAAAGAGAATAAAGAAAACTGATCTCTCACTCCCCATACAATAAATGCATATATTTTTATATAACACACTGATGAGAAAGGCAATGTTTAGGCTGGTGTTTTTTGCGTAAAAAGTAGCTCATATCATTGATGCATTTGTAATCTCGATATAAAGTGAAAGCACCTTCATGTGAAAATGTGAAACATCTTATTTTGGGGTGAAAAAACATTGACTTTTCATCGTGGTAGTGGTTACCCTTTCTGAATGAAACGTTAAATCTGCCGCAATAAGGCAGTATTATCCGCTAGGCAATTGAGGCAATGCCTCGGGCAGCAAGATTCTAAGAACAGCACCGATGTAAAGTAATTTTCACTTTCCAGCAGTATAATTGACCAAAAAAAAGAAGAAAACAATAAATTTTTTGATTGCCGCAGGAAGTAAAAAAGATTAATATGGCCCTGCCATGAGGAGGTTGATATTTTGTTCCGTTTTTTATCATTATTGTAGCTAAAGGACTCGTCATTAAAATAGAATTTTAATGTTTCGTTGCTTTCTGATCATTAATAAATAAAATATCTTCCTCAACAAGGTTCAAAAGTGAGTTTACATGACTTGAGAATCACTTACCCGGTAACTTCATTTCACAAACTTCCCTCACCTACGTAAATGTTCACTTTTGAACCTTGGTGTGTAATAATATACGTATTATTATATGTTTATCACTTCTTTTTTTTTTTTTTTTAAATCACATCTTTTATAGAGACCGCTACATACCTACAATAGCTGTTTATGCTATTTGCGATGTTTTGTGATTTAGTCGGTTGGCAGGTTGGGGGAATATAAAAATATACCTAGGCCAAATGACAACACACAAACTGGGAATTGTGGGCACAGTTAAAGCTACAGGTAACATCTAGTTTACTATAGGTATGTATAGAGTGAGAGACACAAAAAAATTGAGCAGATAGGTTTTTCTTAATTATCGCATATTGCAATCTTACGTAATTCGCAATAACTTGCATAATTTCCATATAATTTTCTAATTATCTCTGTTATTTGGAAATGAACAAATGAAAAATACAATTATGGGTATATATGTCATTTTTTGGAATCTAGAAACCTCTCTTCTTTCACTCAATGATTCCTCAGATGTTATTTAGGTTAGAAAATTGGAGCTGGTTATAATGCTGGAACAAGTAGAAAATTCACTTGGATATATTCTTGGTATAATGTTTCAGACATCCTTGACAGTTTGAAAATAAATGAAAGTAAAAATATAAATTAATAGAAACATTTTCATCAAAGTAGTATTGTTTCGATATTTTCAGGTTTAAACATCAGTCCATTGTGAGTACAGCCACAGCGGTACTCACATATTTTTACCCAGTTTACTGGCAAACTAGGTATGAAAATCAACCTCACAAAAGGGTTAGGTGTGGGAATGATGAAAATTATCTTTTTCATAAGAAAGGAGAACCAATGGTCCCGTATATTTATATTATTATGTAGTTATAATTATAGTACTCATACTCCGGGTGATTCTGTTTAACATTTGTTAAATGATACGGGTGAGGTGAAAATAAATGCACCAAATTAAAAAAATAACAAAAATGAACAAGTTTGTGGAGATTATGATCATTATTTTGGTGATAATTAGTATTAAAAATATAAATATAATTTTTTTAATTAGTATTCTATTTATCGCTATCATTGTAATAATAAATAGAAATATATTTGTATTATTGATTTTTTTCCTTTTTTTTATTTTCAACTCGAAAGTTTTTTTTTTTTAAATTCATTTTTGTTTTTGATTACTTTTTTTAAAAGTTTTTATTTTTATTGATACATTTATTTTCACCTCACACATATCATTTAACACGAGTGAGTCATTTTGACATGCGCTATAGGGGATTTTGCTATGGTGCGTCTCAAAGCGAATCTCACAATAAATAAAAAATAACAGGTAAATTGGCCATATTTTTTTTCCATTGTATATATTCATTTAACTGTATGTCAGAATTGGAATAAATCTTACTCCTTTTATTCTAACGTTGGTATTTTTTCAGTGAGAGCTCTTTACTTTTTAAGTAGGTTTTCTATTGACAATCTACTTATTAATATTGATGTCATCGAATAACATGGGGGACAGTGGGTACTTTTTCATTTCATAAATTAAGGAAAATTAGGTAACCGTAATAACTCAAATTTGTACATATATATGTAACGGTTAAAAGAAGTATTTTAGTTAGTACGTTTAACCACTTTTGGTGTTACACCATACAAGAAATACTACAGCCAGAAAAGTATTAATAACTCCGTAGTTAATTTAAATAATCAATTTATTATCCACGAACTATTGTGGACCCTAACTTCGTGAGAGACTTTATAAAATATATCAAACACAAAGATTAGTTAAACACTTTTAATAAAATAATAATTTGTACGACACAAGTAGATATATTAAATAATATTTCAAACACTATTAACAAGGTGGAACATTGGGATTAAACCCTTTAGACAAAGACTGTCTATTAGAAAGCTAACTGGTGGCACTGTGTACTCTGTATTTTGTAAACAGAGTTTATATACCCGTTAAGGGTGCCTAAATGTGTGTGGTGAATAGACTAAGTGAGGTAGGGACTTCTTATTATAGGGATGTGCTGACTCGCGATATAATCGAGGGACAGGCATATTTAGGTCATCGAATATGGAAGCGATATTTATATTTTTGTAAAATTTAATGCGGGTAATTTTAGGTTGTTTAGAAAGATTTGTAGGATGTTTTGATTATGGCTAAATACCCGAATTTCTCGTATTTAGACGGTGTCACCAAACACGTTGGGCATATTTAAAAATAGACGAAAATGTACGTTATAATAATATACTTATATATATAAGTCAATTTCTCGTTAACACAGTACAGGTCGAAATTTTTATCCGATAGTCACGAAATTCGGAACAAACATTAGTACTAAAAGCCAAGGATTCTCTACGATCTGTTATAATTTTCCATAAATTTTGGTACGGCTCTTTCGAGAACACTATTTTCGTTTTAATTTTGGTTACAAAATGCCTATAATTTTGCACCAATAACAACGTAATTCGGAACAAATATTTATTACGATCTATTAATAACTTTGTAGGGACTACCGGTACCATAATTTTATAATTTTCAAACACCTACTTTTTCTTGCGGAGTGGCTGCCACGTTAGCGTTTTCAAGTAGGTTTTCTTTAGAAAATCTATTTATTACGTTTGGTGCGGTATTAGCCCCCGAAGGTTGAGGGTGGGTACGTTTTCCGTTTCACGATCTCACATTGTCAAGAGAATCAGTCAGTTTAAAAGAAAATTATTCGGTTTTTAAAATTTTGCGTCTATGAAATTATATAAAAAATTGTTGAACCCAACTAAAAACATTCGTGAATATTAAAGAATACGATTTACCCTCCCCCCAGGAGAAATCCTGAAACCGGGCCTGGTTCTTAGAGTAAAACGTATTTTAATAATGGGAAAGGGGAGAGCGGAGAGGATATGCGAATATTAGTTTGGGCCGCACCCAGCCATATATCAATCTATTTTCAGAGCGCTTCTTTCACCGTCGTGGGGAAAAATAGAAAATCTGAGAAACGGAGGTGGTGAAGGTCTCAAGTACGTATAAATGAATATGGTTAAAGCGCTCAGGCTAAATGACGCCTCTCAACGGAGCGAACTTTGAAAATTCAGCTTTCGACTGGCAGCGAATACAACTTGTGGACGTACTAAGAATACGAGACGTAGAGACGACGCAGCGTGCGTAAGTTGTAAGCACCTCCTCGTATTTTATCGCATTTTGTGAAATTGTGCAGCATTATCCGGCCAAGATCGTTGGCTCGGTAAGTTTCTGTGCTTTTTTTCTGCCGCTGTTTCGTTCGTCGCGAACGGCGGCAGCAGGCATTTTTCTGGTATTTTTTCTCACATTTGCGCGCTCTGAAAAATGGCGGACGAAAGTTCTCTCAGCAAGTTATTTGCAAAATTACAATTTTGCGCGCAGAACGTAACCCCCATCATGGAGGTACCTACCTACTCGCGAGGAAAGACAAAGAATAAACGCGGCAGGTAGGTAGGTAGGTACCACCTACCTGTACGTTGAAAGAATTAGGAAAATGTAAAAGATGATTGTCGCGTGCGGTAGCCTATACTCTCGTATTTCTTCACGTTGGCAAAAAACGGTAACGATGCGAAAGCGAAGAGTAGGTTAGGTAAGGTACCTTACCTACGACCCGACGCAACCAGAAAAAGTTCGTTCCTTCGACAGTCGTCTCTTTCGCACTCCTATTTGGCGTAAACATTTTTTATTACTCGTACCTATTGCCTTTTTCGTCGTTTCAAAGTGCGTTGAATTGGAATATTTCAATATTGTCACCCTTTTTCAGCGAATATAATACTTACGACGTAGCCGTGAGTTGTAACGAATGCTTAACGTACGAAAATAAGGAGTATAAAATTGATTTGGTGTGGCGGCGATGGTACCACCGTTGGCTGCTGCGGCTATTTTTGCGCCATTTATTTCGGCATTAATTTCTGGCCCAACCTATTCGTGTCGGTATCTTGATTATAATTTCATTACTTACAATCAATTTTATGTCCACTTCCGTCTTCTTCCATCGCTTCGATTTTCTGCAATTTGTCACGTCGAGTGTGTCGGCAAGTGAAACACCGTCGGCGAATCGAAAGTTGTTTCTTCAAAATTGCTCCTTTATCTTCATTCCGACTCTCCCCCATTGCGATGTTGTAAATACTTCCTCGAACGAGTTATTAACTAACGATAATATGGTAAATGCAGGCGGTCCACTCGTTCGCAGGTACAAATTTCGTCTCAACTTCGAATTCTTCCGCTGTCACCCCACATTTAAGGATAGAACAATACGTCCGATAATTCGATCGTTTACCGCGTTGATTAATTTTGTGGTGCCTCCTACCTTTGAAGTCCTCTCAACACATATAATTATGTAGGTACCTACCTATATATCCGTTTAGCCTGGTGAGTTGAAAGCTTCGAGTACCCACCCAATCAGTCGATAACTATAATCGTCGAATACGTACACTGGAGGAGCTGGTATTTTATAACTTTTCTCTGTTAGGCTACGCCACATGGTGTATTGTATAAAAGGTGATCAAGTTTTCAGTAGTTAGTTGTCTGCACGAGGCTTCTTCTTCAGGCAATTGCGACAAAAGGGGTGGCCGTAACGCTGTTTCCATTACTTTTGAAAATGTCTCGGGCATCGCGGAACTTGAATTCGTTTATTTATTTATCCATGATAACTCAATTATACAAAGATGAAACTTAAAAACACTTTATTTTTTTTATTTATTTTTTATTTTTTGTTGTGTTCATGCCACTAGCGTCTATTTTTAAAATACTTTTTATTTCATTTTTTAGCCTCCTTCGATATATTTTATATAGACAATATTAATAGCTGTTATCGCTGCATAAGCATGAAAAATTGTATTTTTTTAAATTTTAAATTTATTTTTCAAAGGTTACTCTCTGAATCATATTCGAGGCTACCTATATTGTCGAAGGCCGTCTTTAAATGTTTCTGCTTACAATGGGAAAACAAAATTTCGAAATAAAAAAATAAAAAGTTCTCTCTCGAATCTTCTAAATTAATTTCCGTTCGTAAAAGAAACTGATAACATTTTTCATTTTGTTGAGGTATTTTTTCTTCGGCTGAAGTCGATTGATTTTGATTAAAATATGATGAAAATAAGGAGATACTAAGAGAGGGATAAAACTGTGGGAGCACCGTTAAGGGCACATAGAAAGGGGCATATCATGGGGCGTGATCCTAGAAGAAAACAGGGTGAACTACGTAAGGGTAACTTCGCGAGGGACAGGATGAGGGGTGTCTAGAGAAGGAACTGAAACAGTGAAAGTCACCCTGGTGAAAGACGGGGTGTGGAACTTCAGTTTGTAATAAATGGAACGTAAACTGACTGTTGGGAAGCTGCTAATTTAGGTACCTAACTCAGTTTACGAACCAAAAATTCCCTGTGACCTGAAGAGGTTTGCGGCGTGTTTGCTGGATAAATTTCTTGCTCAGGAAATAATTATGGAATTTTTCAACACCAAACATGACAGCTAGAGCTTCTCGATTAATTGCAAAATAATTCGATCCGGCCAGAAATAATGGGCGTAAAGCTGCTGCAATAGGGCACAGGTTGTTGCTGTTAAATCTGCGCAGAACACCACCGATGCTGTATTATGATATATCAGTAGGTAGATAAGATTAACAGTAATTAGGGGTCAAAATAAACCAAGAAGGTCGAATCGTTTATTTGATGTTTCAAGGACACGAAAATTGACTGATCCTTACGTGTCTAATTCCATTTAGGCCGGTATTCGTAGTTGATTCTTAGTGCTCACTAACCTAAGTGTCAGTTTAAAACTTATAGTTCTGGGCTATATTTCTCGATGAAAATTTTATTAGTTTTTTTCATACATTTAATATGGTTTGTCGCATGGAAGCAACGTTTCTTAATATTCTGTACTAAACTTTTTTCTTCTTGCAACTTCACTGCAGTTTAAAAACAGATCCCCAGGCTAGAGAACGCGTAGTGTCAACTGTTAATATCGGTCTTGGAGTTGGGCAATTAGCACAAGTCATTTGCTTCGTAGATATCGAATAAACTTGGAATATTGGTTTATTTATTACGCGAAGAAATGAAGAAAGTTGCTATATTTTTGTTGGAGAAGGAGAATTTTTCAAAGCAGAAACCATCTCAGTGGTAGGGTAGTCGTAATTTTTGTCAATTGTATTACGTGTAAGTTGCCAGCGTGGAGAATCGAACCAGAAAATAGCAACGACGCTGTCGGCGTGGCTACGCTGTTGCCGATAGCTACGCGAAGATGCGGGCGTGTACAGGTTCGCATCACCGCATCACCGCATCACCGCATCACCGCATCACCGCATCACCGCATCACCGCATCACCGCATCACCGCATCACCGCATCACCGCATCACCGCATCACCGCATCACCGCATCACCGCATCACCGCATCACACAAGTGGGTGATAGAAGGTCAAAGAAATACCAGCGTATGTGAGGATGAGTTTCGACACCGCAACTAGTTGTAAACGAGAGAGAGAACCAAGTGTAGGCGTCATAAGTGATCCTCTTAATCTTTACCACCGAGAGAAATGTCACCTCGGTAGCATGTAACACCGAGCAACCTAGAAAGGAGTATCCGTTGCCTTTTGAAAAATTAGAGGAGCAACGCGGAAATACCAAAGGACATAGATTTGTAATGAAAAAAGCTCTTGTGAGCAGCAGAAAAGGAATTTTTGGATCGCCTCATCTTCCATAGAGTGTTAGGAATGCATCTTTTAAGTTGATCAAACTGAATTTGATGAACCCAGCAAACGTAGCGGTAATTTCCTCGAAAGTAGGTAGTTGGTGCGAGTTGAGGAAAAATGAAGGGGTCGGTTGAAAATTTAAAATTACTACAAAAACGTTTACTTTCCTATTTTTGAGGCATAATAAGCAGAAGGGATGCCCACTCAACAGACTCAACAGGTGTAATAGAAGTATCAATCTGTTCCTAAATGTATTTGTTGAAAAGATGCTGCGATCTTGGCCTCAGCTGTATTTTTCAGAGCAAAGGCAACGGTATGTGTATGAGCGAGTTTTTGTGTACTTACCATCTTGTTGCATATCTATGGTAGCTTCAAAATTTTTGAGTTTTCCAATTACAACCTTAAAAGAGAGTAGGAAATTCAAACAAAAGTTTCGGCAAGTCTCGTTTACTGGCTACAGCTGCATTATGAACAAGTTCATGAAATTGATACACAAATTTAATTTGTGTAAAAATGTACCCGAAAGTTTTATACCAAAAGCTTTCGTCCAGTTAGTGCCAAACAAACGAGTACCATCATCCTTCGTTACAACAAGTTCAAGTGATTTCTCGTTATTATCAACAGTTGCCTCAGCAGTGGCTGAGCCTAAAATCTTGATTGATGCCTAAATTAGGATATAGGGTGAATGCACCCGTTTGCAACAGTTTAAAGGAAATGTTGAGTTTGACGTGGCATAATTCAGTGTAGAATGAAGGTATATGTTATGCGAATGTTTCATTACGCGAATTATAATCTCCAGATTAATATTTACTTCTTAAATTTTTGTTATATTGCTCCGAATATTATTTTTTCATTACTTTTATGCGAAAATACCATTTGCCCCAGTTTGCAACCCTTTTGCTCTAGTTTGCAACATTCATGTTCCAGTTTGCAATACATAAATAATATAAGGACAAAATAGGAGTAAAAACGTGTATTTTATTTCATGAATTGGTAATGTCAATCAAAAATTTAAATATTCCCCTGACTTGACAACGCTTTTATTAAGTGAAAATAAAACTGATAAACATCCTGAAGTTGGTACTGAAAAATAAGCGTTGCACAACTGGGATATAAGTGTTGCGAACTAGGGAAAATGATATTTCTTTATAAAAGTCATAAAACGAGAATTCTTTGTGAAAATTTAATATTTTCAAAAAAGATATGAATTCGGAGATGGTAATTCATGTTATCACACCCAAATGATAAAAATAATTTGAATTTTCTCATTCAAATTGAAGCAAAGAAAGTCCGTTGCAAACTGGAAATGCTGGCATTCAATGAACCATTTTACAACGGGCGTATAATACTAATAATTTTGGCTAAATTAATCTAAAACGCCGATTTCAATTAATATTGTAGTGTACTTACCATCTTGGAACACTAAAATATTCATACTACATCAATTATTCCTATTTAAGTGAGCCTTATTCATCACCAATTGTGCAGATTTCTTTTAAGGAAAAGCACTTTTTGCATTTTTCACAGCAGTTGGAATTTTCTTTGATTTATGGTTTCATCTATGTTGTAGATGAAGTATTGAAAATAGATGGAAATCAAAGAGTATGCTTTAATATTTGTGATAAAAGTACTTCCAATTGGTGAATTTTCTAATTCTTCTTATTTCTAAGCCCTAAATTTCAAACTACTGCAAACTGGTGCAGTGTTGCAAACTGGTGCATCTACTCTATAAGCAGCAAGTAGGTAGTTCAGTAGAATGTAATTTAGGCTTGCCAAGTTTTACTCGTGGTTTCTGGCTAATATTAGCATATTCCGCAACTGTGTCACAAGTACGGCATTTCAACAATATCGTTATTTGAAAAAGTTTTGAAAAAATATTCGTAAGTCTGCCGTCCGATACGATAAATGGGCACAAAAACTGCACGTTTAGCTCGATTATAATTCGTCAAAACCCCTTGATTATTGAAGGATTCTGTAAATTAATGAGAAACTGGGGGTGCCAACATTCATCCGGTGCAGATCGAAAATTACAATTAACGGCGGTGGAACAAAGATCACCGAGGTATTGCGCAACTGACTTCTTAGGCATGGATACACACTTGACAAAATGGATGTCTTCCTGAACTAGGCTAGTGGTTGGTTTGAAAAATGAATCGAGAAACCATACAATAAATATCAGCTATCAGCTCCGATGCGTTTAAGAAGCAAGTTGCATTTGGTAGGCACCTGGTGCTGTCCAGTTGTTGAATAAGAACCTGTAATTCCAACCATTGAATGTAGCAGTGCCAACGTTCTTCAGCAGCATAAAATTTGTTTACTTAATTGAAAAGAAGAAATACGCAATTTTGAATCATGACCATCCTTACAGATTTCTCGGGCGTTAAAAGTGTTAACAGTATTAGAATAATGGAAGTAGGAGGAGCTTCTGAAGGTACTTCTTCCATTTGTAGTTGCAGGATCATCCGCTCCACAACGTTCCATGTTGTATAACTGTAAAATAGGTATACAAATAAATTTGTTACATCTCACTCACATCATTTTCATGAAAAAAGATATTCAACGAAGTGGATAACAAATGCGAACAAATTCCATCGATAGTCACTCAACGTTGAATGTTTATGACGAGTTCCGGTGAATGATCAGATTTGGAACGATAATAACAAAAAAAAAAAAACAAAAAAAACAAAAAAAACAAAAAACGTGCAGAAGTATATGAATGAAACAAACAGTTTTCACTACTCGTCGCTAAATGTAGGTAGTAAATTGAGGAGTGATTTTCCATACCGGACTAAGTCGAAAAAACATCGTTTCAGGAGAGAAAAGAAACCGATTCACTTAACATCTACCATTCGAATCGGAGTCAAAGTTGATTAATTAAAAAGAGGAACATCTTTCCTCCTATTGACTCCCGCAATGTTTGATTGGATCACATGTTCGCCCTGTGAGCTGTAGACTCCCAAATTTAACAACACCCTGACTTAAGCCAGTTTGAAAGAAGATTTTTTTCATAATGACGAATATAACTTTACCAAAAATAGAGGGAAATTTTTTTTACTTGTGGCCGTACATATACTATCCTAAGGTGCCTAAAAGTTTGTCACAATTTGTGACCCACTTCAACCACTGTCCAACTAGAAAAATAAAATTCCTAAAAAATAAAACATTCTTGTATAATCTAAACCTTTTATATAAAAACAACGTTATTATCTGATATCAGTATATATTGTAAAATTTTACGAAAAAAATTAAACTGGCAGACGTATTTTTAAAAATTGCAACTTGAAGAATATTATTAACCGGTAAAATGAAGCATCCGACATATGTAAATGACTTAAAAATATTTAGGCAGGTCTATGTGAATTATTGCTGCATAGTGACCTCGGGTAGGTACTCTCTAGTAAAACAATAATGCCGAAGATTCTTGACGAAGGAGTGTAATAATTGCTGACTTAGACAGGTTTGGAAGGCCGAATTTGAGATCGTTTATTTTTGAACAGCTAAGATGTGAAAATGATGATAGATAGGGTAACTGTGTTAAAAAACACGTTTTGTGCGCCTCGGTCAAAGTACCCGATTCCGGCTTCAACCTTTTTTTTTGGTCAGTACCGACTTCGTCCAGTGTATTTGTGCGAATCTCTCGATTTTCAACCATACCGGACGTCCCACCTATTGTAGTTTGCATACACGGTGGAACATACTTTTTATGAATTTTGATCTTGGGAAAAACTCTTTGAAAAGTTTGGACTACGCAGATCTTTGCTACCATTTGAAAAAAAGTTGATAAAATCGGTTTCAAGGATGAGAAATTATGCTGGAACAAACATAAACAAAAAACCTTTTTTAGAAGTTGGTTAAAAATCGAAGGAAATAAAGTTCTGTTTGTTATGGTTACTTACTTAACTCGGGTAAAAATACCTAAAACTAAGTTTAATGAAGTAAGGTTAGCGAACAATTTCAAGCAGGCGTGCAGCGCGCCCATTGATATGATCCGAAATGAATTGATTCGCCTCGTTGGCATTTCTAAAATTTCTAAATTGAGTAGTTGCTGAGTAATGAGTATTGACATGCGACAATTTACGTCTCCCATTCCATTTTGGGATTGGAGTTAAAGAAAATATGTAGGTACTACGGGTGAATTATAATTACCGTTTAAGATTGGCCACTTCGGATGCTTCGAATACATCGAAACAATTTTGCGAAAGTTCGATCGCGTGAAATCGAACTTAATTTTCAAGCGGTAAAAGGGTGAAAAATCTGTGAGAGACGGAAATATTTTCTGGAAACGTCGAAGGGTAGGGGGTCGGTATGTAGCGTATTAATTGAAAATGGAAAACACTCCATCGAAAGCAATTTGCCCCCAATACGTAGGGTGGGGGTACCTACCTACCTAATAAATTATTTTGCCGCACAGATTACAGAATAACCGGCTGGTGTTTTCCTTCATTTTCGATTAATTGTTTTGTACTCGCCTCTTTTGACTCGGAAACATTCTTTTTTTTTTTTTTCTTCTCTTTCTTTTCTCTTTGCTGCGTTCGCCTCCGCTCCTTCTGGTTCGAACTTTTTTTTTCAAATTTCAATTACAAATCGAAAAACGGAGCGTCGACCAATTGGAAAACGTTGAAAAACGGTTACGACGTAATGCGAAAGTGGAGGCGACGTTAATTCCGGGTCCGGTTAAAATTCTCATTTAATTAAACGGAATTACGTCGTGGCGTGTTTCTTCTTCTGCGCAACATCAGAGACTGAGTCGCAGACTTGTGGAGGTTTTCTTATTCGCGGACAATGAAACCACCGCAAGGCGCGATGTGCGATGTGCGATGTGCGACCTAATTACGGAAAGCGCGCCCGCAGACTTATGGCTACGGCATACTGAAAAGTTATTCGGCCATCGATAGGCCGCACGCGCGAGTCTTTGTAATTTAAATTATTTTTTGACCTAGGTACTTCTTACGGGCCGGTGTAGTGGTACGAGTTTAAGTTGATTCGTTTAACGTCGCAAGGACGAATAAAAGTTTATAGTTGTCACACACCTCGGCACGAGCCTCTGGTGGACCAACAACAACTGTCAGCGTCGCCTCAGCCCAGTGTCGTCCAGTCATGGCAAGTCCCTAGCGCATCGCCAGTGCGCATGGGATTCGTGGGCGGAGCCACGACAGCAGGTAGCTGACGAAACAATTCGACTGCCAGACTCGCATTCGAACGAACTGACCTTGTAATACAAAAATTATTTTCTTGCTACTTTTGATGGCAATTTGGCTTAAATCGCTTCCGTTGCGAAGTACCCCACACAGCCATCGGTACTCAGTAGCTGTAAGTATCTGATACGTCAGATGCGCTCACTTCGAGCGTAGCGAGCGCCATTTTCGCCATTCATCGGCCGGCAGGTATACCCACCCTCCTACTTGGCCACCGATGCTCAGCTGCTACCCTGCCAGAGTCGAGAGTTGCTTCAGGACTTCGGGTCATTCCATTTTCTCATTTTGATTAAAATGTGGACACCGACACCGACACCGACCCTGACACCGACACCGACACTAACGTCGACACCGGCACCGCGCCCAATACCATCATCAAACTCTGAGCTCGGATCGAATGCCACGCCTGGTAGCTGCATAATTCCCGCAGACGAGGGTAAGCTGCTAAACCAAAAATACCAAATTCACATCCTGCGCGTCTACGAAGGCTGTATCCACCTGTGTGATGCAGTGGCGTAACCGCATCCGCCAATTCTCCAGCTTCTACGTGGAACATAGGTACGTCGTACGTCGTAATTTTATCCTGCGGCTCCGCGGAAGGCTGAAATCGCAGTCCTCTACGCCCACTCGTAGAGGCTGCCCAACGCCTAATTAATGGCACAATATTCTAAACCAGTCTCGCCGAGGAGCACAGCCGCCAACAGCCGTCGAAAAGATTTTCATATTATCGAATAATTATAAACGTATAAACGTATAAACGTATAAACGTATAAACGTGAGAACGTATCGCCGTTATTCGAAATAGCGGCGTAGAGGCGTACCAGCGGCACCCTTTGACAAGGGTCGTTGATTATTTTGGCAAAAGGCTGGCAAAGTGCGAAATGACACCGGCGAATGGGTCGCCGCAAATAGCGTTGCCGTAAACTGCGCGAATGTGCGTTTGTTCGGGGCTAAAATGAAACGCGGGCGTGCGAGTAGGCCGGCCGATCCGCTGTGCGGTTCGGTGATTGTGATTTTGCAAACGCCTTTGTTCGCAAAGGTCATTCGCTCGACTCGAAGTCGCGGTGCTACCAACGGAAATTAGGGCGACCGCTGCGTGGGTCGACGAACGCTTTCGAACGGCGTAATTCGGCTTCTCTGCAGTTCGCAGACTGCTTACAGCTTACAGCGTAGGTAATTATCTGCGGCCTACAGCAGCCGTGGTTTGGGCAGAGCAAAAACATGGACGCACCAATGGACGACAGTCGACTGATACTGCAGGCAGTACTTATTTCACCGCACCACCGTTCGTACAGTTATGTCTATGGGCTCGCGACGATTGCATTCGCACCCCTTCACTCTGCGCGGCGCTTTTGATTTTTTCACCGTCCGCAACGACGAACACGTCGCGTAAACGCTGTGCGCGCACCGAACCTCCTTTTGGAAGAAATTTCTTCGAAACCCTTTTGGTTTGTAAATTTAAAGTTCGTAGGCGATTACTGCGTAGGCACGTTACACGTCTTTGATTGTTCTTCGCAAACAAATCACTTCTTCTTTTCTTTTTCTCCGCCCAGTTGGCTACTCTACGTTTTTATGAGCGCATTGTAGGTACGCGACTCACCAGACTTGTAAATTTCCACGAGCGTATCACCGACCATCTGTCTCGCTGTTTGTCTTCGGGTGTTCAAAGTAAAGTGAGCGGATTCAGCTATGAAAATAGAATTCCACATTATCGTAATTGGAGTCGATCGCGTCGAAACGTGCGTGAAAACACCACGTCTGCCTTCAGACTTGGGCACTCGGACTGTGTGAACGTGTAGACGAGACAATCTTCTTCTGGTAATTAACCTTCGGTTCCCGCGCTGGAAATTAAATCCACAAATTTTTGCCACCGTTCCCGCCCATTATCTGCCGTCTGAACTGCGTAGGTACGGCCTCAGTTCGAGTTAATGTCCTGTG
Source organism: Ericerus pela (assembly GCA_011428145.1). Classification (NCBI taxonomy): domain Eukaryota; kingdom Metazoa; phylum Arthropoda; class Insecta; order Hemiptera; family Coccidae; genus Ericerus; species Ericerus pela. The sequence goes on along the minus strand of WOFM01000422.1, from coordinate 758,262 downwards.
CAATAACATGCAGCCAATTTTGGTCGCTCACCGTACAAAATTGCGTATGCTCGCTCGATCGCTGCAATTAACAACATTTTTCACGCCCGTATGGGTGCGTCATCTTGCTGCGCACTCGGTGGGGCTGACTTGGCGACATTCTTGAGGGGGAGCCCGAAGCTCAAATCAGAATGTGAATAATTACGTTTTGGTTTAAATTCAAATTTAACTTAAATATAATAAACAGATCTCATTAACGCGATACATTGGTCGCTATTTTTGTTCGGTGGTCAGTCACGAACTTTGTTATAAATATTTTTATACAGACAACGTATCTATAAGTACGTCGATTTCAGTATGGATCGACCGCAAGGTACTTCCGGTAAATCCAGATGTATTCCAGTTTTGGAAAATTGACATCTCTAAAATGCGTAATTTTTGAGCAAAGAGTCAAAAAAATTGGAACAATTATTATGTGTGGACATCACTCGTATGAGGTATTAGGGGCTCGCACCCCTCGACGACAGTCGCCGCCCAAAGGCTGGCAATAATCGTCTTTATGACGTTAAACGAAATACACTGGTGCGTTTGTATGTTTGTACCTGTACGTACGTACAGGTAAGATACATTGTACGGGCTGAGATCAATTACCTGATAACGATCTCGGTGATATCACAGCCTGGTACCAAACGCTCTGCGTCGTTTCTTATCACCTCGACAGAGGCAAGAAACTACGTAACGCGTGACATAATTACGTACATGTACGTATGCATGTGTGTCTGTGTGCGTGTGCCAAATTCTGTATATAAACTCTCAGAACCGGCTCAAAAATTGCCAGTGTTCGCCGAGGATTTGGCTCTCCCATACTTAATCGTATGAAGTGGCAGAACACCCAAAATACTGTTGAAGATCTTCTAGTGTAAATATCTCTCCTGACAAGGTGTTCCACATATTAATATACCGATTATGGACTATACTTATTGACATACTGTCGAATTTGGTTTCAATCGCCTCTACATACGATTCATGCCTGAGGTTGTGGTAGGGGATGTTGAACTTGGCTAAGAAAAAAATATGAATTGCGGATGAATAAGAGCCGTAAAAGTGCAGTCCGTAGATGAAATAACAGGTGACAGGTAGTCTAGAAGATAATTAGCCTCATAATAAAGGTTTCAACATATTTTCATAAATTATAACTGATTTCGTATCATCAAATTCCAGATTAGATTAGATTAGATTAGGACATGTTTAAATAATTTCATACATTTGGAATGAGGGTACCAATGGTAATTTAACACTTACCTACCCTCTTGTGCTTCTGCGAGGCTATAAGTACATATACCCGAAGTGAATTTCATTGTGTAAAAAATGTAAGAATGGTTCCACAATTTAATAAATTAATAAATTTGTCACTTCCTTTTTTTTCACAAGCTTTAGATGAAAGTTGAAGTGATCTTTGAAATGAGTATTTATAGCACACCTGTCGAAGGATATCACGCGTTTGCCTGAGCTCATATATCTTTCTCTAATAAAAGAAACCAAAAATCAAGCACGCCAAACAAAACAAAATAATAACTTGCTACATTCCAAAAATTAACTGGTTTTAAGGATGTCAGAGTACTTATGCTATAAAAGTAAGCCATACTTTGGCCTTTACTATCTAATGTTTGTAAGTTTAGGTAATACTTCATCTTTTCTTTCTCAAAAACTTACGAGTTCTTATAAAAAAGTAAGATACCCTACTTTTTTTTTTTTTATTGTCAAAATAGAATTGCGTTACTTTTCCAACTCCATCTTTTTTTGTACTTTTTCTCCTTGTATATAACTAAAATTTAGTCCAAAACTATGATGTCATCAACTTGAAGAAACAAGGAGACTGGACTGACACTCTTGTTAGTATCCCCTTCACTTTTTGTTGCACCATCTCCGTTGGTGGAGCTCCACTATTGGTCTCCCTCAAAACATGGCTGTCTTAAAGAAGCACCACATGAACTCTTCAGTTCATAACTTGCTGTGGATGTGGACATGCAACCACTGACACTGGCTGCCAATACTACTCCACAACACCTGGCTCCGCAGCAAGTTTCACACAAGCGGTCCGCAATGTGACTGTAGAATAATTTGCGTAACAAACGAATGCATACATAACCCAACTACAATCTTTTCGAATGTTGACAGTTTTTATATCGTTTCAAAAAATTTCAATAATCAATGTTACACAAGATATAACAGGAATTTATGATAGTTTTTTATAAACTCGTCGCTACGATTAGATTTAAAAATTTTTCATTATCCGTAGCTATTACACAATAAGATATGAAAATTAGAAACTCGCCTCCTTTTTACCTCCATGGGGGTCGTAGAATATCCGAATACGCGAATATATCGAATGAAAATTTGAATTCGCAGCGCTCCAAAATGCATGTCCATTGACATATTACGCTATAAAATACGAAAAGTCAAAATTCGCCCCTTTTTTAATCCCGTGAGGCTAAAGAATAGGTTTAATGAAAATATAAACACAAAACTCGAATTCAGCATCCCATAGCCCATAAGCTTTTTAATGTATGACACGATAAAATGTGAAAAGTCAAAATTGCTGGTGGGAATAAAAAACTTGGTCACGAAAAATGAAAATCAAATTCGAATATAGCGTCGCCAAATACATAACTGGCTATAAGATACATTTCACAATTCTATGGGAATGTAAGTATATTTGCGAATAAACTGTTATTTTTGGTAGGTAACAAAATCTTACCTCCAATATTCTACCATATTGTCGATTTATACATTCGTATCTGTCTACGAGTAAGTACCTACCTAGGTACCTGCATACAAGGACCAATCACACAGAAAATTCGATCTAATTGATTACAATATATTATATCTATCGATATCTATCGATATCTATCGATATGTATCGATATCTATCGAATACAAGACCAGCATTCGTTTATTTAGAAAACAAGAGTCATTGCGCTCTCTCCCACCACTCTTTACAAAACCAGCTAAGTACAAGAACAATTATTGCGTCAGAAGTACAGCAGGATTTGACACAACCGCCAAAATTGCTAGATTTTCGAATGCGAACCCCTACCCAGTCACAGATCGCTTAGACGTTATCACTCCGATTTGAGTCGGTTTACAAATTAGTATAATCGCTATTTTTCCGAAGCAGCCGAGACATTTTCTCACTAATGTAAATATCGTATTTAAATGAGAATTCATTTTTCTCACTTTAACAATACCAGTGTTTCAGTTTTAGTTCCATTATTAACAATCATCCTCTCCCCTCGAGAAAAAAAAGAAAAAAGAAAAGAAAGAAAGAAAGTAAGCGGGAGATATTAAGGAAAATTTTTCTACGAGTCTATTCCTACGAGCAAAATAATAGAATGGAAAATTCTACACAGAATTGGCTACAGAAAAAAAGGGTGTTTAAAACTTTTTCGAGTTCAATATCTTTTAAAACTAATAAAAAGGATATACCTAACGTTATAGTTTTCCTTTTTTTCTTACATTTTCTTTATTCCTTCGATGTTTTCAGCTCTTCTTTTCATCCATTGCTACTTGGGTTTTCTTCGTTTTCCTTTTTAATATATGCCCTTTTATTTTATCAAAAAACTTTAAAAGTTCTAAAGGACGTGTTTAAGTTATTTAAAGTATTTTTCAACACTCGCAGAATATTATTCAGGATTTCCTATTGTTTTTGGAAATGGTTTATATTCGCTTTTTGTTTTTAATGTTAATACGGTACTTTCCATTTTTTTTCCAACAGATTACGTTTAGGTGTGTTTTAATTTTGTACGGCCGAGGAAATTCAGAATAATTACGATTTTACTAAATTTTTGTTTTTTGATCAAGTATGGTTATGGTTATGGAAAGCGAGAAATTTCTCAACGAGTCGTAGGCGAGTGCAGTAATTGCACGAGTTGATAAACTGCTCACGCAGACCAAATTGTATGGAATATTTTTTTGCAACGAGCGCGTAAGGAGTGCTGTATTTAAGCCAGGGAAAATAAAATCGGTCGATTGTTGGGTCGAATCCTCATTGTGGCAGAGAAAATTTGAAGAAAAAAAAATGGAATTAATTTAATAGAAGAAAATAAAGAGATTTAAAGGTGCGGGGGAAACTGTAGAACCAATTCGTCGTGAGAAGAAGAAATTAGCGAGTGAGAAAAGAAAGAGTTCTGAAATTTGATTCTTCATCACGCTATACGTGGCTAGATAATACAAAATTCGTTCGTAGGTATGTTGCAAAAATTAATCGGTAGTGTTTTCTAGTAGGTAGAAAATATAATAACGAATCAGTACCCATATAGGTACCTAACTAAATAAATTAATGTATCGCGTTCGTCTGGAAGAAAATAAAAATAACTTACGTAGATAATTGCCTGAAAGGTATTTTCAACTTTTGAAAGAGGAGTGTTGCGAGAATTTACAATCGTACATTCATAGTAGGTGCGTACGATATAATAATTATTGTCTAACCAGTGCGAAAAGTGGGTAGAACCAGCAGCCTGTTGGACTATATTTATCGAGAGAAATACTGTTTTTCATCGTTTAGGTCACGAACGGGAATAAGTAGGACTGACGAATGCATTCGTTTAGACGTGGTTACATTTTTACTCATGATGGATCGACATTATAGCTGAAATAGACTAGACTAGGTACCTAGTTACTATCGGTGTTTCGTATCGTAGATAGATAGACAAATAGGTAGACAGATGGACCGGCAGCAGACTTTATTTTTAAACGCGCTAAAAAAAACCGCATTACAATACCAAGTTTCAGTTGGTCGCCTTTTTCGCACAGCCGAAAAATGGTGGCCTGTAGAGCCGTCTGAACGAATGCGCGTCGGAATTAACGCGACAAGAGGTCATCTGAGAATGATGGATACGTAGGTAGGCACAATTTATATTTCTACGCAACTCGCACTGTTGCCCTCGTTCTAGGGCCCCGTAACAAACCTCCGGTATCAGGCGGAGCAGTGAAATTCCAACGGGGCAGGATTTTAGCCGTTTCGGCCGTCTTAATAGGGCCGAGTGAATAGTCCTATTTGCGTACGGAATGGGTTTTGGGCAGATTTTACTCTCGTGTGCCCCCCACCTGCCGCGGGCCTGCGCCCATTGTTTTATCAGCCCATCGTGACCGGTGCCTCGTGAGCTGCTCGTGTCCGAACCGAAACGCTCAGTAGCGGTGGCTACCCGCTATAATTTCATTACCTTGGTACCCATCGTACTTAGCGACGCGACAATGTGGAGGCGTTTTCGTAGCAGAATCTGTCGTAGGTACTATTCCCAAACAAGTGTCGACTAAACGAGAACCATCCTCAGTAGCCAGTTCCTCTAGGTTCACCTCTCGCATATCTTTAATTCGATTCGACTCGCCTATTACTCCGCACCGAAGCAAAAGTCTCGGGTACACAACAGATTTGTCGACGCGAAATTTACGCAGGATATCGCGCTGATCTTGTGGCAAATTCGTGGCATGAGATGATCACTGGTTGTTGGTAGGTGAAAAATAAATGGCTGCTTTCTACTTTCTGGGTTAAATATTTTCAACTCGGTTACACGATGTGGGTAACGACGTGCGCTAATGTCGTATACCTACCTTCTCTATCAGTATCTGGCGCGCGCTAATACAGGTACAGCTATTATTGTACGCTTTTGCCAGAGGTTGCTGCGCCCTCGCGAAATAAACAACCACCGTTGATACGTATAGCGGGTGGGTAACAACAATAAGAGGTACCTCCTACCTACTCGTATTATTATGCGTGCGCAGTACACACCTACGCACTACACACACAGGTAACGACCATAAACATACAGGCGGTCGCGTCAAATCGCACCTTCTCCGCTACCTTGATTTTCATTTTAAAACATTCTTCGAGTTACGGTCAAAGATATGGTCCGCGTGCCACTGCACCATCCAGAGACAGTAGCTAAGTTGCGTTTATTTCTTTCTTTTTTTTAGTAATTTTTTGCAAACGAAATATACGACCGTCATTTTTGAGAATTTTGAATTTCTCAAGCCGACGAGCCCGTTGATTAGATAGGCCATATGGTGCGCTTTTGTTGCTTTTTTTTTTTATTATTATTTTTTTAAATATCGTACATATAATGTGTGGGCCTGCGTAACGCTTAGCCGACTTAAGTGCTTAGGATATACTCATTCGACAAGATTGGGTAAAATTATTTAAATTATCGCCGAAAGGGTCGATCGAGCTTCGTTGAAATTTTCAACTCTCAAGAGGGACAGTTGATCAGCCAGTCGCAGGAATGGAAAACTCGCCGAGCTTCGCTCCTAAAACGAGTATTTTGGTAATTCAAAGTAATATCATCCGCTTTGGGTTGGGGGGAGGTCAACGGGATGTTTAAAATTTGGCTCGAAAACAGACCGTTTCAATACCTGGCGAAATAATTCAGAAAAAGAGGAAATCGATATTTTGAATTTCAGGGAAAAAATGCCAACTCGGACTTGAAACGTCGTTATTTGTAAACAAATGTCAGGCTAATTTCCTAAAATTCTCCATTATCACCGACGATATTTTTATGCAGGTTTTCGATTAGAATCTATTTATTCGAATCGACGTGGTATCGTGATATAGACACACGAGCTACTGCGCATACACCAGGCGCAGTATGTTTGGCAACAGCGCACAAGGCGCTGGAGTCTGTACTGGAGTCATGGCGGTCGCCAGACAGTTACACTTCGGTGAGGAGGAGTGTGACTACATATTTTACTGTCTCATGGACGTTAAACTGATTAGTGGTTAAGGCCACTATATGGTAGCAAGAGCAAAGAAAAAGATTCCTTCGGACTATGAGGTGTTAGAGATAACATCTCATTAAAATAAAAATGAATAGGTATCAATAAAATGAAATCTATTAAGAAACAAAATTCAAAATGATAAAATTTCGTATGAAAAACGAAGTTTTACCATTTCTTCCAAGTAAAAAAAAATCGCTTCCACAAGAATAATAATACGGGATTTGAAACAAATTTCCTGTATGTATATTGCAATAATTTGGACGACGAAAATATTTATTTGTAATAAAAAAAATTTTTCGCCGCCCTCAGTAATACGCAATAGTGGAAAAAACTTTGTCGCCAAAAATTTTCCCGCTGTTTGAATAAAAGAATACGTCGAATAAATATGGCCGACGTATTTCAAAATAATAATTCAAGAATTTTTTCACTTCGAAAAAATTCTCGGAAAACATCGACACTATAAACAATAATCCTCGTCTCCTGCCTTTACGACGAACGAGAACTATTGCAAAAAAAAAAGAAGAGAGAAAAAATATAATATTTCATCTCTCTCTAACTCATACAATTTTTGATCGTCTCTTAAAAAAGACGCAATCTCTACCAAAATAATAGAGATTGTGTCGACAATGCACAAAACGAATGAAACAAAGGTCAAACAAATGACTTCGTTTACAAAAAAAAATGGTTTGCAGGTCTCTGCAAGCAATTCGTGTAGTTAAACAATTAATTACACACGCATACTAACACACTTTTGTACAGCCAAGGCAAAAGTGCTACCCTACCATTACGGACAATCATAATTATAGGGAAAAACCAATACAAACACAAGAAATCGGCAGCAAACAGACAACGGGTTGAATATTTGCACATACGTAAAAACCCCTAATATACGAGTGCAGTTGAATATTCAATCCGATTTGAACATTCATACGTCTTTTGAAGATTTTTGTATTTCGTCTGTTTGTTTGCTCGTATGTATTTTTGCTGTTTTTTCTTGTGTTTAATGATAATTTGTTTCGTTTTTTACATATTTCAAATAATTAATTTTCAATTAACTATTTTCGTGTCGCAAAACGAATTTTTAATTTCAAAAAACTCGTTATTTCGTGAAACCACGTGTCGCAAAATTTTTCACCACGTTTTTTACGAAATCAGTGCGTTAATATAAACGTGTTGAAAGTTCAATTTGATTTCAAGAATTGTAGTTTAATTGCTGGAAATCAAATAACCAACGAAGAAGAAAGTAAGTAGTAATAGTTAATTATTTAATTAATTATTGTGTTTCATTTTAAAAAGTGATATTATTCGGCAATTTAAAATGAAAAAGAATTTACCTTTCGTATTTCGTAAAATATTCGATCAAAAATCGTATTTTTTTGAAAATAAATTATAATTAATTCAGAAATGAAGTAATTACTTTAACAAATTTTTCTTTATTCAATATGCAGTGTCGCGATTAATTTACGTCATTGCGCCTATGGTCACGCTGAAATTAAGTTTACGGCTTGACCCATAAGTTCAATTAGTTAAAATTATTTTGCATAAACTAATTTACTTGTACAATTCACAAATATCATCATTGCGCCTACGGGTCATATCCGATTTTTTATCGACATAACTCGTATAAAATGATTAATATTTGTGAATAAATTTTTATTATTGCATTTCCGTGTAAAATCTGAAAAACCATCATTGCGCCCACGGGTCATGCCCAATTTTTTATCGGCTAATACGTGAAAAATGATGGTTATTTTTCAAAATTAAAATTTTTGTAATTAAACCAAAAATTTAATCAACCATCATTGCGCTTACGGGTCATGCCCGATTCTTTATCGACATGACTCGTAATGAATGATGATTGTATATAAAAAATAAACTCTACATAATTTGCGTAAAATTTAATAATTCGTCATTGCGCTTACGGGTCATGCCCGATTTTCAAATCAGCATGACTAGTAAATAAAATAGATTTTATGGAAAAAATTTTTTTGTTATGCCCCTTTTTTCATAAAATTTATTATCTCAAAATTTATTTCCCATCATACGATATATGGTAGTAAATTAATACACATTTCGTCTCTTAAATGCAGATACGAAATGTCAACGACATCACGCGGATCTCGACGATCACATGTTCACGATCGTCGCAACATTCACCACCACCTCCGCCTCCATTACCTGTTCCTCAGGATATACAACAACCTGAAGAGGTCGTTATATCCTCGATGAAGAGGAATTAATGGAGTACGATACTGACCAACAGCGGATCGTAAAGAAAAATGGATGCCAACCAGCAACCGCGGACCGCAACACTCAAGGATGTCCAAAGAATCCTTGAGTCACA
>WOFM01000422.1:444067-746358 GCA_011428145.1 Ericerus pela | reverse complement strand
CCCGCAGTCGTGATCGGTTCAAAAGATTGTAGGGGGGTGTTGAGACCACCAATCCTTCTCCCCTCTCACTCCTACGAACACACGAACATATATCGAATACATTTATTTATATCTACTCGCGGCTACACTGATATACCACTTCCGCCGCTCACTCGTTCACTTCCGTTACCGTTCGTTCATTACTCTGAAAATGTACTTTGCTTAAATTAATGTAACTTCTGAAATAAACATTCGCTTCTTGGACATAACTTCAATCAAATCTCTCTTTTTGTTACACCTCTGATCCTCAACCTCTATATATATTATATCTATCGATATCTATCGATATCTATCGATATGTATCGATATCTATCGAATACAAGACCAGCATTCGTTTATTTAGAAAACAAGAGTCATTGCGCTCTCTCCCACCACTCTTTACAAAACCAGCTAAGTACAAGAACAATTATTGCGTCAGAAGTACAGCAGGATTTGACACAACCGCCAAAATTGCTAGATTTTCGAATGCGAACCCCTACCCAGTCACAGATCGCTTAGACGTTATCACTCCGATTTGAGTCGGTTTACAAATTAGTATAATCGCTATTTTTCCGAAGCAGCCGAGACATTTTCTCACTAATGTAAATATCGTATTTAAATGAGAATTCATTTTTCTCACTTTAACAATACCAGTGTTTCAGTTTTAGTTCCATTATTAACAATCATCCTCTCCCCTCGAGAAAAAAAAGAAAAAAGAAAAGAAAGAAAGAAAGTAAGCGGGAGATATTAAGGAAAATTTTTCTACGAGTCTATTCCTACGAGCAAAATAATAGAATGGAAAATTCTACAACAGAATTGGCTACAGAAAAAAAGGGTGTTTAAACTTTTTCGAGTTCAATATCTTTTAAAACTAATAAAAAGGATATACCTAACGTTATAGTTTTCCTTTTTTTCTTACGTTTTCTTTATTCCTTCGATGTTTCAGCTCTTCTTTTCATCCATTGCTACTTGGGTTTTCTTCGTTTTCCTTTTTAATATATGCCCTTTTATTTTTATCAAAAAACTTTAAAAGTTCTAAAGGACGTGTTTAAGTTATTTAAAGTATTTTTCAACACTCGCAGAATATTATTCAGGATTTCCTATTGTTTTTGGAAATGGTTTATATTCGCTTTTTGTTTTTAATGTTAATACGGTACTTTCCATTTTTTTTCCAACAGATTACGTTTAGGTGTGTTTTAATTTTGTACGGCCGAGGAAATTCAGAATAATTACGATTTTACTAAATTTTTGCTTTTTGATCAAAGTATGGTTATGGTTATGGAAAGCGAGAAATTTCTCAACGAGTCGTAGGCGAGTGCAGTAATTGCACGAGTTGATAAACTGCTCACGCAGACCAAATTGTATGGAATATTTTTTGCAACGAGCGCGTAAGGAGTGCTGTATTTAAGCCAGGGAAAATAAAATCGGTCGATTGTTGGGTCGAATCCTCATTGTGGCAGAGAAAATTTTGAAGAAAAAAAAAATGGAATTAATTTAATAGAAGAAAATAAGAGATTTAAAGGTGCGGGGGAAACTGTAGAACCAATTCGTCGTGAGAAGAAGAAATTAGCGAGTGAGAAAAGAAAGAGTTCTGAAATTTGATTCTTTCATCACGCTATACGTGGCTAGATAATACAAAATTTCGTTCGTAGGTATGTTGCAAAAAATTAATCGGTAGTGTTTTCTAGTAGGTAGAAAATATAATAACGAATCAGTACCCATATAGGTACCTAACTAAATAAATTAATGTATCGCGTTCGTCTGGAAGAAAATAAAAATAACTTACGTAGATAATTGCCTGAAAGGTATTTTCAACTTTTGAAAGAGGAGTGTTGCGAGAATTTACAATCGTACATTCATAGTAGGTGCGTACGATATAATAATTATTGTCTAACCAGTGCGAAAAGTGGGTAGAACCAGCAGCCTGTTGGACTATATTTATCGAGAGAAATACTGTTTTTCATCGTTTAGTCACGAACGGGAATAAGTAGGACTGACGAATGCATTCGTTTAGACGTGGTTACATTTTTACTCATGATGGATCGACATTATAGCTGAAATAGACTAGACTAGGTACCTAGTTACTATCGGTGTTTCGTATCGTAGATAGATAGACAAATAGGTAGACAGATGGACCGGCAGCAGACTTTATTTTTAAACGCGCTAAAAAAAACCGCATTACAATACCAAGTTTCAGTTGGTCGCCTTTTTCGCACAGCCGAAAAATGGTGGCCTGTAAAGCGGTCTGAACGAATGCGCGTCGGAATTAACGCGACAAGAGGTCATCTGAGAATGATGGATACGTAGGTAGGCACAATTTTATATTTCTACGCAACTCGCACTTTTGCCCTCGTTCTAGGGCCCCGTAAGAAACCTCCGGTATCAGGCGGGGCAGTGAAATTCCAACGGGGCAGGATTTTAGCCGTTTCGGCCGTCTTAATAGGGCCGAGTGAATAGTCCTATTTGGCGTACGGAATGGGTTTTGGGCAGATTTTACTCTCGTGTGCCCCCTACCTGCCGCGGGCCTGCGCCCATTGTTTTATCAGCCCATCGTGACCGGTGCCTCGTGAGCTGCTCGTGTCCGAACCGAAACGCTCAGTAGCGGTGGCTACCCGCTATAATTTCATTACCTTGGTACCCATCGTACTTAGCGACGCGACAATGTGGAGGCGTTTTCGTAGCAGAATCTGTCGTAGGTACTATTCCCAAACAAGTGTCGACTAAACGAGAACCATCCTCAGTAGCCAGTTCCTCTAGGTTCACCTCTCGCATATCTTTAATTCGATTCGACTCGCCTATTACTCCGCACCGAAGCAAAAGTCTCGGGTACACAACAGATTTGTCGACGCGAAATTTACGCAGGATATCGCGCTGATCTTGTGGCAAATTCGTGGGCATGAGATGATCACTGGTTGTTGGTAGGTGAAAAATAAATGGCTGCTTTCTACTTTCTGGGTTAAATATTTTCAACTCGGTTACACGATGTGGGTAACGACGTGCGCTAATGTCGTAGTACCTACCTTCTCTATCAGTATCTGGCGCGCGCTAATACAGGTACAGCTATTATTGTACGCTTTTGCCAGAGGTTGCTGCGCCCTCGCGAAATAAACAACCACCGTTGATACGTATAGCGGGTGGGTAACAACTATAAGAGGTACCTCCTACCTACTCGTATTATTATGCGTGCGCAGTACACACCTACGCACTACACACACAGGTAACGACCATAACATACAGGCGGTCGCGCCAAATCGCACCTTCTCCGCTACCTTGATTTTCATTTTAAAACATTCTTCGAGTTACGGTCAAAGATATGGTCCGCGTGCCACTGCCACCATCCAGAGACAGTAGCTAAGTTGCGTTTATTTCTTTTCTTTTTTTTTAGTAATTTTTTGCAAACGAAATATACGACCGTCATTTTTGAGAATTTTGAATTTCTCAAGCCGACGAGCCCGTTGATTAGATAGGCCATATGGTGCGCTTTTGTTGCTTTTTTTTTTTTATTATTTTTTTAAATATCGTACATATAATGTGTGGGCCTGCGTAACGCTTAGCCGACTTAAGTGCTTAGGATATACTCATTCGACAAGATTGGGTAAAATTATTTAAATTATCGCCGAAAGGGTCGGTCGAGCTTCGTTGAAATTTTCAACTCTCAAGAGGGACAGTTGATCAGCCAGTCGCAGGAATGGAAAACTCGCCGAGCTTCGCTCCTAAAACGAGTATTTTGGTAATTCAAAGTAATATCATCCGCTTTGGGGTTGGGGGGAGGTCAACGGGATGTTTAAAATTTGGCTCGAAAACAGACCGTTTCAATACCTGGCGAAATAATTCAGAAAAAGAGGAAATCGATATTTTGAATTTCAGGGAAAAAATGCCAACTCGGACTTGAAACGTCGTTATTTGTAAACAAATGTCAGGCTAATTTCCTAAAATTCTCCATTATCACCGACGATATTTTTATGCAGGTTTTCGATTAGAATCTATTTATTCGAATCGACGTGGTACGTATCGAGACCCAGCGTCGAGATTGGTTCGTTTTTCGTCTTACGATCCTCCACCGGAAATTTTTAACATCATTGGCTGAAATTCATTTATACACGGACCTTGGCATGTGCTGGCCTGGTAACTCTGTTCAATTCGTTATTTGGGTGGGACAACTCGCGTAGAACTAAATTTTTTTGTTGCTTGATAGTTGGCCATGCGCACCGATTTTTTTAATAAATTTTATATAACTTATTTCAGTTTTGACTGTGTAACGAGAATATTGGTTACAAAATAATTAAATACTGTAAATGTTAAAAGGTTGTATCAAACAAGATATAAAACGGTGAAATACTAAATAGTAAGTTACGTAGGTAAGTTACAGAAGGAATAATAAGATTAATAGAGAAAAGAAGGTAAAATGTACATGGTTACATGAGTTTTTATAGCTAGAAGTTTTGGGAGGAGAATATGGCCTTTTCTTGGAGAGTGGAAATGGTAGTGATATGATTGGAGAGTTATGACAATACAAGTTTAGATATTCTCCAATAGGAGTTTAAGGAAATGACATAAATGGTGATTTTGGGTATTTGCAATATCTGCAGAATGGTTTCATAGAAAAGAGTTGTTATGAAAAGTGTATTTATGTTTGTTTATAAACATCGAATGTAGAACAACTGAGTCAGTAAAGGCAAGTAAAGACTTGTTTACATGACGTCAATATAATGAGAATTGTTTTAGGTGATTGATATATATGTGAAATATATATATATATAAGAGAGAGATATTACGAATGATACGAAATTATCATTACATAATAATGCTAGGGTATTTTGAAATTCATTGTTTTAGATAAAACATGAATTTGAATGAAATGAAAGTAAAAGTGGAAGAATATGGGAATACGGAACGTAGTAAATATACAAATATATAAAATTCATAAAATTTCGTAAATAACATAGAATACATAATATTCATTAAATTTCCAAGTTTTAGAAATAACAAGTTTGTATCGATGTATAAATGTTTTTCATAATATAAATATTCATTGACAATATATATATAGATTTGACATTATTCTTTTTCTTCATTTGATTACAATTTCTTCATTTAAGCTTTGAGCTTTTGTTTTTATAGGGCTTGTTAATTCATTTAGTAACTGAGTTACACGTTGACTTTGTATTGGTTGCTTAATATAATTGAAAAATAGATATGATAAAATTATTATAATAATAGTATTTAAACTTAACCATATTAATACAAATAGTTGAATTAAAGTTAAAGAACTGTTCTCACTGAATTTATGATATTTTATTTCTAAATTATCGAGTTTATATTGGAGTTTGTTGTTTGGGGTTATAGGTGAGAAGTGTGGAACATACTTGGTCCAGTTGGGGTTATAAGCATTGATGCTTGGTAATGCTATAGTATTTCTAATGTTGGAATCTACGATTACGTCGTATTTCGTCCATAATAAAGGAATATGATGTTCAATGGTTACATCATTGGACATATCCAGGGGGCAAGGAAATCTTGGAGGGATGATAACCTCTGAATATCCGTCGGTGTCTTTATTTAAGACTTTGATGTGACAGGGTATTGTCAATAGGATGGTTCCTGGAAGATTATTGTCGATATTTATGATATTAAGTTCATTTAAAACTATATCATACGTAGAAAGTGAATTGTGATTAGTGATGGCAAATTTATTTCGGGAAAATTGGTAGACTAAGATTTTCTTATTATTGGTTTCGCATCTGAAAATACATGATTTTATAAGTTCTTCATAGGGTTTTTTAAGGTATAAGGTTTTAGCACATGAAGGAACTTTATCTGAACCTCTGTTATCTGGGAGATAGCATAGGGTTTTTTTTGGGTTACAGTAATGTAAATCTGTTCCTGAAATATATCGTACTGAATTATCTTCTGAATTATGGATAATAATAGAAGGTTCTTGATCCCATGAGGATAGATTGTCATCGTGAGATCTGAAGGTTAGGGGAATGAATTTATATGCTGAAAAAATAGCATTAAGTTGTTTGACGGGAACTTTAAGTTCAATTTCTAGATTATCATTGTGAACATGACAATTGATAAGATCTAGATGAAAATAGTTGAGATAATCGTGTTTGGGAATGGTAAGTTCCATGTTATTTTTCAACAAAAGGGGTTTGAGTTTACGTAGATCTTCTTGAAGTGTATCAATTGATACAATTGAGGATGGTAAGTTGTGATCTTTACATGCATTAAGCACGTAGCTTATCTTCATGGAATGTTGAAGGTAAGAATTATAGTACATTCGTACTGAATTTTCGTAATTGGTAACTTCACCAATAATATAATTTTCTTCGTTGATCTGACTTAGAGTATTTTCTAGATATTTCTTTGCATGAAAGAAATCGTCGTAAAAATATTGAAAGTTTTCTGTGAAGGATTTTAAATTTTCGGTGATGTTAAGTAGGGTTGAATGATCTTCTAATACTGCTGATTTGAGAATATCATATTGGGATTTGAGGGAATGTTTGTTGTCTAAGAGTGATTGTCCATCTCTGTAGGTTAATACTCTACAGTATATGGAGAGAAGATCTCCGAAAATGTCTCTGACTTTTGTTACGACAGTTTCTCTTTTACTGCGTAAATGGTTTGGTTTAGGGTAAAAATCTTGTATCAGTGCGAGATTTGATTCGATGAGAAATTCAAATAAGATACTATATCTTTTTGAGATTCTGTGTAGACGGCATTTTAATTCGTCCCAATTGCAATTGTCTTTGTATTTAGTATAAACATGCGTTCGTATGAACTCTGCTGAATCCGTTAGGTTCAATTGTACCATATACAGAATTGGTATGGTTTGCTGATATATGCGAATATGATTGTATTCTTCGAAATAGGCTCCTGTTGAAGCGGTAATAGACGTTTTAACGGGTCTATTTGCTTTTATGCTGATTGATAGTTGAATTGATAGAAGAGTCAAAGGTATCGAAAAGAAACGGTATCTGCAACATACAAAAATTGCAAGATGTGATCGGTTTGCAGAAATTAAAGTACAATAATTAAATTATTGGAATTATGTTCTATGGTCTATACCAAAATTTGAAAAAGTCACGTACATATGAGTTAGGGTGATGTGACTAATTTGATCGTGTGTGATCTAATTGTGAAAGGGGGAATATCGTATGGATATTTAATGATATGGAATTGAACTAATAATTCAGTTCGTCTTCAGCTTTTGTTTCGTGTCTTAGTCGAAATAATTTTTCGTGATTTTCTTGTGCTTTATTGCTGTTTTTTTGTTCATGTGTTTCGAAAATCTAACGAATACTATTTTCGTGTTTTTTCTCGAGAGAAAATATATTCGCAAAATCGTCGAATCTTTTTTGAAAAAGAAAACTTAAAGCAAAATAATTTTTTATTTTTTGCAATTTTTATTTTCTCATGTTGCGATTTGAAAATTTTTGATAAAATTTATTTTTTTGTTTTCGATTTTTGTGTGTAATTCGCTTTTTGTTTATGAAACCTGTTGGGTTGTGTAAATCTGAAATACAGTTTACAGATGTGGTAAGTTGTTACGATCATATTTGAAAAATGGAGTCAATCCAAAAGGGGTTAAAGAAATTGCGTTTGGATTCGAGAGGGAAAATGCTATCTAAAACTAAATGTAGATATCCTGAAAAATCATTCGACGAAAAGGTTCAAGACCTTGTCGAGATGAGGGGTGCTAGAAGTGTTTTGGATAGTCAAATTTTTCCGAGAGGTGGTGTTGTGCTCGCTGATGAGACTGTTACATTTGATGACATATAACACTAGATCTGATATCAGCGTGGATAGGGTATCGATACTATCGCCGAGCCTTGTCTGTAATACACAGACAGGTGTGAACAATGGTGAATTACGTCACTCATCCGAACCTACCTTCATGGCAAGAGAGCCAGAAGATGAGGTGGGGTCATACTGATCATGTGAACTTTTGTTCAATCAGATGGATGCATCTCTGCGATCTTACAGTGTGCGATGAGGCTGTGGTGTTTGTCTGTGGTTTGTTGTCGTCGCTTGCTCCATACATTCCTAATGGTGTAGAGCTGAAAATTGGTGGTTCTTTTGCTTTGTCCAAAGCAGAGGAGCTAACTCCTGAGTGTGCTGTTCCTCTGTCATTTTTGACAGGAGTGTTAGCTTTGTTGCTGATGATCCAGCACAAGACTAACGAGATCGTGGAGTGTCAGTTCCTACATCTGCGAAATGTGGATGTTATTCACATGACTCCAGATGGGAATCTCCATCAGTTACGTGAATACATTAGGGAGAAATGGGGATCTACAGTGGAGATAACACCTGCTTCCAACTTCGTAATAATCAAACGAATATTGCGACCGGGTTATATGATTGGTCTTGCCAACATATGTGAGCGGGTAGTTATACCACATGTGGGTACCAGATATCCTTATGTGTTCACAGGGGCTACACAATTGAAAGAGGAGTTAAGTGCTCTACGCTACAGAGATGTAGACTATGTTCCTATCACTAGACGTGAGAAGGATGATAAGTCTATTCGGGTGGATGTCTCAAATATGAAGAAGGATCCTAGCAACAAAATACTTTCGGCTAGTCCGAAGGCATTGTTAGCAAGTGGAATTTCTTCTTCTATGAGGGACTTGAGAATTCTATCGGTGAGTTAACCATATGATTGCCGTGTGTAGGTAAATATGTTGCTTTCAACGTAGGTAGGCGTGTAGTCAGTATTTCTTCAAGGGGAGGCGAGTCGAAACAAATTAATTAGGTGCCTTTTCTTTTTTGCTCGTTACTTTTGAAAATTTTAGAAAATTAAAGAAATTTACCATCTATGAAACTCGCAATCGCGTATTTTTTACTAAAATTTTTTTCGGATTTGAAAAGTGACAAGCAAAAAGAAAGGTGATGGGGCAATCGTCGCCTTTGCCCCCCTCGACTGCGCCTTTGAACGTAAGTAGACGAGAAATATCGTAGATGCTGTCCTATCAACTGGCACTCGACCGGTTAAATGGGAACTAAAGCGAATTATTGGGGACGAGGATCGGTGGGGAAGGCCAAATTGGGCCGCTTCGTTACACGAAATGATGTAATCGTATTTCTCAAAATGAGGCAGCTAAGTCGCTTAAATTCTGATTCGCGAATGTTCGGATCGCGACGAATATCGGGGCGTCGGTAATTTCGTTGAAAATCGGACTGGTGCAAAAGAAGTTGCGCGTGGACCAAAGTTCATTAGGGGCGCAAAATGGCCGCATAGCCTATCCGGCAGCCAACCAAACGAAGCCGTCGACGGCTCGTCGCAGAAATATACACCGTCGGTGAACTGACGTCGACGTTGAAAACCTGAAAACGCACATCTGTGCCTGCGAACGCCTGCGAACGCCTGCGACCGAATCATTCGGTGGAAATGTGTGCCTTCGAAGAGACGCCGAGCGTAACATTTATTCGGCCACGACTCCGGTATTCGTCGCCTAATTAAGTTCACTCGACAAGGCGGCCATTTTCGAAGGTTGAAAACGCAGCTTCAGTGAGAGGCCAACTACCTGCGCATAATCTCAGTATCTGAGCGTAGCAGCGATAATCATATTTTATCCGCCGTTGCTTACATATCGGAGCTGGCGGTGCCAATCGTAGGCTAATATTTTGCGTACCTAAGTACCCACTTGACCTACCTACTTGACCTTCCTACTCGACCGTTCGTCGTACGCCGAAGCAGGAAAATCGCAGCCGTGCCTAACATTTTAGAGCTTAATATTTACGCGTATACTTAGGTTGCAGGTAGATACACGTACCTATGAATTTTCCATCACAAACTTCAATCACACAATCTGTATGCTGGTGCGTTCGCCTCAACCATTCGCTTCTCTCGTCCTTCTGCTTCCATCGTCTCCGACTTTCAGTTGGTCCTTCACGTCCTCGCCGTCCGCACATTTCCGTTTTTTTTTTTTTGTCTGTTTTTTCATTTCTCCGAGTAGATACCCGTACCTACCTACAGCCACCTATTCCTACTGCAGGTTACATCGCAGGTATACGTTAACGTAGTACGAAGTGTAATTTTATTTTATTAACGTGCCTACTAAAAGTACGTTCGTACATGCCGCGCATATGTTGCACCGCGCACTCGAGCCCAAAGATGGAGGACCGAACCGAATGAGTGAACAGTCTTTCGATGGTGCGTAGTCGCAGAGGCGTAATATCTCGAGTGTTTTAACCATTTTCGAACGCAGATAGGTATAAGGTGCGTAGATGCGACGTCGTCGTATCTCAGTTAGACGTACACGTGTCCACATAATTATTTCGCTTCGAATGAGAGAAAGCTAAATTTGGAGGAAGCGTCATTCGCCGCGTTGCTGTAGGAGACGTAGATAGGCACCCGAAGTAGCTACCTGCTACCTTCCCACCTGCTCGTATCGAATCGTATCGAATCGTATCGAAACGAAAAATAAGTAGATTTTCAAAGAAATTCACCAAAACAAACAATCGGTAGTACATACCTAACCGCTGATTACGCAAAACTGTTTCGAAATTCGCTTCCGCCCGAACCCTGCCACCTATAATCGGCCTTAAACCATAAATTATGATTCTACTGAAAACTGCGGGTAGGTATATTATGGAAGTGGGCGCGTTGTATGCAAATGCGGCGACCAGGCATTGCTTCGTAGCCCTTACCCTGGTGCCGTATCACTGAAAACTGAGAACAAAAAACGAAGGTACTCGAGCGCAGCAATACTGCTCTCGAAAACCCAGTTTGCCAATTTTCATACGTACTAATTTTAGGGATTCGAGTGGTACGGCGATTCGAACCCCCGTACCTACCGACTGAATACTTGACTTCCCAGCCTCATCGGCACCCAAAATACGGCTGACGGCGACTGAGGGAAATGAGGCGCTTTTAGCCGATGTGTGCGGCAGCCGCCACACTAATAAACAGAAAACCTAAATTCAAAATACTTGAAAAAATTGTAGGATAATATCGATAATTATCAATACCTATCTGTGGAGACGACCAATCCTTCTCCCCTTTTTTCACTCCTGCGAACACTCGACTTTATTCTAAACACACTTTCGTATTGATACACTATTCCGCCGCTCGCTACTTTATCTCCGTACACCTTCGTTCATCTCACTCAATCCGTACTTAGGTTCTCTCATCCAGAACTTCTTCTTCCTCGATTCACATCCTCTATAATATCTGACAAACATATCGATGTATCGATATTTCATCGCTAGTTTCTCGTAAAAAAAATTACTAGGCTAAAACCGGTCAATTCCTATTTGTTGATATCTTTAACGAAAATATCGATCTATCGATGTTTCATTGACAAGAACTGATTTTCCAGGAATTTATTGTTTTCATTTACCCAAATTTTATAAGTGAAAGCATTTTTTCCTTGCGACCTCAGAAATCGATCCTGGAAGTTATACCGTTACACTTTCGGACGTGGTATACGGTATACGGTATTGCCTGGGTATACCTGCATAAATAATAAAATTATCTATACGTAGATACGTAGGTAGTATATGTACGTATGGACATAGGCCTATGTATCCCAACCTCTTTTTATCTCTTTTTTTTTTTCAAATTAAATTGAGAATAACCCACGAGAGGGCTCTGGTAAATGAAAGTCGGAATTAAAGATTATGTTAGGTACTTTTTTACACTCCGCTGCCGTTTCCCTGCGATTTTTCGCGTTAAGCAACTAACAAATTCTGCAGCGTGGACTTCCCATTTCCCAACTTCCAAATTGAAAATAAATAAAGTTTACATTAGCAGATAAAAAGTGGGAGAAAGAGTCGTCTTTAGTTTTCGTTCTTATTTCGAAAACACATTCGCTTTAGTATACGAAATTACGAGGAATAGAATTTCAGAAATTGAATTCTCGTAGCTGTTGTCACCCCCCCCCCCCGCAGTGACACCCATTATATCCGCGAGGAAAAAATAAATGAAAAATAAAATACCGTACTATAGAATGATGCGATAAAACCGGGATAACAAATTTTATTCGACTGAACATTATTTTCAATTTTTTTCCTTTCACTTTTGGCCATTGTTTTTATTTATTTATTTATTTATTTATTTATCTTTACTAACGTTATTTATTACTTTTCTTTCTCTTTCGTTTTCTATCGATCAAATTTAACAAAGTATTCGTAGAGTATAGAATCGCTCACGGCGTCGATTAAAGTGAGAGAGAAAGTTCGAATTGAAATTGCCAGTCTACCTAATTTATCATTTCTATTTTCAAATAGGTACGTTTTATTACAAAATTTTTATTAACTCGTTTTCTTGTCTGTCTGTCCATTTCGTGCAAATGTTACAATTGGTTATCAACTAACTTCTCGATGAGCTAGAGACTTGAAACTTTAAACGTAACTCAGAACTGGAGGAAAATGAGATATTAATTGAAGTATACGTGTATAGTATGTACTCTGTTAACATTAAGAAGTGAAAGACATCAGAATCACATATGAACGTGACGACGGTTGGTCAGAGTGGAAAAGGTGTCGATGCACATTGTTACACAAAAATAAGTATCATTTTGCGAGTAAACAAATATCGTATTTCAAGCGGATCAGTGTGGATATGGTTTATGACGTCACGTAATTCTTAGCGCGAAGAGAGTAAGTATTGCGAAGAGAAACTGAAATAAACCTGAAATTTGCCACGTGTCTCTGTTATAATCTCGTCGAGATGTTTAAAAGCGGTAGCAAAATTTCACCCACACGAGAGTAAAAAGAAGAAAATAATTATTGAAATAAATTTTTTTTTTTAATATACCACCTTTTTGAAACGGACTAAAAAGTACGTATGAAATAATTTTCCCAACACACGCTGCAACGTAGGTAATTTTTGCTCCGCCCGTAAACCAATCGGGTGCATTCATCAAAATCGCAGTGCATTTGTTCATTTGTTGAGAAAAATAACTTCTGCAACGTGAGTGCAAAGTGAGCACAAAGTGAGCGCGAAGCAAGCTCGTGTAACAAAATATACTATTCTCTTAGAACGGTATAGATTTATTACTCCGTACAGATTCCGAAGCCCATACAGATTGTCCAGAAAATTTGTGATCGTGAACTTTTAATAGCCATGAAAATAGGTGCTTGTAAGATTTAAAACAAAAAGCATGGGGTGCATGCTATAGGTAATTGATGCGTAAATATTTCAGCCGAGTTGCTAACAATTTTGTAGTAGGTACTGCAAATGATACGAACTGTTGGATAGTTTTCTCCCTGACAGCCACATTTTGCACTCATTAATATTATCGATTGCACGTGCCCCACCTTTTTCGTTTTACATCTTGCAAGTATTTTCACAGCTATTAAAAATTCGTAATCGCGAATTTTCAGGATAATCTGTACGAGGCTAGGAGAAATTATTTCGTACTTTTTAGTCCATTTTAAATACGCGGTACGGTAAAAAAATTTTATTTATTTATTTTCCCGCGTCAAAATAACGTACGCATCACAACGTATTTATGCTACGTAAATATATTTCATATAATTAGAAGTACGACCGAATATCCTCCTATTCGTAAAAATACATATCCTCAAACCCTCGGCGTTTATTCGAATACTTTCAAACGATATTCTCACTATTCTCGTTAGTTTTTAGAATACATATTTCTGCCTACAAAATATACTTATATTTATACGACATCGGCAATTCCTTCGGTACGTGTTTTTTTACAATGTGTCTCTTCAAACAGTTCTCACAAAATATGTATAATTGTGGTAGTTATACATTCGTTACATTCTTATTCGTTGAACGTTATTTCCTACCTCCCTTTTCAACACAAATCAGGCACAACTCTGGCCTAATATGAGACAATGTTTCGGCGGTTGTACTTCGATCTCATTTTAAATTTTAATCAGTAAGCACCCATTTAGCCATTTAGGTATAACTTGTATATTTTCACGTGTTGTATTCATTTTATTATAATACGCAACGTTATATTTTGTTTCGAATACTATTATTTGAATAATATATCCATCGTAATAATATATCGTTACACCTTGTTATCTATATGATATAATTTGATTCGATGCTCGTGTGTACCTACTGTCGTAGTTAGGTACGTTAGCACGTACTTGATAATTAATTATTCGTATTGTCGCGAATATTAATTTTAGAGACACCTCCTAGTGATGCAGATTTTTTGGCTTATTTGTTTGGCAGTTGTTGGCAAGGAAGAGAAAATATTGAAGTTGTAATTTTATTCGATTTGAAAATCGGAGATTACGAAAGTACGAACCGTGTGTAAATATTTTATAAAATACATAACGAGAAAGGCGGTGTTTATACTGATTTTTTCGTGTAAAAAGCTGCCCGTAATATCATCGACGATTATAATCTCGATATGAAGCGAACGCATCTTTTTACATGTAACTTGGAAGCACATTCAGTTTATATCGAGGTAGAGGTTACATTTTTCTAAACGAAATGTTAAATCTAGTATCCCAAGGTGAGTGGCTGCATCTAAAAAGGAAACCTCTTTAACCTACCATATTTTTCATAACCTTTTTAATATTCCAAAAATCAAAACTTCAACCTTGAAAAAAATAAAAAGTTTAGAGCAAGTGTAGGACCTTCTAGTTTGGACCTACGAATCGTCACAATCATCTCTATATACAAGTTACGTGTATACAACTCATTTCATTCTCTATTCATTTTTCACCCAACACCAACCGATTATTCACCTTGCTCTGTGAGTCAACCCATTTGAGAGTTTTGACACATTTGAAAAAAGAAAATCATACCTACTTCCAAAAGAATAATCCATAATTTAATATTAATTCAATTCGAGTTGTTTATAATGCTTACCTCTATACTAGTTACGATTTTTATCCAAAATATGAAAAAAGTGGGTACTTATGATAGTCGATGTTCGTTTAATACAAATGCACAAATCTGTGATTAAGATGTTGTGCCCCGACAAACCCAAAAATTGACCGATAAAGATTAATCCCTCGCCGTGGAACCGGCTGGCATCTTCCTCGAGCACTGATGTTGGTTACTGAATACTGGACTCTCAGTTTGTGATTTGGATTACCCAAGATACGACGAACATAAGTTTTTTGAATTTAAAACATTAAAATTTTGGTCCAAAAATAAGCCAATAATTTTTTTAATTTTGCTTTGTGAATTTGTTTGGAACCATTCGCAAGAAAAACACTTGATTTTGATTTTTAATTTTCTTTAATAAAAATTTTTTAATTTTAAAATCACTGAAATTTTCGATCTTTTCCCGAAGAAATACGAAGAAGTCCTCGAAAGATAATAAATTCCAAAAATAGTAGGTAACCGGAACATTTCAGTTTATCCTAAAAATATCAATTTCGAAAACATTTCACAAAAAACTGGTGAATGATTTTAAAATAGCCAATTAGATCATGGCTCAGGTGACCACTGTACTTCACTAGAATACATTTAAAATAGCACTGGTTTCGGGCATAATTTTAACAGACTGAATAAAACATGTTACTGCTTGACTCGAGTGTAACTACAGAAGTAAAGGATTTGTTGGTCAAACAGTAGCTTTTATAATTGCGGCTAATCTTAAAGCGAGCCTCAACAATAGAAGCAGTGCTTCACTAGACGACATCCTATTTTCCAGAAGAAACTAGAAGCACGTAGTTTCATAAATTTTAGATAGAGACTTTTTTTTTCTTTTAGCATTAATCCAATGTACTGGAAAAAGATGGATAAAGCCATAAATATTCGAGAGGAAATAAGCCTATCATTTCTTTCTAGAACAAAGAGTGAGATGGTCTTATTTAAAATCTATATTCGAGAAACAAGGATGAAAAATCACACCAGAGATGGTGTTATTTTGCAACGGTATAGGCTGTTGACGATGTTTAAAAGTAGAAACAGCATCCGGCTTAGAAGTTTCTCTCAATTAGGTCGAAGGTTGAAGGAGTCTAAACTGACGATGTAGATTTAGGATGAAAGAATATCTTCTAATTTTTATACAAATGAAAAATTATTAAAATGAAAAGTATTTGGTTCAAAATCAATTTTGAATGCATTTTTGGATGAAAATTTTGATTAAATTTTAGTGTCCAAAAAGAGGAATAGTAAGAAGAATATTTGGTATAAAAGTTTGAAATTTTCTGTTCTTTCGAAGGATATAATTGTTTACCACAACCGACATATGGGAAAAAAATTTCGATCTGTACCGAGGGAATAAGAAAATGGAATACCTACTTATCACTGTAATAAAGGTACAAGCCAGCCGAAATTAATTGGTCGATAGTTTTCCTTCGTATTCGATGGGCGCATGCGCCAACTACCCAACAACAAAAGAAACCAAAGTTAGATAAAAAGACAAAGAAAGAGGAAGGCTAGAGATGTTTTACTTAAATGTTTTCGTTATTTATTGTGCCAGAAGAAGTCTTGGGCTGGCACAAGCCATAGCCAGGGCTCGTATAAGATATAAGTATTATAATTTGTCCAAGGAGTTCGACGGGTAGATATTCAGTGTGAGATAGTTCTCTTAGGTACAATTCGACTGTTTTTTATTAACTAGGCACCCGATTCTCATCGTCAGTTCCAGATGATTTCATGACCCCACTGCTGATTCCGTGTCACAATCCGCTAGAACCGATTCGTTTCACACCAGTTGACGATTTTGTTCAGCTTATTTCAAAATTTGGCAAAACCTAAATCTGATTGATCTCAATCTCATCGTATGCCGGCGGGATGCCTATGCCGAATGGCTGGCGATTTCATGCCTATAATACCGTCTGATTCGAACAATGGTGGATCCAGAGGGTCATTAGGGTGGGCGTAGACGAATCGCAATAATTTTGAGGAGTTGACCGGTTTTTTCGTTTTTTTGCCGCCAATTAATGGACAAATCGGGTATCTATTTTGTAAAGCTGAATTTCCACTTCGGTCTGAAGGAAAGAAAATAATTATGAAGCGGGCGAGCGCGGTAGCGGGTCCGGGTCCGGGTCCGGGTCCGGGTCCGGGTCCGGGTGAAAATGGGTCGGGTACCTACGTGAAAATGCAATTTTGTCATACGAATTGGAGAATTTGTGGCTATCGTTGGGCCGCGAATACCACCATCTCGACGCGCATTCTTCGCGAAAGAAAACATTAAAAAAATCCACTTATCAACGCGCCAATTCGTTGGAATGCGAATCGCTCGAAGAACATTTCAGTGGGTACTTTCTTCGGTTGATTGGGCCAAAAGTTATTCTTCAACTTGGTCCACCTCGTTGGAGAGCAAAGTTGTGCGCGACGAAGGAAGGAATGCTGGTTTCGAAGCTTAAAAAAGACGCCGTAGGCAACGATAAACCGACGACTAGTTGGCAAAGCGGTGCCGAGTTTCAACGTAGCCGAAGCCTACTTTTATTCTCCAGCTCGAGTGTGGAATAGGCCCTTTCGTCGTTTAAAGGGTTTTCTGCGCCTCCTGTAACCGGCGAAACCGAAAGAAAATGTCGAAAGTTGCGATACGTAGACAGGTGGGTAGATAGATAGGTAGTAAGTACCTACCTACCTACCTACCTACCTGTATCCTTTTTCCTAAAGATTAACCAATTTTTCAATTTTTCTTCTTCTTTTTTTTTTTTTTTGTTCTTTTTGTTGTTTTTGCCTGGCTAATTGAGCTTCTCGGTCGGCTACGTAGCCATTTTACCCGTCGTCTGAAGGGTAGGTATGACATTCCGTTGCGAAGGTGGGCGAACGGATGGCCGGGAACTGGTGACCAATGATTCACCAACACTCGAGCACAGACTGAACAGAGCGGGAATGCGTTTCGTGTCTTCTTCTTTTTTCTCTCCTTTCTTCAACAAAGGGCTGGGCGTAGGGTTAAATCTGAAAACGTGACGGTAACGCTGCGTTCGTTCACTGGGTTTCGTAATGAGAAAAATAAATGAACGGAAGAACGCGTGTCGCATGATATCGGCAGCAAACTTCGTGTTATTTTCGAATTGTTTTTAAACCAAGTATGGGTGTGGCTTCGTCGACTAATCCAGTGGCACGAGTGTCACGAAACGTGAGTTTTGTAGGCTGTGAGATAGACTAAAAGCAGAATATAGTTACTTCCTGCGAGACAAATCGTGGGCAGAAAAAAACAGAGTCGCGAACCTGCACTCGTGTGACGGCGACTTTGGCGCCAAGGCCGCAGTTCTTTACGCAGAAAATTTGCGCTGAAGTATCTCGACGCGAAAATTTATGACTGTGCGGATAAAAAAATTCACCGAAACAATTTAGCTTAACAGAAAATTTTATCGTCGATTTCGAAACTGAAACAAGAGAAATTAATCTGGCAAAAACACACAACTTTATACCTTACCGTACATTTGGAGGCAAAATTTTACCATCTCGAGCAAATATTTTCAAAACAGAGCTGTTGGCAGCGAGCATCACAAACGAGCAAAAATTTAAGATTTCAGTTAGGAGAATTCGAGGAAACATTTTCAACGTATATCTAATAAGAAAAGTAATTTTGAAAACTGTTCAGACTAAACGAGTGGAAGTGAGAAGGAAAAAAAAGAAAGCCGTTGAGATCGTTGTAGTGAGTGCGGGAGTGAAATAGTATCAAAAGTGAGCATTTACACGACTGTGAGGGATTAAGTCTACGAAACGAGCATCCCGAGTCATGTAAACTCACTTTTGAATCTTGTTGAGGCAGCGTACCTATTTCATATAGGTATAATTAATGACCAGAAAGCAACGAAACGTTAAAATTCCATCGTAACGCGACGAGTCTTCCTCAAAAATGATAAAAAACGGAGTAAAATATCAACCTCCAGCTTGTGGCAGATTTCACGTTTCATTTAGAAAATGTAACCTCTACCTCGATGTCGATGCAAACTGTTAACACGCTAATTCTATGTAAAAAGATGGTTCACGTTTTCACCTGGAGGTGCGTTCACTTTATGTCGAGATTGCAAACGCATCAAACGACGCGTAGCTGCTTTTCACTGGAAAAATACCAGCGTAAATATCGCCTTCCTCGTCGTACATTGGGTGCAAACTGTTTATAGTTGAAATATCGAATAGAAAAAAGATGAAAGAAAAGATGGAAAATTTGAAGTAAAAATGGAAGTGGTCGATATGAAACCAGACTGTCCTTTTCAAAAAATATAAAAGAGAATGATAACTATACTATAGAATAAATGGCTGTGGCCATCGATTAAAAATTTGAACAGATCGGCAGTGGACGCTAATCTGGCACTGCTCTTCAATGGCAAAAAGTCGAAGAAATTTGTACTACCATTTTCTATACATCCAGGAGACAGGAAACAAAGATGAGAAGAAGGCAACGAAAAATTAGCCATCCACTTACATCTGCTGAAAAGACAGAACCCAATCGACGGTAGAATTCCGATTACCCGATTCCCGATTATCCGATATCTCGATTATTCGAGCGCGATAGTTTATCTAATTTTTTCCTAATATGCGATTTTTGTTTAATTTTTCATTGAAAATTTTAGAAAAGAAAAAAAAAACCCATCCTTTATTGACCGATTATTTTAATACCCGAATTTATTACGTTTACCAAAAGCATGATTTTGTTTTTTTATATGTTCGTTTTAATACTTAAACAGGTACTTAATTTTTACGTTTTAGTTGCCATATCAATTATTCAATTTTTTACAAATATGAAAGTAAAATATTTCATATTACTTACATACGTTTTTTGCTTTTTTTCCAGGTTAAAACCGTAATTCTTCTCGTAACCCTACTTTTTGCAGTATCCGATTTCCCTCTCCCCCGATTCACTCGGTTGATCGGCATTCTACTATGCGCAGTACCTGTACTTAGTAAGTTGATCAAAAAATTGTCAGACAGAAGGGCAAAGGGAAATGAGAGAGAAGAAAGAAGAAAAGAAAAGAGAAAATTGTTTAGAATTAGCCTAATCGTGGATTTTTGAAATATTTGAATTCTCCGGCGCCGAGGGTAATAAGGGACCAAAGGGTGGTCGATGCGGGGCAACAGCTCCGTGGCCTTCGACTAAAGCCAGGTACACCAAAGCCAGGTACACCTATACTATTCTGGATACACTAAGCCAAGCAACAGCCAATAATTTTGGCAAAACTTGCTCCGCTATCTGTTTTCAAAAAAAAGGAACCACATGACCGGGGGTTAGACTACAAACGGAAACAGTTTCATGCTGTAGAAAAAATCCAAAATCCAGCTGCTTCGTTTCGTTGCGCCTTTGTTTACGCATTACTTTTTGAAAATGTACAAATTAAAATTATTGATCGTGTGTTGAGACTCAGGAGTGAGGGTGAGTTCGTTTCTCGTTTCATGATCCCAGGAAAATAGTGCCACTATTAGCTGAAATGCGTATACCTATATACCTATATACCTATATACCTATACACCTATACACCTATACACCTACACACCTATATAATATTATATACACATTTCTGTTGAACTCGGTACAGGTCGCAATTTTTATCCGACGGTCTTAAAATTTGGTACGCTTATTTGGATTTAGCCACGAACGAACCTTACGGTTTTTGGTTCAGATCGGCCTCGTGGTTCGTCTGTTATATCTTTTTACGTTTTATTTTTGGGGCTTAAATTATTCCGAATCGCGTAATTTTCAGCCACTATCCTGTAGTCACGAAATTTCGAACAGACATTGCACGTATTATATTCCATTTCTCTGCAAAATTTTAAACCATTGCTAAGAAATGAATATGAAGTCCGGATGAACCGCAGAAGCTGGTCGAAAGCAGGCTGCCTTTTGTATTTAACTTGCTGAGCAATCGTTTAATAACGTGCCTGGGTACGTGTTTTATAACTTCGTAATACACACGTAGGTATACTTTATTCTTTCACTTATCATCGTGATGATCGAACTTAGCGAGCAAATGACGAATATTATGGGCATTGCCTGCGTATGTTATGCCACGCGCCAGAGAATCACCGTAATCAGCAATTTATTTGATTTTTAATTTTAAAAGTAATTTTTACCCGCAATTGGGCGAAGCGGTTTTGATGTGGTTAGGAAGCCCTACATTTTCTATAGCGTTGCTTGCTGCGCCAGAGTTTTTTTTTACGATTTCTCAACTCGCTGGTCAATTGAAAACAAACCACAAAACTGCGAAACTCTGAAGCCATAAACTACGGTAATTTCCGCGTGTAGGCCTGTGACCAACTTTCGGTTCGATTTTACGTCGATTTTGTTTCCTTTTTTCATTCGAAATCGAAAAGGCAACGGACCGAACTGATTATTTTTTCCATCTCTTTCCTTCGTGCATCTGAAAAAGAGTTGGCCTTCTTGAAAACGAGCAAGAATATGGCTAAAAGTATTCGTTAAAAAAATAGTGTAGGACGTTATTTCGTCGCGGGAAGTGAATGTGGGCGTGACCTAATTAATACGTCGGAAAATTAGCAAACAATGTCCGTTAATGTTTAAAATTGTAACATTATTTTTCATTATAGTTTCAACGTATAATAAAATTCCAGTAGTAAGTGGGCACCCTGAGGACAATTTCTTTACCGTTGACTGAAGCCACCTGTCAACGGTAAAAGTCCGTCCATTTGCCCCTATCCGCAAGTGTGTTAGTCCGAAGAAATGTTATCCTTTTACAGTTGACATGAAGGGCCGTAGCGGCGGTAAATTTTCTTCCGATCATCGGAGAATTTTCTCTTCATCGGGCGTTAGTTGGTTGAATTTTTTTCGCGGGTGAAATGTTTTTTTTGGGAAAAATTTTTTTTCAGGCGTGAAAATATTTTTGTGATGCACGTTTGTAGTGAGCGAGAAAAAATTTTTTTTTCCTGAATGAAAAAATATTTTTTGGACTTGAAAAATTTTTTGTGAAAAAAAGTTGACAAAAGATATTTTAATTATTTCGGTATGTTGTTAATTTTTGGTAGTGAGTAAAATAGTATAAATATAGATGCACTTGCTCCGGATCGTCAGTGGCGACTTACACGTGCTCTTGTAAACACCTCTGAGTTGTAACACTCCGACCATTATTAACTGGAAAATACTTATTGCGATTTTCTGCGACATATGTGCTGCTGCTGCTGCCCGCTCGATGGATTTGGCCGGTTTAGATGAGAATTTTCTGAAGAAACGTCATCGCGAGGTTCTTAGATATTTGGCTGCCTGTCCTTGCGTGAAAGTGCTGCCAGTACATAAGTTGGCCGAGTTGAAAATAAAATATTTTTACAACATTAACGATGTTAGTGAAATTGAAACCCGGTTTGGTCGTGGGTTGATAGCCCGAGTTTCAGACATTGACAAGCGATATTATTTCAAAGTTTTCCTGCCACACAAGTTTGTAAAATTCATGCTCGATGTTAATTTGGTGCGAGAATTCGATAAAAATATCATGGGTTTCGTGATATTGAGTCGTACAGACGGTGGTGGTGGTGGTTGTGGCAGTGGTGTCTGTGGTGGTAGTAACAGCAGTAGCCACAACAATTCCATCCGTTTCAGATTTTTCCCCTACCCACGACAGAGTAAGGAATATGTTGCGAAAGTCAACGATGCTCTTGGTTCACCAAAATTGGAGTGTTGGAAAATGATAGATTTGAGTTGAATTACTGTTATAAAATTTCTTCCCGGGTGCGGGGTTCATTGCCATATCCTCTCATAACAATATTATTATTAAAATTAAAATTATTATCATCGTCATCGTTTCCATTGTCATCTTCATCGTCATTGTCGGTAGTATCGGGTACATACAATGGTCGCCAAAAGACACCCCTATGAGGTGGAGGAGGAGGAGATGTTTGTTGACCACTCGATGGTCCAGCGATTGATGGTACCATAATGTCGGCGAGCAGCATCCTTCCTACATGTGATGTCGGACACCACGTACGAGCTCCGATGTTTTTATCGTGTGTGGGAGGAATTAAAATTAAAATTAGTTAGTTGGCCTGTCTGTCTGTCTGTCTGCCCAAATAAGTGAATGAATGAATGAATGAGTGCGTGTGTACGGGGTTGTAAGTGAATGTTTGAATGAATGTGTATTTTTTTACCATCCACAGGCGCCAACTCCACGCTGAACTGCTCAGCATCGTCGTCATCGTCGCCGCCATTGACGTTGTTGTTGTGGTTGCTGTTATTGTTGTTGTTGTCGGCAGCGACCATCTCCGGTGCACGATGGTGGTTGTGGTGGTGCTCGTCCTCATAGGTGCAGGGGCGGCTAAATGTCGGAACTGTCACGGGAAAAATAATATTAATAATAGTATTTGTAGTAATAGTATTCGTAGTAATAGTAGTAGTAGTAGTGAATGATTTTTTTACCTATTAACAACGCACCCTCCTCCTCCTCCTCCTCCTCCTCCTCCTCCTCAACATCGCTCGCCTCCTTGTACACGATTTCCGTACATGAGAAATCAATGAATTCCTGGTATGCCAGGTCGGCCGCGTCCATTGGCGTGTGCCCACACTCGACACATTGGACTGCAGAAAAAAAGGAAAAAAAAAAATGTACGAACATTTATCACATTCTAGATGCGGATGCGGATGTTGATGATGATGTTGTTGTTGTTGGTGTTGTTGTTGCTGTTGATTTTCTTACTTTGCTGGAAAACGCAGCATTCCTCCATGTATGGTGATGTAGCGGTTGGTGGTGGTGGTGGCGGTGGCGGTGTCCTTGTCGTCATCGTCGTCGCATTGTTGTTGTTGCTGGCAACGAAGACCGGCGAAACACCCCACTGCGAGTACTGACGACCATTGGGGATGACGAAGCCGTCATCCTGGAGGACGAAAACAAGGCGCTGGAGTCGGCACTCCGCAGTGCGTTGACCCACAACAGGGTGACATTTGCAGGAGGTGCTAAGCGAAAAAAATCACCAACGTAATAATAATAATAATAATTTTCACTTTGTTTATTGTGTGTGTGTGTACGAGAGAGTGTGTGTGTAATTAGGCCTATTAAAAGAATGATAGAAAGAGGTAAAAGTTATCTTAATTTTCACCCGCCACGTGTTGTACAAAAAAAATGCATTCTTTAGTTATTATTATTTTTTAAAATGACCGAGTATAACCGATACCCCCACGGAAGTGGGTGTAACGCGTGTAATTTGGCCGGTGATCCCCGCCAAAAAATAGGTAAAACTTATTTTCACTTTTGCTGGAGTGAAAAAAAATGACAATTACATGTGGTCCCCCACATGGTACCTGTCACAATATTTTTTTCACTCCCCGTCACATTTTGCCCCCCACACACGATGAAAAAATGATAAAAAGTTTATAAAAAATTATCGGACATGCGTACACGTGTATTAGTGTCGCTAAGTATTTATAATTTGCATTTTCCGAACCGGCCTCCACCGCCTCAGCCAATGACTCGTACTTGCTGTCGCAATAGACGATGAAGGGCACATTGTTGAAGGTTTGCTTCGGCATTTTCAATAATTAATGACAAAAAACACAAAAAACACGGAAAAAAACGGATAAAAACACAGAAAAAACGGCTAAAAATACACAAAAATTACAAAAAAAGGCAAAAATATAAAAAATAAACGAAAAACGGGTTAAATTAACAGACGCAAAGACGATCAAATCACAAGTGATTCGTGATTTTTTTAAGGGTAGTCGCCTTTGGTTGAGGCGTAAGTGTTGGTGCTAGTGTCGATGCTAGTGTGGGTGCATTTCAGGGTAACGTTGATGAGTCATTTGTGTAAGTGAAAAGAATATCGATGTATTGTAATGAAGAAAGTTGTGCAGGGTGAGATGACGATTACCTGTACATCGACGACAACCGATTAAGAGAGAGATGAAAATCCTTTGTTTTGTTAATGTTTTGTTGGCAAATCCTTTTTTACCTCTCACGTACACCTATAAATTTCTTACAAACTTTAGGGTTTTCTGTAATTCCGGAGTATAAAAATGTCCGTAAATTATTTTGTCGTTGCCGTCTTTTATTGTATATGTTATCAAGTAGGTGTATCGTATTGTGGCGATATAAAAAATTTCTTTGGTCCAATTTTGGCGATACTTATTGCCAAACGTATTCTTCCAGCACGGAATCGGCTGGCCTATTTTGAAAGTCGGCTTATCTAAAGTGAATTCGGCAAAAGGGTATAATTTTTCTCAAATTTTGTCCTCATTCTCGGCATTTACCAACACGGACGTTGTACCTATTGATCGATGTATATTTTTTTCATTATATTCATGCAGAATGAGCGGTAGTGCGTCTATCCAACGGAAATTTTGGGCAATTTTGAAGCGGACTTTTAATTTTTCATTTAGTGTACAATTGGTACGTTTGGCAATGGCACTTTTTTCATCGTTGAACGTGTGGTACATGATGATGTTATATTTTGACAATACTTTTTTAAAATCTTTTTTCACAAACTCTTTACCCCTGTCCACGTGTAACATGGAGGGGCATCGTTTATGTTTTCTAATAACACCGGCGAATGCAGTTGCAACCACTTTGCCACTTTTCATTTTCAACGCTACCGAAAACATGTACTTGCTGAATGTGTCGATAATGTTGAAAATATACTTGTAGCCGCCATTTTGTCTACCGTATTGCGTCATTATTAGTAAATCAGCAGCCCATATGTCATCTATACCTTTCGTTATTATTCTGTGTTTTTCAAATTTTTTAATCACTCAGCTATGCAGTTCTTTTGCTTCTTGCTCATGCATATTGTAGTGTAGTGTAGTAGGGGTTGATTGAGATGTTGAAAAAGTCCTACAAACGGTCATTAATTAATTCATTTATCACTCAAACAACAACAATAACAACACCACTGCCACCACTGCCCACCGTTGTTTTTGCCGTTGCAACCACCACCACCACCACCACCACAGCCGCCATCATCATCATCATCATCATCATCATCATCATTGTTGCAATTACCATTTGCAAAACCGACAAACCAACAGCGTAGCAAGGAAAGTAAATAACATATTTTTCCTCCCTTGCATTCGCACATGCAGCAAACATTGAATTTTATTTTGTTTTTTGTTTTTGTTGTTGTTTTTTTCTTTGGGCGAGCCATTCTATGCATAAATGTCCGCATATAATTTGATCAACTTTTTGTACTCGGCTACCGTTGTAATATACTTTTACGTGTTTACCCCAATATTTTAACAATTCACTAGGTGGTTGTACACCGAACGAGTCGAAATAATCGACCGTATCGTCGTTGGGTTTCCAATAACAGACCCAATGTGTACCGTGGCCGCAATAACTATCCAGATTGACAATGCCACATTCGTTTTTATGCACTTTTTTCGGCAATAAGTCGTGCATAAAAACACCTCTAAATTGCGGAATATTTATACATTTCACCATTGTCTCGATATCGATGTTGGTTAGAGGAGCTTTTTTTTTTCAACAGCAACTCTTTGTACAACCCGTTACACGTGACAGATGCTGCAGCAGTGGTGGTGGTGGTTGAGGTTGATTTTTTCTTCTTTTTGCAGATGCAAACGCCTTTACCGTTAGCCTCTATGTCTTTTTATGTGGTGGATACGTTCTTCTACCAACTTGTCGTTAGCTTATTTGTTGTTCCAAGCGTTGACACCGCTGCTAATGACGGATGCAATGGCCAGAGCCGCTGCTAAAAGAGCAGCTACTGCTGCTGGCAAAAACCTACCTTCCTTATCCTCTGTTATATGTTTTAACTGTGAAGGTGACAAACAAACCACTGCATCTTTGTCTTTTGCGTGACTACAGCTGACAGCTTGCGCCTGTCACCATGTCAACGGTATCTTCAAATCACTGGCAATCGATTCTTTTGTCTGTGCTATGCGAAACTTTACACAAATACCTTTCCCATTAGACTTTTGCAAAAAATTCACAAGTCGCTCGGTATCTTAGCAGTCCAAATTTGCCGGGTATTCCGTGTATTTTGGTTTGTTTTTCACACCAACACCGGCACTGATAGCGCGTTTTGCACGCATCGCTGTTGTTACCAACCAAGCGTTGGCTTTTTCACCAACACTCGAGTCGTCCCCTTTAAATAGGTTCTACGCTTCTTCCTGTAGTACATAGTTGGCCAAATGACAATCGTTCAAATCATTAGATTTTGAATAAGCGATATCGTGACGCATAGCAGCCTCGTCCAACTTATTCGCCAGTTTTACACCTTTTTCTAGGTTAAGATCGAGTGGAGTGCCAGGTCCAGTGTAATTGTACCCGGGTAAATGTAAGGGTACGGGTAAATTATCTATTAGATCATTCAACACACCTTTCCCCCTCCATGTGGTGAGGTGGCGGTAGTGGTGGCCACGGTGTGGCTGTTTGACGTTGCTGCTGCTGCTGCAGTTGCCGCTACAGGCTGTGGTAAAAAATCTCTGAATATTTTCCTGCAACGTTTCTTACCATAACCCTCGGGATAATTAGTCATCATCATCATCGTCGTTGTTGTTGTCATATTTCTTTGAATTCTTGTACAAGGTTTGTAATCTCGTTACGTACGGTAAGGTTAGTATTTCCTACTTTTATTTCACCGTATAAAATGTACAATCTTTCTAATAATTCGTCAATATTATTCCAATATACGTATTCAACACGGTTGTTGTTGTTGTTGTTGTTGTTGTTGCTTGACACAATTACTTTAGGTAATAAACCTTCACCAATTATGTCTTCATCAGCCTCATGTTTGGCACCCATCAGATTATATTTATAGACTATCGGTCTGATTATTTCGGTGTATTTGGTATATTTTCTAATTTTTAACTTTCTACTGAACGGATCATTTTTATGTTTATAGAGGAAAGTATCCTTTACTATTTGGACATATTTTTCAAAATCTTTGACAGTGTAGTTCGTAGGATGTGTATTGGATAATAACTCCCACAAACCAGGTGTACCGATGTAAGTTTTACCACCACCACCACCACCACCACCACCACCACTGATACTTTCAAACACTAAATCATTACCTACAATGTCCACTTTAGCATTACCAATGTAGAAACCATCTTTTTCCGCACGTATGCTGTAAGCAGTGTCTATGTGTCGTCGTCCTTGTTGTCCGCCAAGCATTATGTCTAACTTGCGTTTGTTAGCAACTAAATCATGAGGGTCAACAACCAAACTAGAAGCAGCAACAGCAACAAGTTGTGATGTTGATTTGTTGTTGTTGTTTTTAATTTTGGCATTAATCTCACAGATTGGGTTCAGAATTGATGCTAAACCTTCAGTCACCTGTGTGTCGAGCACATAAAGCCCATACTTTAATTCTTCAAATTTTATTTTCAGTTCTCTCTCTGCTTTGAGATACTGATTGACACTGTTGTTGTTGTTCATGTTAGAGGTTTGAATTCTAAAATAATATTAATTCTTTCGCCGTGGAAATCGATCAAACAATTATCTTGGTTAACTATTTTCAACTGTAAATTGTGTAATGTGTCGGTATTCACACGGTAAAAAGCGATTGTATTCGGTCTTTCGATAATTTTTTCCCCTGATTCAACGTTAAAAGGAAATTCGTAAATAGTGTCGTTGTTAAGACGCGTATCTTCGACGTTACTTTTTACTAAATTGCACCGTATACGTATCATAATTATAGAAAATATGTTTTGCTGGTGCGGGGAACTGTGGTGACCTCCTTTCTTGTACAAACACCGTTCAAATCCTAAAGTCTGGCCTATGGATGCCAAGGGAGTGAAATCAACGTGAACAGTGCCGCTCATTTTAACTTTTCTCGTATTCTTGTTCATGTACATCCAGAATTTTTTGGTAGCGGGTACGTTTGCACTCAAGTATGTGGCTATATCGTCGACTGTGTAAATACCCGGCGGTATCTCAACAACACTCCTGATCACATTCCGTCAGTCGTCATCAACGGTGACATTTTCACTCTCATCAGCCAAAATATCCAACCAAACATTGTTGACATTTCTCTTGCCCCATTTCAACGATGCTGGTGGTGGTGGTGGTGGTGGTGGTGGTGGTGCACCACCTACAAAAACATCGTACTCGTAAATTTTTCTCAAAGATGATGATACAATTTTTTTAGCAGCATCCTCGGCGACACCGACACCGACCGTAGGCATTTTAATTTTTTCATGATGTACGAATGTCAACCTGTTATTACATTCGGTAATGTTGAAAATGTTGTTATGCGTAACAAAACTGGACAAACCTCGTGATACTCTCACCGTATTACAGACTGCACATCATTGACTGAAATATGAAATGCCATTTTCACACGCACACAAAATATGAAAAAGTATTTGAAATTCTCCTTAATATAGTTTTTACACACTTCGCGATGGGGTTAGTCTTGAAAAAGACTGTTTTCAGTAGTAGCGGCAGTAGCAGCAGCAGCAGCAGCAGCAACATTGTCAACCCCAATAATCGTAGTCACCGGCACCCACTTCATAGTAATAATTTTCCCTAAGATAATCCCGATACCTGATAGCCTGTTCCAAAGCGCATTTCATTTTGTTGTGACGTGGATGGCTGTATTTGCAGCGGAAGAATGGTGTCTTCTGCGATGTCTTACTAATGCCAGGAAATTCGTCGAGATCTACAATTTTCTCGGTAGCACATCTGGACAAGTCTAAAAGAAAGTTTACCCGGTCCAACCCTTTGATGTAGACGAGTGTGGCGTCGTTGATCGCCTTGCACAGGGTGGACTTGTCATCCGGCAGCGTGAAGTAGCCACTTGACCACGGAATGCTGTGAACAAATTGAAAAGTGTCCTCGACTTTACGACGCACACTCGACAAATACGTGTTGAGCGGAGTGGGTGGTGAAGCCAGAAAATGTTGTTCGAGGTTCGACGTAATGTCGACAATTGCCAATTCTTTCACGATGCCCAGCAACAATGCCTGATAATCGATCACCGAAATAGCCATAATGCGAGAGCAAAATAGTAACAACAGAAACAACAATGAATAGTGTCCTGCCATTTCGTCCCCGCCTTACTTATATATATATACTTTTTCTCATCGGCAAGTGTGAAACACAACCATCAATGAGGGGGCCCGCCTAACAGTGGAAAACGTTGTTTGTCAGCGGACTGTAGATGGCTTTGTTGTCAACAATGGTGACACAGTGAATGATAGTGTTGGCAGATAACAGTCGTCGCCACATGAAAAATATTTTCAAATTGATCAAAGAATCATTCAGGATGTTGGGTTGGTGCGAACAATCGATGGCGATTATCGCGTTTTGGGTAATGAAATCCTCGTAGCTGAGTAAGGGCAATGTGCGATCATCGTCGCGGCTGTAGTACAACGCTTTGAAGCGTTTGTACACGAAATAAAGCATGCCGCACTTGTACTTGGCGATGTTTAGATTCAAACATTCGTGCAGATAGTAGCGATTATTGTTGAGCAGAACCTGACAATTTTCCAAATTGCAAAAATCAAATACCAACGAGTTGGTGGTGATATCGTTTGATCGGGCTGTCTGGAAGGCGATTAAAAGGTACTTTGTCTTCGAATAACAGACAGGGATGTCCTAAGTGAAATCAGTGCTGGAAGAGGGTGAAATACTAGTGTAAAACCACTGTCGGTACTTCAGTTTGTACTTGCAATTTTTAGCAATTTCATTGCGTATTTTGGTGGCATGTTCCAGAGTGAATTTCACATGCGGCATTTTGAAGACAATGTCGCAAAGATCCACCCTGACAGTGTGCTTGTTGTAATCACCTAGCATTCGGAATATGTTGCTAACACCGTTGGCCGACTTGTACAACACCAGTTTTTGGCTCATATTGTAGATGAATCTGCGGTGGTCTTCGAAAAATTCCATCACAATAGACATCGGGATCATAACGTGGAAATGGCCGTCTCTGTTGAGAGTATTACGTTCGTTGATACAGATGTCGTAGTCCCAACCGGCGTTGCAAAATTGTTCATCCATTTTGAAGGAGACCAACCCTTTCATCAACCCCACAATTCTGGGTTTGCGCACAGTGTCGATTTTGTTGTCACCCACATAAAAGTCGATCTGTTCAAACATGTTCACCCAACCACCACCACTGCAGACAAACAATTTTTCTAAATCTATGTTAGCCAACGAAGTGCCATCCTCTTTTGTAACAGTTACCTTGCCACACAACTCCAGCACACTCTTGTTGGGGTGGGTAATCAAATCTTCGTTGTGCACTGTGATGGAGAAATAACCGTTGTCGTCGTTCAAATTAGCCAAATTCGGTGCTCGGTAATCAAAGTACTTGAAACTTTTGATAATGTTAGCAATCGCAAAAACAAAAAAGTGTTGAAATTTGTCCTATAATACTTTTATTTATAGATATGCGTACACACCACTGCCGCCATC
The DNA here is from genome assembly GCA_011428145.1 of Ericerus pela. NCBI lineage: Eukaryota > Metazoa > Arthropoda > Insecta > Hemiptera > Coccidae > Ericerus > Ericerus pela. Next base: position 715,167 of record WOFM01000422.1, on the reverse strand, counting down.
ACAACCATCCAACCACCCATCCAACTGTCCAACCACCCATCCAACCATCCAACCATCCAACCAACCAACCAACCCACCAACTGTCTACAGAACGTAACCATATGGCACCTTATCGTAGTTATCGACAATCAAACGTTTATCAAAGCCAAATGAAAGCGTTTTAGTCAGATTTTTATTGGTGAGTTGTTTGGTTATCGGTTCTGGGATGATTTGGCAATCGGTGACGGTAATATTCGGAATAGCCCCCTCTATTAAACTCTGCATGGACTCGCCGTTGATACGGAGGGCGTTCTTATGGTGGAGGGTGAAACCTTTAACTTTGGTGGTCACTTTGCCAAATCAGTTTCGTAATAGTACGATTTTGGCCCGGTGGCTAGCCATTTTTTGATGTACCCGCCTCGCAACTCGTCGGTTCACTGAGCCAACATGTCGCCGTATTCGATATTATTGACACCGTCATCCAGGTAAACTATGCTGTTCGTATCGCAGTACAACACATTTTTGTTGATAATAGCCAACTTCTTGTATAGCCGAAGTCAAGCATTGGTGGTCGTGTAGATGGCAACAAAAATATTAGTGCTGTAGTTATTTTTCACGTACGTCTCCTTGTACTTGTAGTTGACCTGGACCATTTTGTCGGTGATGTAGATGACGGAGATGTCTTGCAACCGATCATTAAGTAAAATCTCGTAGAAACGGAACGCATTGGTGACAAACTCGGCGGTAGACATGTTTTGCCATTGACCAAACTTACCCCACAGCGAATTCAAACACAATTTCAAAACTACACGTTTACCCGGATTCTCTTCAATTTTGTCCAAGTCCAAAACAATACCATTTTCTCCTTAATATCCTGGGCGTAGGCTTCGTTGGAGGGATAGGTGTGCGGGCTGGTTTCCAATTTAATTTTAGAAAAATCACTGATGTACCCCTTCCACAATTTATTACTTTTCTTGAAATCCCACTCTTCGTAAATTTCAACGATTTTGTATCCCCGGGCTATGACTTCATTCACCTCGATCGTACTCCATGTGCCGATAAACTGCCTTTCAGAGCTGACGTGATCGCAAACACTTTGCTGTTTTTTGGAACACTTCAGACAGAGGGGAAATAATATCTTATCTGCCTTGGCCATTTTCACTTTGACAGGCAGCAGGGGGATGTAGAGATTGCGAGGTGCTTCAACTTTGCACTTGATCAAACCGTACCAGGTCGGGTCGTGTCTGGACGGTCCGAATATTTTGAAAGGTAGGCCTACTGGGTAATTATCGTAGAACATAACGCTAGGGTACAGGCTGACAACGTCGGCGTACTTGATTTTTGCACTATCCTCGGGCTCAACTTCTTTTTTCAGCTTGAACACTTCCACCCAGCCACCAAAAAGAGCGTCACGAGGATTCAATGGTTTGACTATCTCCCACTCCTTGACAAACTTCCTATACTCCTGTAATGATATTTTCATACATATTATTTCAAATATTCTCGTACTTTATTAATTCGTATTTTCCCACATTATTCTTCATATTTCCATCTACTTACACTTCCTTTCATTCACGTCATTTAAGACTAGTTCAAACTTTTCTTTCAAGTCTTGACTTGTCTGATGACATCACCTCCGGTACACCATAAACTGTTTTCGTCTATATTCCATGATGTCATCTTTTCTACGAATATATTTCGATACCTTGCAATAATTCCAATTCTTATTAATTTCTTAAACACTCCTACTTTTGTCATTTCCTTTTAATTTCATTGGTTTTACCTGAAATACGTTTTCCTCAAACAACCAATCATATTCATATCTCCCACAATACCCAATTCAAATCAATCGAACTTCACCCTTATAAATAATCTAATGTTCTGTATATTATTATTCATTATTATTCACTCATAATTCATTCTATTATTATTCATTCATTCAGTTTTACTCTTACGTTGTTCATACTTTGTAATAATCTGTTCACTTTTTATAATAATATACTCTTAAACTACTATTGTGTTTATTTGTAACAACTATACTGTTACAACTCCTTGGTCTTGACCCACTGACATTCCCACTTTTCAACCACTGTATACCCATCACGCTCCAACTGACTTGTCCAGTCGACCGTCTTTTGCAACAAATCTTCCATCGTTTCTTTTTTCATGTTATTGATTAAATAGGGGCAAAAGCAGCCAGAGAATCCGTGCCAGAAGCAACCGTGATACTGGTACATGGTTTTTGTACTCTCATCGTAGCCATCCACCTGAGCACCACAAATTTCTACTTCCCCGCCGTTGAGAGCGTGTTGAATGAGGGGATTTAGGAATGAACGCAACCACAAAATAGACTGTTTCAAATAGCGGTCCTCGAACCTTTCCTCTACGACTCTGATGGTGTGTGGCTGCAGGTACTTCAATCTGTAGATAGCCATACAGACGCTGGCGATGGTGACATACTGGAATGGGTCGATGTTTCCAATCTCCAGAAACTGCTCGCGCAAATTGAAGCATCACCTCCGTAGAATATCTACGTCCGAGTCGCAGTACTCGGCAATTTCGCAAGCCATGTCAAACACATAACCCTCCTGCACTTTCTTGTTGTGACACTCGATAAATTTAGACCGCTCCCCATCCTTCATCGTGTCTAGCAGTAGTGTTTTTTCTCAGGAATCGGGCCAAGGTAATTTTCATTTTCTTTGGTGTTGAACAAGTGGGGGAAATAACCTTTTGTCAACTCGGTCAGACCAAAAGTTTTGGGGAAGGCACTAAGAGAACTGGCCACGAAATTATGACTGTTGATGATTGTCAAACCAATTTGCGGGATTTCTAACATCATTAATTTGGAACCGATTCAAATGACGTTCGGTTTAATGGTGTTGGCGACCAGGTACTGCATGATGAACTGCGAATTGTACTATTTTGCGTAGTGGGCGATGGCTGTATAGCCGTTATACACGGGACTGATTAACCACCTGCAAAAGACGTCGTTACTGTTAAATGTAAATTTCTCACCTGAAAAGTCATGTGCAATGATCAAATTTGGCGTATGGATCCCAGTTTCCTGCTGCGCTTCGTTGTCGAAGAAGATGTACTGCTCCATGTAACTGCACTTCCGGTTGACGACTGTGCTGCCTGGCAAACACTTTTTACACCCCGCACTGCACCGGCCACCTTTCAGCGGTTTCGACACCATGTATCACTGATGATTTTTTTTCAACACCACTTCCTTACAATTAAGACACTTCACGTAACTGCACTTATGCGACAAAAACGAACTACGACAAATTATAAGACAACACTTGGGACACTTGAACACTGCGGCACAAACACTATTACTATGATCGTTTAAACACTCGCGATTAAAACAATAACGATTAAAATTAGTACAAAAAATCTTATCTTTAGTGTAGGAAGGATGCTCAGCCTTCATACACAGGTTACACACTGCACCGGGTTTCGGTCGGCAGTGGTGAGCATTTTTGTTTTGGTACGGTTTGTCACCCTTTTCACAATAGTACGACACACCCAGGAAAGAAGTCATTTTGGTGATCACGTCAAAATGGTTTCCAGCCTTGTACAGGTAGAGTACGATTGGTTGTTCGATGGCACCGCGATACAGTAAACCGTTGAAGTTTTGCGCATCGATGACTTTTATTTGCACGTTAAGGATTTCTTCACAGGTCCGGATATCCTCCAAAGTAAATCCTTTGGCAAATTTGTCGTAAGTGTCAATCTGCAGGCACAACTCCATAGCCATGTCAGTCTGTATGTTACATCCTTTGCGCAAGTTGACTATGTCGGCTGCACTCAGTATTTGTTAGACGATCTCGTTAGTGTGGTAGGACATGGCAGTAACGATGGCCCGTGGGGCACACAACGTATCGTTATTTTGAATGCGCAGTATACAGCGTTTCAAATGTTTGTCGGTGGCCAAGTTCAGTATTTTTTTTGGTTTTGGACCACATGGCATGTTGATTACATGTAAGGTGAAAATGCATTCAGTCAGAACAACACTTTTGTCAGAAGTTAGAATTTGAGTTACTTTTTCTTTAAGTTTCTTCGTCATATCATTACAAGTGTACCTTGTAGAGATGGGGTTGTTAAATTTTGGATTACTCACCACGATATTCATTTTATCCGCCTGTCACCATTCGGTTTTCATCTTAGCGTAGGCAATCATCTCGTCGAGTGCTTTGGTGATAAGATCGCCATCCGTCATTTGGGGGAGATTTTGTTTTAATTGGATTTTTTAGTCCAGAATATAATTTTGAAAATTTGGTATGTACCGTTGATTGATTTCCCAAATATTGATAAATTTTAACTGGGGACGTTTACGTGGTGAAACGATAACATCCCCATGAAACGAGAAAACATTACCCACATTCCCTCCATTGACACTGTCACAGGAAAATATTTCATCGCCAAAAGGAAACATTTCACTGAGTCCCACCACCCTGCTACCACTACCACCACCTCTCCCAAAGTAAACATTTCTCAACACACTTTGCTTGTCCGAAGAGGCAGGAGGTCAAGAGGTAATTTTGGCGGGGACACACGATCCAACAACTGCTTCAACTCGTACAACACGCACCTCAGATCATGATCATTGTACGGAGTTAACTGGGTGAAGAATGATTTTTTAAATGGGAAAATAGCCCCCAATTTAGGTAAGAAGTTGGTTGTCTTCACTTTACGCACTCGGGGTGTGGCACGACGTCGTGGGAAAAACTCATACTTGAAGGGGAAAATATTGCACAACTTGTTCTCCTTCCCAACAGCAGCAGCAGCAGCAGCATTCTTCGTTTTTCTTGACTTTTTCGTGGGTTCGCTCATTTTAATATTTTTCTTGGCATACAGCCAGTCAGGGGTGGCAATGGCAACAACAACACTCGCGGCTGCACTCTCAACGCTAACACCCGCAACAACACTCTCAACTACACTCTCAACGTCAACAACCTCAACAACAACACTTTTGGTCGCACTCTCAATGACAGCAACATCGGGGAAAATATTTCGCACAACAGCCTTCACACGTTTATTGGGGGTTAACACGGGCATTTGGGAAGGTGGATCCACGGGAATGTTCATATTTACAGGACTTAGACTAGGCATACATCTAAAATTAAATTGAGGCGACATATCCTCTGCACGGAATACGCTTAAAGCTAAATTTTTTTGGTCCTTAATATTACCGTTAAAACTAGGTGAAAGTCCGTCTATTCTTTCATCGGAACTGTCATCGGACAGCTCCATTTCAGCCAACAGTTCCTCCACTAAATTATTATTATTATTATTAAAAATAGGTAAAGGTCTATCAACGCTTTCGACTGAGTGGTCCGAAGACAACACCGTTTCAGCTGACAGTTCCTTCGTCTTAATATTATGTGAAAGTCCGTTTACGCTTTCATCGGAGCTATCCTCGGACAACTCCAATTTGGCCAACAGTTCCTTCACCAAGTCCTCCTTGAGTCCTAAGGCTATTGGAATAAGAGGTACATCGTTGAATTCTAAACCATCCCAAGATAGTTCCAATTCACCGAGTAACTCGTTCATCTGAACGCCAGTAAGAACGGGGAGAGGTTGGCCCTGAGAAGGGCCATTTTCAAATGATGGTGATGATGATGATGATGATGATGATGATGATGATAATGATGACGACAACGACGAATCAATTGAAATATCCGCTAGCACTTGCGACAAGATGGATGGTCTGGCTGGTGAGACGTGGGCGGGTTCTGTTACGTCAATTTTTTCTAAAGGGGCCAAAAGATTATTTTTTGCATTTTCCAAATCGCTAGCACTGAAATCTTGATTAGCGATGTATTCGAAAAGATCGATTTCGGGTTTGGATTTAGGTTTGGGTTTGGGTTTGGAAATTTTCATACGTCGATCATCCAAACAAGCAGGTCGAGTTTGACGCAAACCCATAAACTCTACTTGGATGTTGGCGAGCAGCACGGTCTTAACTTTTTTCTTTTTCTTTTCCTCCAGGTTAGGCATGAGGTGACGGGTGACCATTTTAATTTTTGGTTTGGGTGGGAAAGCTTGTTCGACTAACACGTTAATTGCCGTAATCACCTTTTGCCTTTCAACATTATCATCAGGGACTACGGGGTTGAGCGCAAGTAGAACAGTTTCGAGGTGGTTTTGGAATTTGGCGCTATTTTTAAAAGCCATTATTATTTTTCAATTCGCTTAAACAAGAGAGAGAGTGTGCAAAAAATTGCGTCCATACAGTATGACAGTCAGATCGCAACTAAGGTCAAAATCAAACTACACAAGTATATATACTACGGTAGAATGGTGAAAATATTTTGCAAGAGAAAAATCGCGTCCAAACAGTAAGACAGTCGGATCACCCCAACAACACCTATATATATATAAGATGGTGGATGTCTTGTGCCAAATAATCCAATCGATGTAGCTATGTAACAACTGTATTTAAAGGAATATCATTACATTATTACATATTTCTAGAAAAACCAAGACGTACAATATAATATTACGTACCTGAATCGAAAAATAAGATCGTTCGACACACAGTTGATAGCGATACGAAAATTACAAAAATTATTAGAGTATAATGCCGCACGTTATAGTGTTAAGGGTTATAACATCATACTGTCGATGTGTCGATTAATTCTCATAGGTACGTAGGCAGGCTTATCTTAATCGTGATAGCTAATCCATGTTTTAGCATGACGCCCGGTCGACTTCGGGTAGACGTAGACCTTATATGCCCACCCCGAGAACAAAGACCGGGGATTACAAGATGGTTACGGCCGTACCCCTAGGGGGGGCAGCTCCATTCGATGCCGCCAAGAATCCCATGATTCATTTTGGCCATTGTAACCTTTGCCGGTGTACGCAGAGAAAACCCCCACACGTACGTACCCCAGCGCTTCCGCTTGACATGGTAATGAGGTCGTATTCATCCGTTGTACGACTCTAAACTGCACTACCCCGCGGAATCGTCGATGTAGGGGACAAGCTTATTGATGAGATATTTTCTTAGACTGTTGTTGACTTTTATTTCGACAATATGTTTTGAAATTATTTTTTTTATTTCAAAAGGTCCTGTTCTAATTTCATCTAGTTTCGATCTGTTGAGCTTGTTTCCCATCTCCACGTAGACCAGATCTCCAGTATTGAATTTCCAATCTACATGTGTTCGGTTATATCGCTCTTCGTTATGTTTGTGGGATCGTAAACTGTTTTCAAAAGCTTTTTGCTTGTCCCCATACCAATCCCCTTGTTTAGTTAGTTCCATTGGAGTTATGTTGCGGGACTCGCCAGTTAGTAAGTATCTTGGCGCGAAGCCAGTGGAGGAGTGTGGTGTATCGTTATAGTCTTTTACGCATTCGTGGGCAGTGGTTGTCCACGCTACTTTGTTTCGTTTCTCGTTAATTCGGCATCTTATTTTATTCACCAATGTTTGATTGAGCCTCTCATTCAATCCATTGGAGAAAGCACAGTCTACCGATGTGAAGATCGACTCGATATTGTTATTTTTCATAAACTCTTGGAACTCGTTAGATGTTATACTAGGGTGTTGGTCAGCCAGAAGGATCTGTATATGTTCGTCATTGTCATTCATAGTTTTTTGTAAAAGTTTGATAAGGTCAGATGCTTTTTGGGTTTTTGATGTGGAAATGAAAGCATGACGGGTGAAATGATCTATTAATAGATGAATATATTTCTTTGTTGATCGTCTGCCCCCAAATCCACCGATAGTGTCTAATGACATTATCTCGAATGCCTTGGTTGCGGGGCCAAGATGGCCGAGTGCGCCGATATTTATCGGTGGGCGAGTCTTGTTTTTTATGCAAATTGCACACGATCTGCATTGACTTATGATTTTTTGTTTAGCATTCCTAAAATAGTAATATTTGTTTATTAAGTTTGTTAAGTGTTGTGATCCTATATGGCCAAATGAGGTGTGAGTCTCTTGAATGAGTTTTTTCCCTAATTTTTCTGTGATCATGATTCGATCTGTATTCTTTTTGTATTTTATGTTGTTTCGTGTCGTTACGTGTTCGGAGTTTATATTCTGTTGGTCGTTTTTTATTTCCTCCAGAGTCAAAGTATTCACGACACTCAGGATATCCTCCAGCTCGATTTTATTGTCCACAGGGTTTCTCAAGAGGCAATCCGCCTCTATGTTCGTTTTCCCAGGGTTATATTTAATCTTAAAATCGAACTGAGAGAGATAATGTGTGAGGTCGCCTAGTTCCTCGTCTGTGCGAGCCCTGAGGTTAAGGTTTTCTAGTGGCTTGTGGTCAGTGTAGATTGTGAAGGGTATACCTAACAACCAATACTGCCAGAATTTAATGGCTTCTCTTACTGCAATGCATTCCAAATAAATTGCTTTTTTTTTTCTTTGCGCATCACTAAATTTTTTTGAGAAGAAAGCTACTGGTTTTTCAGTGCCATCATCTTGGATCTGTTTTAGGACGGCGCCCATGCCTTCAATAGAAGCATCGGTGTATATATTTGTGGTTGCTTTACGGTTAAATATAGCCAGTATTGGTTGTTCTGTTAAGATTTTTTTGGCTTTTTGAAAAGCTGTTTCACACTGTTCTGACCACAAGAAGGGTTGGTTTTTTCGTAATAAGTTATGTAGAGGATCTAATAGTTTTGCAGAACCTTCAATGTATTTATGGTAAAAATTAATTTTTCCTAGAAACTGTCGTACATTTTTCTGAGTTTTGGGAGTTGGAAATTCCTGGATCGCTTTTAGATTATCTGTCATAGGTTTGACCGTGTTTTTTGTAATCTCATGGCCTAAATATCTTACTGAGTCTTGAGCGAATGAACATTTAAGTAATTTTAGACGGAACCCTGATGCTTTGATCGCATCCAGAAGTAGCCGTATATGGTTTAAGTGATCCTCAAAACTTTTAGAAAAGACTAGTATGTCATCTAGATAGTTAAAACAGAAGTCATTGAGACCATACTTTCGTATTATTCCTGATAGTATACGCTGAAAAATTGAAGGACATGTTTTAAGGCCAAAAGGCATATTTTTCCATTGGTAGTGACCTGTTTGTGTTATGAATGCTACTTTTTGTCTATCTTTTACTCTGAGTGGGATAGACCAAAAGGCCATGTTAATATCAAATACCGAAAACCATGAGCTATCTCTAGTCTTAGCGATAAGATCGTCGATATGTGGAAACGGAAAAGGTTCAGGTACTACTAGCTTGTTTAGATCTCTAAAGTCGCAACATAGACGAGTTTTTCTTTTTTACCATCTTCACCTTCTTTTTTAAATGCTAACGTGACTGGTGTGGCAAAAGGAGACGTAGACTCTTCGATCATATCGTGTTCAAGGAGCGCTTTAATTTGTTTCTCGATTTCGATTTGATCTTTATATGAGCATTTATAAGGTTTCTTTGAAACGTATTTGTTTTCATTTAATTTTATTTGCGCCTCAAAATCTTTGACTTCACCTATATCGTATCTATTTTTAGCAAAAATGCAATCGTAATCGTCAATAAGTTTAGTTATTTTTTTCTGTTGATCTTCGTTTAAATGTCCAATTTTTGCCTCAAATTGTTCAATCGGTACATGTTCGTTGAAGTTCACTTGAGCTTCTACGGATTTTGAAAGATCGGTATTTATAGTTTTGTGACATTTTGTTTCATCATAAATTTTTTTATGATTTTCGTTTTTGGGCTCTTCATAGCGATGTATTTTGAGCTCGTGATCTTGCCAAAGTTTGAAAGCTTTGATTGTGTCAAGACCAATGAGCACGTTATAGTTGAAGCGTTTGTCATCGAGTACGAAGAACCGTATATTTTGTGTGGCGCCGAGGCAGGTTAGATTTAGAAGGACTGAACCTTCAGATTTGCCCCTACCCTTGATGATCTTAAATGTGCATTTTTCTTTTTGATTTATTTCTCTGTTTAAAGATGTTAGATAACTCTTTTTAATCATCGTTATGTTTGCTCCGGGATCGTACAATCCCACGGCATCCTTTTGTTCTATCTGTACATTCAAGGTTATCAAGGGGGGCAGTTCTAGTTTTTTGTGTCTGCGTTTTTATTTAATTCGTTTTCGAGTTCTGCATTGTTTGCTACTTTAACATTTTTGACAGGCGCGGGGGGTCGAGACCTATTTTTAAGGGGGTTATCGGGTTTGTCTTTATTTGCCGGGTTCCACCAGCAAGAATCGTACGAGTGCGCTCGTCGAACCCCAGTTGCTTTTAAGCATCCTGAACACACTACTTGGGTTCGAGCATTCTTCCCTCTGGGAATTGTATTGCTCGCGGGTACTTGGTTCGGTGTGGTAGTGACCGGAGTATTGATCTTATTATTTTTTTGTACCAGAGATTCTAGTTGGTTTAGTTCTTTCATAAGATCAGCTTGTGTTTTAATGTTGCTTCGTGGAAGCCTATCGGTGATAAAATCGGGTAACCCCGTCACTACCAAAAAGATTCGGGACTGCACTGTCATACTCGGTTCTACGTCTAATAATAAATTCAATTTTTTTAGCGCATATTCGCTCAGTGATCCATCTAAATATTTATAGTTTATGGCATATTTTATGTCTATCCACCCTTTGTCTCCAAATGTTTCAATCATAGAGTCTCTCCATGTTTGCCAGGGATCGGACAGATCTATTAATTTTAACTGTAACGAGAACCAATCGAGTGCACTCCCTTCTATAAATAACCTAAGCGCTTCTGCAAATTTATTTTTATTGACTCCTACCCTTAGGCATTCGCGTTCGAAAATGGCCAGCCACGCATTAATATTAGTATTTTTACCCTTACCTGAGAATTTATCGATTACAATATCTTTCGCAATTGTATGAAGTGTTTTCGTGTTTACCGGCGATGATTCTACAGTAGAGGGGGTATGTGAAAACGACGAATCGTCCTCGACCAATTCTTCAAGCATATGATCTTTATAGATTGCGTTTCCAACGTCGTCGAAGTATAATTCACTGATATCATCTGGCAGAGCGACGAGGACATTACGATACGAATTGCGTGATTTCAATACCCGTATTGCTGCTTGGATCGGTGCTAATTCTCTTAGTTCAGGATGAGACGTGATCGCCTGTAGATCTGGAGGGAAAAAATACGTTATCTGTCGTTCGCCGTCGAGAAGCGGCGTTATTGATTTGATACGGTGCTTGGATGTCTGGGAGTCAACTTTGTCGTATACGATGAAAATTCTACATTTCAGTGGCATGATGGAACAAAAATTTTTCGATTTATAAGATGGTGGATGTCTTGTGCCAAATAATCCAATCGATGTAGCTATGTAACAACTGTATTTAAAGGAATATCATTACATTATTACATATTTCTAGAAAAACCAAGACGTACAATATAATATTACGTACCTGAATCGAAAAATAAGATCGTTCGACACACAGTTGATAGCGATACGAAAATTACAAAAATTATTAGAGTATAATGCCGCACGTTATAGTGTTAAGGGTTATAACATCATACTGTCGATGTGTCGATTAATTCTCATAGGTACGTAGGCAGGCTTATCTTAATCGTGATAGCTAATCCATGTTTTAGCATGACGCCCGGTCGACTTCGGGTAGACGTAGACCTTATATATATATACTATTTTGGTCAACGGAAATTCTGAAAAAATTAAAAAAGTTTTTTTAAAAATTATTACAAGTCTGAAAATACGTAATATTCGTGGAATATTCTTTAATAGCTGTGAAAATATGTCCGAACGATGTAACGGACGACCTTTTCACCGCCAAAAAAAATTAGGAAAAATATGAAAGTGTTGGCAAAAATTCGAAAAAGTTTTGCGTATTTTTTATAAGTCCGAAAAGGTGAAAATACGCACGTCAGTCGGGTATACTGATAGGCGTGTCGGCAGCGGTTCGAGAGCGATGAATTAGCGGAGAATGAAGGGATGAAAGAGCGCAAATATATTTGTTAAATCGTGTTGTGTAAGAGCGGGGTGTGGTATTTTTCAATAGTCGACCAACGAGAGCTTCACCGTCTGACAAAATAACACTGAAGGGAAAGTGGATGGGTTGTAATATTTATAGTAAAATGATCAATCATTAAGGAACCAATCACAATAGACAATACCGATACACGCACCTGATTGGTTGGTTATCGTATTTCACCCTGAGTATAAATATTTGACTTAGCCGTTTTTTCACTCATTCTTTGAAATAATTCGAAGATGGCGGTCGTCATTACACACGCACACTTAGATTTTTTATTCATACACCCGCACACGCACCCACACTCGTAATTCAGGTAGTCGATCAGCACTCGGATTTTTATTTTATTTTATTTATTTTGCAATCGCATTAAAGGTCGTCCTCAACCCACTCACTCACTCTCGATTTATTATTATTATTATTTACACACAAACATACACACACACACACACACTCACACAACAGGTAGTCGTCGGCGTGATTTGGCACATAGATTTTTATTTTATTTTATTTATTTTAAATGGTGATCGCCATTACACACGCACCCTTAGATTTTTATTCGCACACACTCACACAACAGGTAGTCGGCGTAGTCAATCAACATTCGGATTTTTACTTATTTATTTATTCTTTGCAATCGCATTAAAGGTCGTTGTCGTTGTCGTCATTGTCATCTTTGTCACCATCCTCGACCCACTCTCGAATTATTATTTTCACACGCACACACACACACACACACTCACAGCGCAGGTAGTAGTCAGCGTGAATTGGCAATCAGATTTTGATTTTTTTCACTCATACACACACACATACACGCACAATTTGATTTTTATTTGCACACCGGAACTTTGATTTTCACATACACACACACAGACACACTCACACACAAACTCACACACACACACACACACACACAAGACTGACAATCGACGACAATCAGCATGCACACTCTAATTTTAATTTTAATTTTTTCACGCGCAATCACCCACACACTCACACGACAGGTGGTCACCATCTTTGTCTTCGTCGTCGTTGTCGTCATCCTTTGATGCAACAGCTGCTGCAGCTACCAATCTACCCTTTTTTTAATTTCATTTTAATCGTATAGGACAACGGGTGGTGGTATTTTATTTTTCATTCTCTCGCAAATTCAAGATTGACGACACCATTAGAACGTACGCCGATAACGTACAATCCTTTGGCGGCGTCAATAAAATGAGCTAAGGATAGTGGGTTATTTTCGAAAATTTTACTAAGGTGATTTGGGAGAAAGGTTCTGAACTCTGCATTTTCACCAGGTAAAATTAAATTCGCTATTAGGGCTCGATTATTGTAGCGTGTATCGACAGGGAAGATTTTAATAATTTTATAATACGTTCCAATTTTTAAATCTTTTATTTTGCGGGTTTCTAAAAACGTATTAAGCGGGATTTTTCGAATGTAGGAATGACAATGGCAGTAAAAGGTGCCATAAACTGTACATTTGACACACGCCATTCCATCAACTTGTTCGGAGGGGGTGAAAAAACAATGTTCGGCGCAACACCAATTCCGATCCAACAACTTTTTAGGTGGTTGCTTATTCAAAAAATGAAAGTCAACAGTATGGTAGGCGTTGTCGGCAACACTTAATACACGAACATATATTACCCCTGCAGCAAATGAATCAACGGCCGCGTCATTGGGCAACATTTTCTCTAAACGGGGTGGGAAAAATGTATTGAATTCGCCTCCGCTGCTGTCATCATCATCATCGTTACATTTTAATGTTGCTAGCAGGGATCAACTGTAAGGGGTGTCGGTAGCACAAATTTTTCTAACTTCGTACTACCGATTTATTTTCAAATCGCAGAATTTCCGCAACTCCAACGATACGGGTTCGGTTATGGCGTTGAAATTTCGCACATAATTTTTATCCCTGTTATCACGACTAATAAATTCCAAATTAATAAAACCCGCAGCCAACGACGACGACGACGCCGCTGTTGATGGTGATGATTTCGGACCACGCACATAAATGCCGCCAACCTCACGGTTGAAAACACTAACGGACTCGTCATCTGGTAATTGGTCGACTATACTGCACGGCAGGAAAATAGAAAATCCACAACTGTCGCCATCAACATCGTCGTCGCCACCGTACAAATGTGCGACCATTGATCGACCAAAATGGGTACCGAGAGCACGCACATTCAAAAGTTTGTACAGGTAGTTCGGTTTTAAGTCGGTCAACTTCCTGTATGTGTCGTATCCACTGGCACCGGTGCCACCAATGACACCGCCAACACCACCACCAACCAAAGGGTTGACAGAATTCAAAAATTTCAAATCCATTTTTTCTCAATCACAACAAAATCGCAGTAAATCGTAATAATCAACAAGTAAATAGCAATAAGTTTTTTCCAGTTAATAACGGTCGGAGTGTTACAACTCAGAGGTGTTTACAAGAGCACATGTAAGTCGCCACTGACTATCCGGAGCAAGTGCATCTATATATATACTATTTTACTCACTACCAAAAATTAACAACATACCGAAATAATTAAAATAACTTTTGTCAACTTTTTTTCACAAAAAATTTTCTAAGTCCAAAAAATATTTTTTCACTCCGGAAAAGAAATTTTTCTCGCTCACTACAAACGTGTATCACAAAAATATTTTCACGCCCGAAAAAAAAATTTCACCTGCGAAAAAAATTCAACCAACTAACGCCCAATGACGAGAAAATTCTCCGATGATCGGGGGAAATTTACCGCCGCTACGGCCCTTCGGGTCAACGGTAAAAGGATAACATTTCTTCGGACTAACACACTTGCGGAAAGGAGAAAATGAACGGACTTTTACCGTTGACAGGTGGCTCCAGTCAACGGTAAAGAAATTGTCCTCAAGGTGCCCACTTACTACTAATTCCATATACCATTGAGCTGAACTTTGGGTAAAACTTCGACATATCTCAGCTTAAAATTCTGTGAAACTTTGGCCGAACTCTTTCATTTGGTTTTCGAGGTACTTGTGAAATTCCTCGATTATTTAATTTGTTGGTACGTTGCTTTAATCATTTGAGTAACTTTAACGATACCTTCGCAACCGAATGTTTGATTGAGATGAAATTTTTGTGGAATATCGACGTATGAACTTAAGCCGAATATTCTGCTGAGCGGAATTCGTACGTTTCGTTTTCAAGATATTGCCGAAGTTTCACTTTTTTTAGCTATTTTTTTCAAAATTTAGGTACAACCTGTATGAAAAATGTTGACAGGAACCGCGTAAAATCTGAAAATATCACATCCTACTTATTTTCTAGCGCTAAATCTAATGAAGCCGCAGTGACAAGTCGGTAAGACCAATGCTTTCAAAGGTATCACCGACTTGAAACCAACTTTTTCCTCGTAAAATTTACATTAATTTTCTGTAACAAAATCAGTAATAACTCGAAAACTATTGATTCTACTGACCTGGAAATGGTTTCATTCATTCGGCACTAAAAAATATAGAAGATGCGATACGATACCTGGTTGGTGCAAAAAATTTCGTACAGGTAAGTAGGAGATTTTTAAAAATAGCCAAAAAAAGTGGATTTTTAGGTAGATTCTGCCTGTTACCACCCCTCATATCGACTGTACCGTCATCTTAACCGACTAAACAATTCGAAAAATACTCCGTACGAATGGATATAATCCATCGGAAAAGTAATCGAAAGTTTCCTCAAATCAAAAAGTTTTTATCAGTTGTCACTGGCAAAAATAAAGTTTTTCAATACAAAGTTCACCATAATTTATTAAGAAATTATTAGCCTTAATAACCTGCGCTTTCTTTCATTCGATTCGATGTAAAACAAGACATAGATGACAACTATGGGGATCATACACCAGTACGAGGCCAACTTTCACGAACGAATTAATTTTTCAGCCTAAAAACCTTTTATTTATTGTACTATTAATTCAATATTTGAACGGAATTTCAGTAATATTTTGAGAACGAAACGTAGGTATGATTTCAGTCAAAGTGTTACAGAATGTTAAGCAAACGTAAATAAGGTACAAATGTGGCAAAAAAATTTCATCTCAATCAAACATTTAGTTTTCGAGGAATTGCTTAAATTCTATGATTAAAATAATGCGCAAACTGAATACGGTTACTGAACGGAATTTCACGAATACCTACTGCAAAAAGTAAACGCAGAATTTCAGCCAAAGTTGCACAGATATGTCGATGCTTCAACAAAATTTCAGCTCAATCTTACGTGAAATGATGGTATACCTAATGTATAATTGAACTGAATATAAGGTTTAAATTTAAGCTTCTTGTTGCAAACTGTCACGAAATAATAGGTTTTAATTTCCACCGGTAGATAGCGCATTCACATAATTATATGTCACTTCCCAATAGGTGGTGACGTTTGACGAAATCGAAGATCGAAGATCGACGATCGACGATCGACGATCGACGATCGACGAAGGAGAAAAATTCAAAATGCTCGAAGAGCTCGTAAAGCGCAAAAGCGCAGAAGCGTAAAAGTGGCGAAATACTTACTCGAGTTATACTTTTCTCCTTCTCCTTCTTCTTCTTCCATCTCCTTTTTTTTTTGTTTTTTCAAAGGAAGCTACCCCATTGTGAAAACTGTGTCATTTCTTCTTTACGTATGCAAAATTCTGTTAATTAGAAATACCTAACGTTAATTCTTTCCGCCTCTCGCAATAAGAGCACGAAACAGATAAAAAGGGTAGGTACTCACCTACCTACAAAGAAACTGAGGAGCTGCTCCTTCACCTGCCATCGAGTGGTTAATCTCGAATTGTCGACAAAAAATTAATTATTGATTCGCAAATTTGTACCTACTCGCGGAACAATTGCTCCTCGAGAGTCGCTGCAACTTCAAATCGTTTCGCTATGTTTGCGTCGTTTCTCATTGCAGTACTACAGCTCACTTGTTTTTAGGCCTACCGTGAATTACGATCACTGGCGCTATCGTCCGCGTTAAGGAGCATAGCCCATTTGTAAAAAAAAATAAAACTAACGTATGGTACATTGTACAGGTGACGGACTTTCAACGTCAATTCGAATGAAAAATCAAGCACCTACTTGATTTTCTGCCATACAGAGCTTCCTCTGCTTTACGCGATTCATTAAGTTACCAATAACCGCATTGAGAGCTGCTCGTAAAAATTTTCAACGTAATTATACGGTGGTTTTCTGTATTTTTCAAGTTACAGAACAAATGACGCGCTCAACACAATAGCAGAGGCGGAGGAAGAGGAGGAGGAGGAGTGTGTGTTCACAGAGATATAAAATTTCACGGGTTTAGAACGTCGTACCCTACACTTAGCACTTAGCGGGTGAATCTTTTCTCGAGTGATTTTGTATGATACCTATGTAGTGGGTAGGAAGCTTAATATTAGTGTGGTTTAAGGTCCGAGGGACCATATAAAATTGGTTGGAGTCACACGTCTGTTTCACACGCCTTGTAACTCACAACTGACATTGCCTCAACACCAATGTCTCCTCTACCAAGAGAAAGTACTCTGGCGCATCGCCTGTGCGCAGGAGACCCGTGGGCGGAACCACGACAACCTATACATGCAGAACATTGAACCGGAGACAAAGTCCTTACTAGCAAAACGTGTTGAAGAATACAAAGAGGAAGGATAGTTATCATTGAGAATGTTTAACTCGACCGGATTGTGGTACGTTTCAAAACAATTAAATCGACAATGTGCGCGCGCAAATGTGGTAGTAAATATTGGTAGGAAAAAAAAAGCTAAAAAACAATCACGGAGAATACAAGAAAAAAAATGAAAGGTATAGCCGTACAAAAAAGCAAATTTTGATCCCTCATATTTATTATGTGATAGTTATTGGTCATATTTTTTGAGGCGCTGTTTTCGAATTTCACATTAATTTTTTCATTTGACTCTTTCTCAACTCCGATGGCTCCAAATAGGGGCCAAATTTTGACTTTTCATATTTCATCGTGTGATACATCATTCGACATGTTTTTAAGGCGCTGAGTTCAAATATGACCATCAGTTTTTCATTCGGCACATTCTTCAATCCGCAGGGACTTTAAAAGTGAGCCAAATTTCAGGGTTTCATGTTGGAACTGAAAATGCTTCTCGAGTTAATTAGTGAAAAAGTGTCCGCCACCCAATTTTTATCCATGTTTTATGCGCAAATTGTATGAAAAGAGGTAGATAATGACGGTAAAAAAAGTGGAAGGAGAAAATAGTGATCAAAAATATAGTGAAGGTGGTAACGTTGTTTTGTTGTTTACAAAACAAATACGAAAAAAAAAAAAAAAAAAAAAACAAAAAAAAACAAAAACGAAAAATGAACAACTCTCAATTTTTAAGTAGGTTTTCTTTAGAAAATCTACTTATTACGTTTGATGCGGTATTATCCCCCGAGGTTGGGGGTGGGTATTTTCATCGTTTCATGACCTCAGGAAAATTTTGCCACCAATAACTCGAATTCATATATATGTATGTAAGATTCCTCTCTTCTCTCGTTATCTCTTGCTCGTACACGTACCTACATTTATCCGCTCTGTCTTATCTGCTTTTAACTCTCGTACCATTATACTTCGCATCGATGTTCTTTTCTGTATATTTAGTTGTGATTATTCTGTCCGACTAAAACCATGCGCTATGTGACGACTTCGTTTTAAAATTCGTTTTTTTTAATAAATCGCATTTCTCGAAGTTCGTTTTCCTTCTTTCAAGTAATGGTCTTCGGATCTTATAAATTTTAAAACTCGTCGTTTCTCTCGCTTTCACGCGCCTCCGCCATGCCGGTCAAGGTAAAGTTCACTTTTTGTGCTGAGCCATCACTCACAAATGCTGCCACCACCGTTACACACGTAATTTCCATTCAACGCCTCGACGAAGAGTCCATACATATCTTTCCACCTGAATTACGTTCTCTCAATCTACACGATAAGCTGATGCTTCTGCCTATTGCAAAGGCAGCAAAGAAGGACCTAACCCCAAGATGGACCCGATGATCTTTTAAATGCACCCTGGATGACGACCTTGCTAAATTGTATTTTGATGAATTTGAAAATGCATTTTTCAACGGAATCCTCCTAGATGAACTCGACGAGGTTGATTCGATTGTGTCCACCTCTACCCGCCGCTCGCATACTACTACCCCCACCCCCATTAAATCTCTCGCCTCAATCGTTAAGGATGCAATAATACCGAAATTTGGCTCCAAAACCTACTTATCCAATGCAGACGCTTGGATAGATACATTTGAATCAGAATGCCAACGTTTATTCATCGATGAGGACCGATACTGGGAAGCTGTTTGCCTGTTTTTAGAAGAAAGTGCCGAGAAGTGGTATAACACCACACGTCTATCATCCACCTCCACTAATTGGAATTTCTGGCGACAGTCATTCCTTGAAAATTTTGGAACTAAAAGTCTCGCCACAGCCCGTTCAGCTTTCTACTTCAAATACACTTCCGGATCGATCTCCGACTATGCCCAACAGAAGCTGAACCTGTTAGCATCCTACAATCCAAAAATGCATGAGCTCGACCGAATCACTCAGCTTGCTCTCGGACTTCCCCGCCACCTCCAAGACCGAATTAATCTTGCCGAAACAACGACACTTGGAAAGATGCTTTTGACAATCAACTCTTTCGATCCTACCCGCCCCCTGCAATCTTCTTCTACTATTGCTCCAAACCCGGCCAAGCCTGCACCATTCTTGTCTCCACGCTCGCAAAATCCTTGTCCCTATTGCAAGAGGAAAGGATACGAACGCTACCACTTTGAAAAGGATTGCCTTACAAAAATCAGAGATACCAAGTACTGTAATAATTCCGCAAACCCAGGTAACAATAATCCTAATTACCCTAATGTAAACTCTAGCAACGTAAACAAGGCGATCCACTCCTTCGAACTCGAAAGCTTACAACAGGAAATCGACTCCATACAAAAAAACGCGTGATGCCCGCGTTCGTGGTCGTTAATGTTGAATATGGTTCTGTAATGGGTAAAGGTCTTTACGACCCTGGTGCAAATGCGTCAGTCGTCTCGCTCAACGCGCTCAAAAAAATAAAGAATTGTCCGTTTATACCTATCAAATCAACATATAACACCACGAGCGGCCCGGGCTCCATATTAGGTGTCACGATGCTTGACATCAAAATTTTTGAAATCAAAAAGAGAGTACTGTTATACGTTCTCAACTCGAGCAACTTTTGTTTTGATTTTATTATCGCCCTCGATTTAATTCCGGAGTTTCGCCTCGCACTTGATCATAACTTAATACTAAAGCAACGTAAAATCACTCCTCCTGAAATTTCCATAAACAACGTAGATATCTGGAACGACTACTTATCTGAAGAGTTATTCAAAAAAAAAATATCGCATCTAGCAGCTAAAGAAAAAGACGATATTAGCTCGCTAATTTTTAAAAATTTCCCCGCTTTTGCTAAACACTCTTTTGACGTTGGCAACGTCACTAAATATGAATGTGCAATCAACCTTTCGAAAGATACGTACGTGGCAAAGAAACCTTACCGCTGCACATTCGATGATCAGGAAGAGATCGAACGGCAATGCCACGAACTTTTAAAATTTGGCATGATCACCGAATCTAAATCACCTTTCGCTTCCCCTGTAACGATGCAATTTAAGAAAGATGGCTTGAGCAACACAAAAACAAAAACTCGCATGTGCGTCGATTTCCGCGAGTTGAATAAATTAATCATCCCGGAAAGTCAACCTTTCCCGCTGATCGATGAAATTCTTGTTAAAACGCGAGGTTGCTCGTGGTTTTCGGCGCTGGACATTAACATGGCATTCTGGTCAATACCTATTCGTGCTCAGGATAGACACAAGTCTGCCTTTATCACCCAGCACGGACACTACGAGTGGCATTCTATGCCTTTTGGAATAAAAGTAGCCCCAGCTGTCTTCCAAAATGCACTTTCTGGCATTATTAAACGTAACGGACTTTCCAATTTTGTCGTAAATTACTTGGACGATATATTAATCTTTTCTCGTACCTTTGATGAACACTTAGTTCACGTTCAACGTTTAATTACAGCCATTTTTGAAGACGGCTTCCGCCTTAATTTTAAGAAGTGTAATTTCGCCGCTTCCTCAATCCAATACTTAGGTCACATCCTGGGACCTGATACTGTCAAACCACTCCAGGATAACTTGGTAGCTATCAAAAGCTTTCCAACTCCTTCTTCCAGGAAAAACATCCGTCAATTCCTTGGCAAAGTGAACTTCTATCGAAAATTCATCCCAGACTCCATCTCTATCCTCGAACCTTTCCACAACCTCCTACGAAAAAACACTCCATTCTCCTGGTCAAACGAATGCCAAAGTAGTTTTGATAAAATAAAAGACCTACTAACTTCCGTACCCATTCTGGCCATTTTTGATCGCACCAAACCAATATTTATTTACACTGATGCCAGTGGAATAGGTATCGGTGCGGTGCTAAAGCAGACGCAGTCGAACGGTTTGCAAAAACCAGTCGCCTACTTCTCAAAGAAATTGTCAGATGCGCAAAAGAAGAAGAAGGCTATTTATATCGAAAGCATTGCTGTTCGAGAAGCCATCCGCTATTGGCGCTATTGGTTAATAGGACGCCACTTCACTGTCATCACCGACCACAAACCCCTCGAGGGTCTGAATCTGAAAGCTCGAACTGACGAGGAACTTGGAGATCTTGCCAATGAACTCCTTCAGTTCGACTTCAAAATCCTTTACCGTCCTGGAACATCAAATCACGAAGCCGATTGCCTCTCCCGAAACCCTGTACTAAAACCTCAGTCTGACTCCACGGATATCGAACCGATATTACCCACGTTTAATTTTCTGTCCCTCGGCGAAATTAAACAACTTCAACGTAACGTAAAAATATCAAGTTTGGACTCGACCAAACAAGGTATCATCTTTCGCAATATTAACGGCAATTCTCGTATCGTATTAGATAGCCAAGCAGGTGAATATCTGATCTGCATTGTTCACGCAAAGTACGGCCACATCGGGCCAAAACATGTAATAGCTATTATCTCGAAACATTTTACTTTTCCAAAAATGTACAATTCTATTCGTAAATTTTGTAACTCGTGTACAATCTGTATAATGAACAAATCCCGTTGTCCTCGCCGCAGTGCCCGAATGGGTTTCCTTGGTCCAGCCAAAGCCCCGTTCGAAGTCATGTCCCTCGATACAATAGGAGGCTTCGGCCACTATCACTCCTCACTACGTTATCTACATCTACTTGTCGACCACTTCACGCGATACGCGTACATCCTCTCTTCCAAAGGCCAATCAGCCAAAATCATGTCTCAGCTTATCGACTCTGTGCAGAAAGAAAACCAGATTGGGATCCTTCTCACAGATCAATATGGCGGCTTATCCTCCGACGAATTTACTTCATATTGCTCCCGCTCCGGCATTCGCCATGTTTTTACAGCACTCGACAGCGCATTTTCAAATGGTTTGAATGAGCGTCTCAATCAAACATTGGTAAATCGCATTCGTTGCTCGAAACACGACATATCCACTCCCCCAAAGAAGAGTTGGTCGACTATTGCCAACGAATGCGTGAAACAATACAACGACTCTCCTCATTCGGTCACCAAATTTGCTCCCTCGTATCTGTTAACCGGTCGACCTGTTTCCATCATCCCTGAAACTTTATCCTCTCCTGCAGACGTACACGAGGATAGGAAAACCGCATTCAAAAATACGCTTAAATATCACATGTACAATAAACATTTATACGATAAAAATAAATGTGATGTCAATTTCGCCATTGGAGACTCTGTTTACGTCGACAATGGCAATAAGCTCAATCGTAATAAACTTGATAATTTACGCATTGGACCGTTCCTAATCTCTAGAGTAATCTCCAACAACGTTTTCGAAATCATTGTCAACCATGGCCCTTCAGGCAAACGTTTGTATCATGCAAGCAAATTACTACGCTGTCCAGCAGATAAGACAATCTCCTCTTAATTCCTCGATTATCTTTCCGCTCCTAAATGAGAGGGGAGGGGGGGATGTAAGATTCCTCTCTTCTCTCGTTATCTCTTGCTCGTACACGTACCTACATTTATCCGCTCTGTCTTATCTGCTTTTAACTCTCGTACCATTATACTTCGCATCGATGTTCTTTTCTGTATATTTAGTTGTGATTATTCTGTCCGACTAAAACCATGCGCTATGTGACGACTTCGTTTTAAAATTCGTTTTTTTTAATAAATCGCATTTCTCGAAGTTCGTTTTCCTTCTTTCAAGTAATGGTCTTCGGATCTTATATGTATATGTATATGTATATTATATAGATAAATAGATGAATTCTATTAGTCCATTTCTTGTTCCCATGGTAAAGGTTGCAATTTTTGTCCAACAATCACAAAATTTGGTGCGAACATTTTTACTGGGCTAAAAACCAAACCTATTGATTTTGGTGCGGATTGGCTCAACGGCTCTTCTGGTACAACCATTTTTGTTATTATTTTGACTATAAAATGCTTAATTTTGCATCAATAGCCACGAAATTCGGAACAATTATTTATCATAACTTATTGTAGTGCACTACCAATTTTGGCGTGGATCGGCTGGACGGTACTTCCTGTATCACTGTTTTTTTTTATATTGGTCATAAAAAAAGAAATTTTGGAACCATACGTACGAAATTTGAAATAAATATTTATTAAAATTTATTTTAGCATGCTACCAATTTTGGTGCGGATCGACCGGATGGTACTTTCGGTAAAACTTGTTTTCCCTCTTTTTTCTAGATTTCATGAACTTTTTTTACAAAAATTAACCACATGCCCGTGTTTTATTTATTTTTTATTTCATAACTTTATTATATTTCGCTGGTTTTATTTTAAATTATATTGTACCGATGTACCATACCTTATCACCTTCATTTATCTTTCATTTTCTGTAGAAAAAATCATATTTATATTTTCACATTGTCCGATATTTTGTCTGCAGCTAACGCATTTCAAACAATAATAACATACATCTTCGATCGCATATAAACTTAAAGGCAGTTAATGTGACCATCAAAATTCATAATTCTTTTTCTGGCGAGGCTTGCTGCGCTAGAATTTTTATACTTATATTATATGCGAAAATTTGGGAAATTAACGTTCGTTCAAATTTATTTAAGTTTCGAAGAAAAATGAATTGGTTTTTTGCGCAAATGACATTTAATAATTTGTGCAAATTTGATCATACATTTGGGCAAATAAAAATCAGTTAGGATCCAGGTATAATTTAGAGAAAGGTACAAACTTCGGTGTGTGCCTAATTCATACAACCAATCGTGGCCGCGAAGTTTTTCAGTTGCTTCACTGCAGGCGCCGGCAAAAGTTGGCCTTTGCTAATCGGTATTTCGGTATTTCGGTATTTCACACGAGCATGAATGTATAATTGTTAGGTATTATTATCGAACCCATATCTCTGCCACGCATCTACCGCCGTAAGTGTGTATTTTCCAGAAAGGTCGAATTTTTGTAACGGTTCTCATTTGAAAACCAGTAGTTAGATTTTGCACAAATTTAATACCGAACCAATCATTAATGGTCTCTACAGCTATCGCAAAAATTTCAGGCCAATATCTTATCATTTTCGGGCAGTTATCGTGATGACAACACGTCGAATTTGCAAAACTTTGAGAACTGCCGCCTCCGAAACTGCTACCTGCGTGAATATCAAAAATTTTAACACGAATGTGTAGCCCATCGATGCTTCCGACTCTACCCGAAGTTTCATTGCCATAGATGAAACAAAGGAGGTTCCACAGATGCCCGACAATTTCCAAAATGGGTAAAAAGTGGAAATATATATATATATATATATGCGTGTGTGTGTGTGTGTTTGTAGAGTATGCGAACAGCGGACTTGCATGTGTCTACACACCGTACAATAACAGACCTAAAACGAACAGCGGACACACTCAGGTCCGCTATTCGTTTTGGGGCTTTTATTGAACTCTTTGATGTCTCCTTCAACGATAAAAATTATAAAAATTCCCCCTTAGGTCACGTCCGGACATCGCATGTGGTGGTGAGAAAACACACAGTTTTAGAAAATTGTTCGAGTGTGTTTTCATCGGATGTGTTTTTAGAAATTCACCATACCAATGGCAGACACACGCACTTTCACTTCTCAGGGAATAACAGCGGACACTTTTTAGCTTTGTTGCCAAATACATCGAATGTACCGGTGTTTGTTATTTTACAAACCTACTACCTGACTACTTGCCTTCATGATTACCGCAACGGGCAATAAAATAATATAAAGGGAAGACCTTTTTTTGATTTTCGGTTATTTGTGGACTAAATGAAAAGAAATAGGTTTTTTTTTCTAAACTGGTTAAATTGTCTGATACTATTATAAAGGATAACTGCTGGAGCTAAATGAAATAATGAGCACCTCTTTTCTTTTTTTCTTTTTTCTTTTTTTTTCTTTTTTTTTCATTTTTTTTCATTTTTTTTTTTTTTTTTTTTTTGTTGACAGAAATAGACTATTTATATATTTAATCGTGGTTAGTTACACTGGAATGAAATTTTATTTTTGTCATCCAAGAAAGAAAACCTCCGTGAACAAATATAAAAGTGCCTTATGCATATAATTGAAGCTGAGTAACTTTTTTGTTGTAAAAAAGCTAATGATTGAAGGAATGAAAGCATTTTGTGATCAATAATTACTGTTCACATTTTACTAAAAATTGAGGCCTCTGAGACTTTTATAAAAAAAATATTACACTTTGATAACAGTAGGATTACAGTAGGTAAGCCTATTTCAAAAGGAATCAATCGATTATTTTTTGAGTAGCTCCTCTTGTATCTTTAAAAATTTTGTTTCAATGTGAAAATGAAACTAAAAAGGATTAAAATGAGAAAATTTTTTGAAGAAAAAATAGATTCGACTTCAAAAATAGATCTAAATGTACTAAAAGAAGAAAAGTAATCTTTTCCAAAATTTTCTCACCAGTTTTATCAGAATTTATTATTGACGTAGGCAATTAGTTGAAAAACTTTCAGTAAACTTCAGGGAAATTCATAATATCCTTCATGTCAACAAAAAAGGGTGGATTATGAAAGTTGATAGATCTGGAGAATTTTTAAAAGGGTCAATTTAATTTTTTTTGGAATTTAGATCTGCTTTTGAAGGGAGCTTCATTTTTTATTTAAAAAACTTTTTTTTGGGGCCCTAGAAGATTTTCTAACAGAAACTAACTTACCTACTGTACATTTGTTACGAATTGACAGTAGTATAGTCATTGGTATCCTTCTTCCCCCCAAAAGAAAAGAGTTGAGATTTGAAAAAAATGAAAAGTAAAAGTTCTACAAGAAATATTGGCAAAATTCTCACGGTGACGTTGGTTTTCTGACAAAATTTATTTTTTTTAAATGTTCAATATTGACTGAGAAAATAACCAGTATTTAGGAATTCCTCAATTTTGGACTGAAAATAAAGATGTTCCATATATTTAAAAATACAATATTTCAATAATTTGGTGACCTAAGGGTGTTGTCCTTGCTAAGATCACAGCCCAGTCATGAGTTTGTCAATTTTAGGATGACAAAAATTTTCTTATAAAAATATAAACACCAAGAAATTTACTATACTTAATTCTAAATCGATATAATTTATAAGTTATTCGAAAGTAGCACACCTTCACTCTCAGTATTTTCTTAAAAGTTAACATGGAATATACTTGACATTTAATGGTAGGAATTCAGTTTCATGTCCTCAGCCACCCATCAGGGGCAAATTGGAATTTGTGTTAATGACCTTATTTCCAAGGGAATTTTGCAAATTCCTTATTTAGAGGGAAGATGATATCAGTTTAAAAAACTGCGACTGGCAGTAATTTTTTTCGAGTTTTCTCAAAAACTGCTAAATAAATAAGCACTGGACTTCTATCAGACTTGCATCAACATAAGTAGAATCTATTGTGAAAATTTAAATCCAATCTTATCGTCATTATCTCAAAATCCTTTAAGAACGACATTTCCAAGAATTTTTGATTTCCAGTTTTATAAGAAATTACTGAACCTATAGGCGTCAAACTTCTTTCATATTTACCCTCTTATATAAGTATTAAAAAATCAGTATTAAGAACTTTTTGATGTGCTATTCAGCTGATTTTAAAGTTTCGTAGCTAGGATATACCATGTATTGTATTTTTCATGTTTTTTAATTCAGTTGCGACTCACCTTGGGGTGAGTAATTTTTAGTTACAAATTTACTTCTATCTTTTTTCTTTCTTCTACAAGTTGTTATAAGTTATAACATAATTAGTAATCAAACTCAATTTTTGGGCTCAATTTCTCTGTAAATTGTCTTAAATGAAAAGTACCTATCATTTGATGGTTTCTGTATAGTTTTGTATCAACAGTTTCACTCTGAGAGTTGTAATTAAAAATCAAAAATTTCGGATCTAAATCTATTATTTTTAAAGTTAGATCAAAGTTTTACTCAGTGGTTTTAAACATTTAGTTCAATGTCAGTTCTGAGATGGGAAATTTCGATTAACTGAAACTTTTAATTAATTTTGAAATAATTCACTATAACATTTAAAAGTTTTAGTTTTTGACCTGTTCTTTTTGTAAGTTAGTTTTTTGTTCTACTTTATAGCTTTTGTGTCAGTTCTGAGAAGTGAGAATTAAAGTAAGTAAGAGCTATAATAAAGTTTGAAAGTTTTAGTTCCATACTTATTATCTTGAAATTTAGTTCTCAGTTATACTTTAGGTACAGTCCAAAGATATTAAAACATAAAAAATCAAGAACTGTAATAAAGTTTGAAAGTTTTCACTGACTGATTTAGTTTAAAACCTGTTTTTTTGAAAGTCAGTTCTCAATTTTACTTAAGCTGCATTGCGTAAGTTATGAGAAATGAAAACTCAAAAAACTAATTGCCGTAGATAATCAAATTAGCAAGTTTTCACCTAAATTTTTGGTTTCTGGACTAAGTTTGTTGAAAGTTAGTTTTCAGTTCTGCTTTATAATTTTTTTATGAATTCTGAAAAATGAATAATTGCGTATATAAAAAACTGGGGCTGTAAAAGAATATTAACATGGAAATGGAATAGACGATAGGTGAAAATGTTAATTTTCAATAAGATATTTGACGAGTTTTTTCTTATAACTTTTTCAAGTGAATGAAATAGCTTATTTTTGGATCACCTATGAAGAAAAAGAATTTGTGAAACAAATTGAGAGGAAGAACAGAAAATTTTAGTCACGTAGCCAAAAAACAAAATAAAATAAGTCTAAATTTTAACAAAAATAGATCATTATTATTTTATGAAAAGGTGAGAAGATTGAAGCTAAAATGACCAACAACTCGAATATTATGATAACCAACTAATACAGGTATTAAAGAAATTGTGTCTTTTTGAAAGATAACATATTTTGCTACATTCATCATCCTCAATATTTCAATTTTTTCTTAATTATTTGTTTTCTGGTTAGAATAATAGAAGCTTTAAGAACAAGTTAGCCCTTCCAACTCAAACAACATGAAAAAATTGTTGTCACAAATAATGGGTGAGATATAGGACAAATAGTTTTGAAAATGAGAAGTAAGGTTCTAGGTAATTCCATTTAGGCATTTTACTAAAAATCTTATCCATTATAGGAAAAGTACTAGTTCATGGATTTGTCTCAAATCACTAATCCTATCCTTAAGTTATCATCTCCTACAGGTGCCCCTTATCATTGACCCTTACAAGTGATATCTCAAACCTCTGGCTTCGCCATTTCCATCCCTAAGATGCCCTTGAAACCTCCCATCTTGTTAACAAAATTTCTATGTGTAAAATTATTACTTTATCACCATGCACTCACTGTCACTCTCCTTCACCAGGGTATATGTTGAGCTCCTCATCACCTTCCGGCCATTACCAGGATGCCCATCAAACTCTTCATCAAACCCTTAAAATTTTAAAATCCATAACTATGACATCATTACCCTTGCGTAACAATCTACTTCATAATGAAAAAATTGGATAAAAAAAATTCAGGATTAACCCCTAACCATAAGATATATCAATGTCAATCATTTCTCCTATTTTGGAGGCCTCTCACATTCATCATCAACTCCCTACCAATCACCAGGATGCCTCTCAATTTTCTCACACTGCCCTTAAAATTTATAAATCTATAATTATGATTTTATCACCCCCTAAAAATTATTTTTGTAACAAAAATCAGATCAGAAAAATGGTTGATAAAATCTAAAGTTGAAGCAAACAAGGCAATGTCGAACAAAGCTTCCTTATATACACTCTCACAGAACAACTTTTTTGATGACGCCATTTTTCATAGATAACCAAATCAAAATTTATCAAAATTTTCAAATAAATACTTCAGGTTAAGCCCAACATTGTGACTAAGCCCGATTTTCAAATTTTGATGTACCTATTAAAAAAAAATCTGTTCCTCTACCAGGATTTGAATCATTGTCACACGTTTATTATTTAGAAATTTCAATTTTTTCAGATCAGATTCCAAATTTTGATAAGTAGGAGGTCAGGGTATTTTTTCATTGAAAATTGAGTGATACATTATCCATTACAATTTGAGGTACTTGGTTCAAATTTTTAGTTCATTTTTAAATTTAAGTACTTATTATAGGCCTCCTGTTACACTAAAAAAAGGGTTGGCATGATTTTTTCTTAAAAAATTAAGTGATCCATCGTCGGTTATATGTTTTAAAGCACTGACTCCAAATTTACACTTAATTTTTATATAGAACTACCTACATTTATTTTTCCACCTGTGAACCAAAAAGAATTGGTTGGAAATATGTTTTTCTATTAGGTTGAATATTTTCTTAAGGAGTGATTTTCACAATAAAATCAATAATGGGGTGATATCTCTGAAAAACGGATTATGGAGACACATTTTCCACATTTACAGTGGTGACAAGCAGGATGAGATTGATTCTTCGGTTCTTTCATACCTATTTATAAGAAGAATTCTTTGGTGAAAAACTAAAAAATTATAATTTTTTTTTTTTTAAATTGGTTCTTATTTAAAATATAAATTTCATAAAACTAAGTTTTGTGCGATTACTAAACTAGTTTTGGATGAAAGTATAAATTATTAAATTAACGTGCTGATGCATAGTTCCTCTAAGTTAAAGTTATAAAATATAATAGATGGTAGAAATAGGCAAGTATGTAGCACATACAAAAGTGTCTGTAACAGGCTCATATATAGTGGTATCAACTCAATAGTGTAACACAAGATTCGGTGCCCCTGCAAAAATTTTGGGGTTCCATTTGTTTACTACCCTTCTTTCTTCTATTATTTCTTGACATTAACAAGGGTCTCTTCTGCTTTAGGCCCTCCTGAATGCGAGGTATGTTGACAGTCCTTTACCCCACTGGGTCAACTCAAAACCAAAACTATTTCTTCGCTTAAAAATTTTAACCCATCTTCATCTTCCAATAATAAACCATCTGCTTTTTTGCCTGCCTTCCAAACCATTTTTTAACATCACTCTACATTTGAAATTTTTTCACAATTATATGAGCCTACGTGGAACTATTTTCTTTCCTCATTTCATAGCTCGTCAATGAATTATCCAGAAACATGTTTTTATAACATTCGAGACAGAAAATTTGGTGTAAAAGATTAATTTATTCATAGAACTATTTTTGTGATAAAGCTGATTGTCTATTGACTAAAATAATACCGTACATGTGAAAAACTAATTCAGAGTCACACAGTGCATATTTGTTTAGGATGATCAACATAGTGGTGAGTGACATTTTTTGGATTCCATTTTAAAGGTTTTGTCCATTGATATAATACGAAGGTATAAGATTTTATGGAAATTTTTTCATCAAATATGTACTTGGTGCTCTATGTGCTTCGATTATAGAGGAGGCTATTGAAAAGAGTGGATTCAGATTCAAATTCATCACCCCTGAAAACGTAGTATTGTCATTTAAAATAAACATATTATAGGCCTATTTGTTGAATCTATTCTTTTTTTCTAAAATAGCAGATGAATTAAATAGATGTACAATATCTTGTAAGAAATAAAATAATACACCTATCTTAACAAGGAATTATAATAAAACAGAGAATTACTGAATAGAAAAAAGAAAAAAAAGAAATGATAAAGAAAAGATTTGTTACAGAGCGGTGGTTTACCAATAACAGGTAATAGCAATAGAAAAAATAATAGTCAAGATTTTTAGTAGTTGTAGCTTTCCAATCCAAACATCAATAAACTGTAATGCTTGGCAACATCTCAAAAAAGTCCGCTCTTGTTCCATGGCACTGTATTTCAGTGTGTAAAAATGTCTGCTCTTCTTCTGGCAAGAATCACAGAATACACAATTTGAGTCCGTTAAACTTCCACAACATGAGAAAATGTGATAAACATACAAGGTCTGCTGTTGGCATGTCCAAATACATACTTCCTCAATTATGATTTTTCACTAAATCAAGGTCAGCGGCTTTTTTCAGTTGGGAATGAATAATGATTTTAAAAAAAAAATTTTTTTCTACCCCTTTTAGTTTTGGCTGTAATTTAGGTCCGCTATTGGTACATGTACATATCAGGTCTGCAGTTGTCCCATTCCGTCAGTAGGTGTGTGTGTGTGTGTGTGTGTGTGTGTACACATCCACGTTTGACTAATCTGAGTAAAAATACGATTTTCAGTGAGGCAAATGCGGGTATATAACAGCAAGTAGCATCTGCAAGCTGGGTAAGTATAAGGTGGGTATAGACGGTAATAATTAATAGCGTATTTTCCCTATGTAAAATTTATAATCGCTGGGTGCGTTCATTCGAGGATTAACTTGAAAAATTCCGTCGACTAAGGAACTTAAAATTGGCGTCGAGATGGCAGCTCATCTGCGAATATAGCCGTACGTAAAGTATTCTTATATTCCTTAGTAAAAGTTTACTGGTAGTTTACGTAGATACGCACACCCAACTAACTGCCTATAGCCTCGCTATACAGATACCTTCTTGATCATTTTTCTGCGTGTCAATACCTGTTTGGCTAAATTTTACTCTTTTTTACCACTTGGCCGTCTTTCGATATGCACGGCGAACGCGACGAAGATTTTAATTAGTGCTGGAAAACTTTCCATCCTCGTGGTTAAAAGGAATTAATTTATATTTACGCGGTCGCTTCATTTAACTGGCTGCCTGAAGGAAGTGCGACACGACAACAGCGCCAATGGGCTACGGTGAGGCAAGCTCGAAACTGGTCACGTACCTACCTCCTACCGCAAATAAAAAGGATTTGATTTAAAATCTGCGTAGGGTGTGAAAGTGCAGGTGGAAAGTGCAGACTCGCAGGTACGAATGATGGCAAAAAGTGGTGAAAAGTGCGCACGTTGGGTACGGACATACGTTTTACGTATTTGTTGACCAAAGCAGTGTACGGATAGGCGATAGGCTATTTTTACGATGATTCAACGGGCGCAGAACAGTGGGATTATTCTCGAATAGATGATATCCAAAAGTTCGCGTCCATGAAAATCTGTTTCTCTCGATCGGTTCGCTGAAACATTGCTTGTCGCACTGTGTACGCCCTAATGGCCTAATACCTAACTATAATACGTGGCTTCGCCTGTTGGCCAGCCGACGAATTTTATTTACCCGTATTGTTTTTCTAGCCGCAGCCAACGCTACCATACAAAGTGGTGACGACGCTTAGCCAATGATGACGAAGAACACGCCGCCAAGCGCCTAACCCGCCCCACAATAAATGCGTTTTACAAAATCCTTCGGTCGACGTACTTTTCGAAACTAGCGATTACCTACATTCGGGCCTTGCGGGCCAGCCACGCACTTCCCAACTCACTCCATTTCATGGGCCAAAATTTGCTACCATCGTCCAGATTAATCGCTTTCTGTTCGGCAGCCTTAATGGCGGACGAACGCGGAGGAGTTTTGCCGAGTAATCGTAATGTTGATGGTGGTATTCGTCGTCGAGCCGATTTTGGCCGAAAACGAAAAATGAAACCAGAAAGAAAGTTTTCCTCGAACAAAGCTGCGCTCGGTATTTAATTATTTCGGCTGAATCGCAGCGGAGCCTTTCAAAGCGAACGGAATCGCCTGTGAAACAAAAAAAAAACAACCATAAACAAATAGTACGCAATGTTACTACGTACTCATTTGAGACGACTCGCAGCTCGCACACCCCACCCAACGCGCCCACCATTTATTCCGCCTCGTTGCCGGAAGTGCGTCTCCACAGGTGTGAA
This sequence comes from Ericerus pela, assembly GCA_011428145.1. Lineage (NCBI taxonomy): Eukaryota > Metazoa > Arthropoda > Insecta > Hemiptera > Coccidae > Ericerus > Ericerus pela. Next base: position 682,005 of record WOFM01000422.1, on the reverse strand, counting down.
TATAGGCCTACGGTGGGTTCGCGGAGCTGCTCAGTCGATCGGCTCGGATTAGTCGAGCCGAAGGCGTCGCGGACAACACCGTCCTTCGACTCGCTTACCTGGGGTGGTCCACTTGATTTCGCGGCCCCTTACCGAAGCCATTCGAAGGCGCAGACTCGTCGACACGTTTTCGTTTCTAATTAGCGACGCATTAACGGAGGCGTTATTCGATGGGTCGCTGGTTGCTGGTCGCTGGTCGCTGGTTACTGGTCGCTGGTTGACGAGGTGCGAACGCGCCTTTGTACCCGTCGCTGGTTTGCGGAGGGGTGCGCTAAGCGAGCGAGTGGGGTGCAGAGGAGACGTTGGCGCACAAAACGTAGACTGCCCACCATATTCGAGGTCCGTCACTGTAGTTACTGCAGTGGGCACAGTCGCACGGGTTGGCCCACTCGACGTGACTACCCTCTGCAGAAGGGCGCAAACGTCAACCATAAACGAGCAAATAAATAAATTTGTTATTTTATTTGTGACAAAGCACCGCGGGTGCCTCTTTTCGCCGTTGATCCATTTACGAGAGTCGGATTCCGTTAGGATTTCAACTTTCAGGCCGCTAACTTAGGTAGGGGTACCGTAGCCTAGCGGTGCTTTTGGTTCGTTGGTCGTTCGTTGGTCGTTCGTTGGTCGTTCGTTGGTCGTTCGTTGGTCGTTCGTTGGTCGTTCGTTCGTTGCCGAGACGTGTAGCCTATTTAACGAGAACGAGTGTGGCGAGGAGAGAAAGAGGAGCAGTGCACCGTTTCGAGTCTGTCTGAAAGGAAGTGTGGAGCACCGTGCATCGTTAACTGCAGCGTGTAATACAGCTTTTCTAATGGAAAAATGAAACCAGCCTCTTCTCGGGGCCACCACCAGTCCTTCCATTCGCTTTCTTTCTTCATTTTCCGTTCGATTCGTGTGTCGCGATCTCACGTCGCCTAAACACCGCAAATTCGAAATAAACGAGAAAATGAAAAGAAGAAAGGAAAAAAACACAAAAAAAATTGGGTCAAAATGTCGTTCCAAGTTGTTGGTTGGTGGGGATCGTTTTCTTTTCTTTTCTTTTTTTTTTTCTTTTCTTTCTTTACCTATTTTGAGACGTTTTCTCTTCGACTGTTGAAGTGCAGCGAGCCGGTGATAAGAACAACGAATGCCTGTAAAGTACAATGTGTCTTTGAAATACGTTCTCGGTACCTATCGGTGCCCCTACATTCTATTATATAGGCTACCAACATATAATAATATTCTACGCGTCCCTATATAAGTAGGTACTTACCCGCTATTGGCTACGCGTGTTTTTCAGTCGTTCGAGAGAGTCGCTAAGAATAAATCGCAGGTGCGTAAGTTCGAAGTATAAATACACCCCACTCCACCCGCACACGCACACGCACCCGCACACGCACGCACAAGCGCACACTAACGACCACGTGCACCAATATGTATTTGAGATCCCTCGATGACCAACAGCACCTATAATAAAGGTTAAAATCGTCCGAATAACCACATTTCTTCCGGCCAAACCAATATCATATTGCGCAAAGATAAAATGGCGAATAAAATGTATTAGGCCTCTGATATGCCGTGCCTACCGATATACGTCGTATGGGTAGGTACACCTACCTACCTGCGAGTTGTTCGCGCGCCAATTTATTACGCGTAGGCACTGACACGATGGTACGCGAAGGGCTACATTACGCTATTGTAAATTTATAAGCGCGCTTTTCACTATACGCTTTTTTACAAGCTACAAGTCGACTTTTTAAAGATGTGCGTCCCACTTAAAGCTATGTAAACAAACGAAAGCTCGCTCGTTTACAATCGAGATTTTAGCCTCGTTCACACTTGGCTAGTTTTCATGCGACTGTAGGCAGCTAGGCACTGGGGGCACCGACTGTTTATTCTGTCGACAGTTGAAGTCACTGCGCCGTTACAACCGTTTCAATTCGACTTAAACTCGGCAGATCGCCGTGCCATATCAGACTATGATGAGATTTTTGCTACAAGACGACAGGTACGCCGTATTAAAGTTGACTTTAAATGGCTAAAATAGCGTACCTGGCGACTTGAACTGTTGACGAAATGGTAACTCAAGTAGTTGGCTAATATAGCTAAAAAACTGGTCTCTTACAATCCGTAAGTTTCGCATGGTTCAACTTTTAGACTGTACAATTTCGTTTCTCGTTAGGGCCGACTTGTAGCTGGTACCGTTGCGAAAAGTATCGACACGTTTTATTCGTATTTTTCTCACGTTTTACTTACCAGAAAAATTTACAGATTACAATTAGATGGAAATATTCCAACACGACTCAGCCAGCGTTTGTAAATTTTACGTCTATGGATCACGGAGATTTTATCGTTTATCTATGGCCAGATAGACGGTCGAATTCTCATTTTTATTAGCGAGAAGTTAGGTACGAGAAAATTATCGGTACGAATGTTTCGCAGATGCGACAATATCCGCAGGTTTTCGGCCAACGTGCGCTCGGAGCCCCCTTCTCACGGGAGCACCAATACGTTTGCGACCGACTGATAGCTACGTTTTTCGTTTCACCGCCCAAAAGCAAGCTTTTCACATCGAAAGCTCCAGTTCGCACAGTGTATGGGGTACTGACGTCGCTGCGACTACCTTTCCACTTCCTCGGTTCCTCGGTTCCTCGGTTCCTCGTCGGTTCCTCGGTTCCTCGTCCACTTGGTACGCCGGGTCACAATGTTTTTGTCGGATGGTTACAAGATTTAGTAGGCGTACACTATTCATTTTTATTCGCTCATACCCAAAATGTATGAATTTTGGACTTGGGTACGAATCAACGTCACGTGCGTGCGGCGCAGGCTCTCAGTCATGTTTCACTTTCGACAGTTTCACAATTTTTTTAATCATTAATAATAATTGTGGGTGTGTGCGTAGACAAATACACAGCATGACACAAATACCATGGAAGGTGTATACGTGTTTGTAATTGATGTGTGTGTGGGCCTAGCCCAATATCAAAGTTTAGCTATGTAGACGAAGTACATAACCGTGAGCGCAAGGTGGTCAACGAGTGTGTAGTACACACTTGTTCGTCAACGACCACCCGTCGCCACAATAATAATAATAATAATAATAATAATAATAATAATGATAATAACGTAGTATTACGGTTAATCAACGTAGTAAACGTATCAAAATTTGGAGAGAATGTCGATTGAAATAACATTACGTTCTATTCTAACATTCTGCGCTGGCGTGCGGCCCTTGACGCCTTGGAACGGTTTCATTTCTCTGCTGGAAGTGTAATGGCATTGACGAAAGTGCGCACTTTTATTCGAAAGTGTTGAGATAAATAGCTGGCAGAATGTTGGTAAACCTCAGACTATCGACTTTCGTGTCGATTCGTTCATAATTTGTTCGCCTCGAGTTACGTAATTAGTTATTTTCTACTTATTTAGTCTAATTTTTTCAGATTAATTCTTTTTTCTTTTCCGTTTCCTGGAAATGCGACGAGGCACTGTAAGAAAAGGGTAAGTCAGTTAAAACGGGGCAACAAGTAGTCGTAACGGGTTTTCCGTTTTCCGTTTTCCGTTTTCACTTTACCAATTAATTCGTCGACACGACGACAACTTTTCAAGATAAGAAATCCGTCTCGTTATCGTCACTGCGCCCCCCCCCCATCAATATAGGTACCTTTCTAACATCATTTTGCGCCGCTAATGTGGCAAAAGTTTTTTGCTTTTCCACCGCCACGCCGAAGTCTTCGTTGCCGACGGTTTAATTTTCACTCGAAATTCTTATTTATTTATCGACTTATCGACTGATCGACTTACTGATTTACTGAAGCGGCGACAGCCCGCAACCAAAACGCTCGTCACGAAAACGGTGACGTGCGGTCCCCCGCCGCCCTCCAATCGAGCAGATATGAGCAGTAAAAGTCGAAAAACGTCATCAAAGTGACACAGTCGGTGACGCCCGCTGCTCTTTGGCATGCGCCTCCTTCGAACACACGTCATACTTCCGCACTCGCATTTATCGAGGCACCAAACTCGAATTCGCGGTCCAAAAAACTGTCCGGCCTAAAAATCTTGGAGGACGTTAAATCTGAAAAGGGTTGTATTTGACCTTACGAGATCGGTTTATTCCTATTCGATCGAACTCGAAGAGACCATTCGGTACGTTTTTTTATTTTCCCCATAACGTAGGTAGGTTAGGTATACCCTAAGGAGCGGCAATAAAGTCACCTTTAAAAAACTCACCCACTGCCGCAGTCGGGCCACCGTCCAACGACTCTTTCGAACAAATCTGACCAACAGTTGGCGCAGTAAGCTGATGCTGTTTGCTCTTAGCTTTGGAAAAGTGAGAGCGCGGGTGATTGGTAAAATGGCGGTATGTCGGGTCGCTGCGTTCGAAAGAACGCGCCGCTAAAATTTTACAGACCAACCGACCGAAATAAAAGGTGGGTGCGTAGTCGATCCTACAAAAAAAAAAGCTTTTGTCCAAGACGACGAGAAAATTTTCCATTTGTCGCCGGCGGCGTCCGCTATGCGAATGCGAATGCGAATACGAATCGCGACCGAAGGGAAAAGCGGAAATGAAAAATAAGAAAAGGAAAAACAATTTATTCGAATTTACAATATCAGTCTTTCGAGTAGGTATGCTGTTATTACGTCGAGATCGGTAACACTTTGCGTCAGTATAAAAAGGAACGTTGGCAATAAGAAAAAGTCTCGCGATCCTGAAACAAACAAACGCAAGCGCAACAAATTTTAATATCGCCATCGCGCGTATCCTTCCACGTGGGTGGCGAAAAATTCGCGTAAATACGAACAGAATTTCAATTGGGAGGCGGCAGGCGGCAGGCGGAGGGCGGCGAAGGTAAAAATAATAATCGAATCGCGACGACTTTTTCTACCAGCTTACCGCCAAAATGGATTTCGACCCCAATTTACGGCAACCCTTACGTCAACATTCTGGCTCGCCCAAGCCGGGGGTCATATTCGATACTCGAACGAAGGATGAGACTTTTCTTTCGGTTCGATTTTCAACTTTTTCGAGTACGAAAACCGTTGGTTCATCGCATCCGGCGACTCGAAAGCTGACGCCCGCTTTCCACCGTCGGCCAATGTTTTTTTTCCGAACCCCCGTTTTTCAAAATTCTTTCGTCGTATTACGACATTGAAAAATTTTAATTTTCCTCTCATTCCACGCCTTAATTTGAAATTATTCATTTTATTTGATCGTTTGTTTTTTAGTTTCGTCTCTCGGGCAAAAACTCAAATCTCTCTAAACGTAGGTACCTACCTATACCTGTATTTTCCTATCCGTAAGTATAAACCGTTATATAACAACGGGCTCGGTTAATTTTCGGTAAATTTTATCGAATTTCGCTAGAACTCGGATGGCAAAAAATAAGTAAATGCTCGAATTACGCGTCTCGAAAAATATACCGCGTAGGGTTATTTACCTCAGGCACTCGAAACATGTCGGAAGTTGATTTATTGCCCAATTATCGGGTCAGAAAATTTATTCTCCGGATGAATACCCCTAAGCTCACAAACATAGGGCCTGTTAAATTGACACAGAAAATGAACATTCTTGTATACACGTCCACTGAATTTTCACGTCTCTATCTCCGCATATTACAAAAAACTAAAGGCTAAAAACTATTGGAAATACGATTACCGCGGAACCGCTAGACGGATTTGCATAGGATTTTAATGAAAAAATTGCGTTATTTCAGGAAAGGTTTATACCTATTGCCAAACCGCAGTCCTCACCACACAAATTTACGTATTTTAACCGTTTGTGAAGATAGAAAGCAGGAAAAATATGTCTTGAAACCAACGAAAATGAGTAAAAGAGAATTAAAAAAAAAACTTCAACCCCCAACCACCTCTTTTTTCGTTGCCTACTGATATTATTATCTTTCGCTCTCTCTCTCTCTCTCTCTCTCTCTCTCTCTCTCTCTCTCTCTTTTCGTTTCGTTTTTTTTTTTCATCGGATTTCTTTCGGGTCCGCAAAGTATCGATTAACATAATTTTTCCTCATATCGAATGATAGTACGAGTCACCGAATTAAAATTTTTGATTCAATTTTGGATTAAATCGATTCTTGGATCGTTTTGAAACATAAGAAGGTGGCGAAGGTAATTTTTTTGTATATTATCGAGTGATACGTCACACGGTGTATTTGTCCATCCGGTTTAATTCTCGATTGAAACGATATCGTTGAAATATTTATGGTCACAAAAAGTTTGTCGAAATAAGGGAAGAAGGCGAGACAGATAGACAGACGGACAGACAGACGCTACGCAACTGGAGCTGCACGTAGGTAATAGCTCATTACGGAGATAGTGTTTAGTACACTTTTCGTCATAATGGATTAATTATTCATTTCTCATTTTAGGTTTATGGAAGAACCGTCATGACCAAACAAAACAAAAAATAAAGCAAAAAGTGAATTTTTCAAAATGGCTAAAAAGTAGATGAAATCGCCAGGATTTTCAAAATTTCGTCGAATATTTTGTCTTTACTTCTCGAAAATTGATTTTCGATAGAAAAATATGCGATCTTCGATACACTTTCCAGTAAATTTATTTTCAACAAATGGTTAGACTTGATGTCGTCAGCCAGTCTGTCTGTCTTTCTAACGGATTAAAACAACGCGGCAGGTTTTGCCTTCGTCGGGTATATTACACGTGTATAAATAATTATATAGGTATATAATACGAGCCCTGGGGCCGTTTTGGCCGGCACTGGTCTGGCAACACTAAACCGTTCTTTATTAGGACGGAAACAACGAAACATTTAAACATTTGTAGTTGGCGCATGCGTCTGGAATTTTTTCTGAATAACTTATCGCCCATTTTTGTCATAAAAAATCGGGTTATACGTTTATTGTAATGATACGTCCGTTTATTGTTTTTTACGTAGTACGCTGATTACTCGGCAGGGGCGGAGCTAATAATTTTGATGATTGAGGATTCATTTGAAAGAAGATAGTCCGGTGAGGTGGTTCCATTAAATATTCGACAAAATCGAATCCACCATGGATCCGAAATTACGAGTCTAAAATTTAAAATTCGATTAATTTTTGTGAAAATGTCGGTATCTTGGAATTCTTTCGGTTGCTGATTGCGAATCGGCAGTTGAATTTTCGAAATTAAAAATATTGCGGATTCAATATGGTGGATTAGAAATTCTGAAAAAACCGATGTAGGTGAAGAAAGATAGTGGGTGCGTGGGCACAAAGGTGGATTTTCCTCTTCGCTGCTTTTATTGGTCGAGTTGGGGCATCATTTTCGTGTAGGTAGAGCGGAGACAAACGGTTTTTGCACTTTGGATCAGCGTTGGTCGCCGTTGGCGAGTTAGAATTGGTTGGACGGACAGGGTTGGGCGGTTAACGGCGAGCATAAAATTGGCGTATAGTGTGGCACTTACTGGAGGGCGGAGCGCGGTTGTGGCTGGAAACTTTGGGATGCGTCGAGTTGTCGTTCAGAAACTGGTAAGTGGCTAGAAAGCCGCGGCCGTCCAGCACATCGTTGCTGCGAAACGAAACCCTGAAGAAGTTTCGGTTGGACGAAACGCTGAAGGAGGACAAATTGCCGCAGTGCCGACCCAACGAGCTGTCGTGCGCCATGTAATTGGATATTTCGACGTAATCGCTCTCCGAATGCTCGTCGCATCTGCAAAACACAGTTTTTCCATCCGCGATCAAGGATTCGCGAAACGAATGCCCAACGCGCTCCCTCCCCCGCCGCGGTCTTCGATCAGATTTTCCGCGCCACCCTTCGTCTTTATTTGCGCAGATCGATGCCACCGATTTCGCGGCTTTGGCTATGGATTCCGTTCCCGAATTCGGTATTGTGGGTGACGTACCCACCAATTCGGAGCCATTCTTGAACTGCGTTTGGAACGACGATTTCTCATCGTCTATAAAAAGTATAGCCCAACGTTTCACCACCGATACTTGAATAGGGAATGGAGCAGGACGCCCTGAAAGTGGCTATCAAAAAAGTGAATCTACCGTTAGGCCTACGCTAAATGACAAATATAACTCGGGAACGAATGAACAATTTAAAGCCAAAATCGATACAACATAATATCCGCATTATAGAATCTATCTGTAGGTACCTACCTGCAGGCAACCTACCTGCCTGCCTAACTAACTAAGTTACCTATGAAATTTATTTGTTTATATAGGGGGTACAGAAAACAACAATAGTTACTCCATTACCTATTCGTCCACAAGGAACTGCTAAAAATTTACCGAAATTTAGATCCCGCCCTCAAACTCTATCTTATTGGCGTAAAATCATAGAAGGTCTCTTTTTAACGTGCGGTCCATTCAGACAGCAAATTTTAGGCCTATCGGTGAAAATTATCACCCGTTACAATGTTGACTAGCATTTACACACACAGCCTACGCGTCAGTTAAAAAAGTAGGTATACAGTTTACAATGAAATTAATTGGCTTGACAGACGAATATCGCGTGCATTTTTTGTGCAGAACATATCTCTTTATCCTCTAACATTGTCCGTACTAGAAAAAAAAAAATTAGGTAATAAAAAAAATTCGATAAAAATCTTAATTGTGAGTTAAAACTGAGTAAGTAAGTATGGTAATGAAAATCTTAGCCCGGATCGTTTTGACGTAGGCATCCCTACCACTTTGCTTCATTTTCCTGACATATCAACTAAAAATCTCCACCAAAATCGGCTTACGTCGAGGAAAAACTTGAGTATTCCTCCACTATAGGTTTAGTATTTACTGTTTTTCATTTCTAGCTACGGGAAACTCGACGACACAAAAATTTTATAATATCGTCTTCTTCAGCCCCGACGTCCATTTCAGTACGAGTGAAAATAAAATCCTCCGACCCAAGTGGGTAGCGTTTGAACGATTCGTCGTCGAGTAGCTTTTTAACTTGGCTAAAATTTTAGAATTACGTTATAAAAAGGCTGCAAATTTTTTTCGTTGAAAATCTGCTGAAACTATAGGTGCCTAGGCTATAATTATGGTTGTGAACCGATACAAAGTATGTTGCGGATTCTAAGCGAATTTTCACCGTTGTAAGGTCACTTTCAAACGAGCAAAAGTTAATTTTTTTGAAAATCTACTCGTTATATAGGTCTAGGCTGTAGGTACATTAGAAGATTAAGTTGGCAAATTATAGCTGCTTTTCCATAAAATTGAAGAAAAAAAACCTCGTAACAGTTTTGGTGTGGAATACCTTGTTGTGAGAGATATTCACACGCAGAAGGTAATCTACAGCTTTGCGTGTTCTGCCACTTCATACGTTTAAGTATGGGAGAGCCAAATCCAAGGCAAACACTTGGCAATTTTATAACCTGTTTAGAGAGTTTATATGGTGGATTTGGCACACGCACACAGACACACATATGTACATATATAGAAAGTACGTCATTTCTTATTCATCGCTATAGTAAATTAATAAGAAATGACATAATACGTTCGTGTACCAATCCGAGACATGGCCGAGATCTTTATCTATTATATTGTCATCGACCGCCGACCGAGGGAGGGTTGTATCTTACTTGCCTGCCTGTATGTGCCAGTAAATACTTACCAACAAACAAAGTGTACGTATGATTTTGGATGTAATTCACTCGATGAGAAATGACGTCGTGCGTGCGAGATGTATAGTCCCCACATTTTGCTTGGCTAGAATTTTAAAATTTTTACAAGACTCTTTTCCACAGTGGAGTCGCCTATGACAGAATTTCACTCTTCCTCTTACCACTTTTTCGTTTCGAATTTTCATCGCCCTTTCAAACAGAATTCGTACCCATTTTGTGCGCTCGCCGTCCATTAAAGAACGATGGTAAACGCTGTTCCCTTTATTTACCTCGTATTTTATTTTAGAGCAGCGAGAACAGGAAATTTAGTCGACGAGCAAACGACTGAAATTCAGAGTCGAGGCCAAGTTCATCGCAGACGACCTATCAGTCATCAGCAGCATCGGTTATTTGAGAACGAGGAGGGGCGTAGTATCCGTAGTCTACCGTATTATTATGGTGGGTTTTAACTTTTGGCTGAATCGATTTTGCGAAGGTAGCCAGCCGGCCGTCGTCGTCGTCGTCGTCGTCGTGAAGGAGAAGCGCTCGTTAGGTGTAGGTAGCAGTAGGCGCGAAAAATCTGTCCAACTGGGCACCGCAGAGGCGAATCACAAACGAAAAATGAAAGCCAACGAATTTGCGCGATTCACTTACGGCGAAATTCCTTCGACGTCGAAGAATACGAAATCAATTTTCACTTTCTCATCGTGGTCGGCGTAGAAGAAGTAATGACATTCGGTATTACGCGGATAAAAGCCTGGAAAATTGGGACTGGTGAAACTTTTTACCGCCTTTACGTCGTCGCTGCTGCCGTTGAAGCGGAAGGCGCACGGCAGAAACGATAATTGCCTGCCACTTGAAATGCCGAAATCTACGACAGGTACGGATAATTATTAGAAACACGAAGAGTAAGCGGGTATTTATACCTACAGAATAAGGCAGGATGCGAGAAATAGGCGAGGATCAGAGTGGTCTGAATCGGATGTGTTGGGGTTCCCGCACCTCGCGTAGTGTTGGAGAAGGCAAATTTTGCGTCTTTGGCGTTCTGTTCTTTTTGTCGGGTGTAAACATCTTAGCGGTCGGTGTCTGCGGTAGGGGCTGAACGAGAACTACGATCGTTAGATTCGCATTCGCCCAACTGTAGCTCTTACAATCGTAACTCTCATTTGTGTGTGTTACACGACGTGTAGCAATGTGGTTGTGTATGTACGCAACCACATTATTTTACGTTTACGCATCAATCTTCCACGAGTACCTATTTCCCAGCCGAACTCACCCCTTTTCAAGTAGATTTTTGAAAATTGCCCGAGTATTCGGACCCAAGGGTGGGAGAGGGTAAGTTTTTTCTTTCACGATTTTCCGAGCATTTTGGCACTATTTTTGAAAATTTATTTTTTTTGATGTACCCTCTTTCGCGTTGACTCCATTTCCAGGCGTAATTTTGATCCGATGGTTTCGAAATATGAAACACATATTCGCATCCGTTCAACGACGAACCCTATTGTTTTCGGTGCGGATCGGGGGCACAGTCCGTCCGGTTTTCATTGAAGAGCGTACGGGTCGCAATTTTCAATCGATAAGCCTGAAATTTTGTACGTGTATACGACACAATGTCAGAAAAAAGTCAATTTTCGCTCACGCCCAGCCGCTGCAGTACGCCGGATTTGAACACGGACACTAAAATCTCCTCTTATATTTTCGTCATCGCAACGTAGAAAAGCGCACTATGTATCGAAATTATTGTTTTCAGGCTGTTAGTGGCGACAGATAGTTGGGTACGTACAATATACACGTACATAATTATGCTGATGAACCGCCACTGACAGTTTATGGTTAGGTACGCGTGCGTACGTACAGTTGGCGGCTAAAGGATAATTTTCTATCGAACCCGAAAGGAGGAGGTGGCAGGGTGTCGTCGATCGCACGAGAAGGCAGCAAAGGGCTGGAAAAGTCTGTTACTAACGAGAAGCGGACCGGTGACACGCTTATTGCATAACTGATTCGCCTCGAAATGTTGACGCGATCCAACTGCGACGCTCGTAGCATAACCGATTCGCCGTAAATACGTCCACCCGTCTACCACTACAAACACGCAGTCATACGACTGTACGCACATAGAAAGGCCTAACCTTCGCGAATGGCTTCCATTTCGACGACGCAATCTCATATTTATTTCATCGTCGTATCCTCTTTTTTCATTCGATTATTTTTTGCCGCTTCCGCCAGCACACTTTTTTTTTGTCATTTTTACCGCCCAAAAAAAATGTGGAAAATGACGATCGGAAGACTTACAAAAATATTGAAATAATATCGTTCGGTGCTCGAGCAGGGGTTCGCTATTTCTCGGTGTCGAATATTTCTCAATATTTTCCAACATAAAATTGTTAGCCTATGTAAAACTTCGCAAGTGTTTAACGGATGAAATATAATTATTAAAAATTTTAATTTCACGTAGGTAATCTACTTTATCATTACTTTATCTGACATTAACGTCTCCGTCAACACGAGCAGCCATCACCGGCCAATTATAGGCAGCGGAAAAAACAAATTGCCCCGTAATTATTATTGGTACATTAACAAGATGAAATAAAATTGACAAAAATTACAATAAATCAGGAGAGAGAGCCGATATACAAGGAACGAGGAGGAGAGGGATGGAGAAAAGATGGTTATTTCACGCTGAAGATGAAGTGGCCAAGGCTACAATCGTAACAGCTGTAGAGGGGCACTGAAAATATCAACCGGATCTCGAATTTCTTCCGAACCCCGTCGAAATGAAAAACTGAACGAGGAGCGACCATGAGAGGAGAAAATAGATGGACGGACTCTTCTTTCATCCCTACCAAGGGCATCAACGTATCTGGGACAGGTTATCGTGCTGGGTATATATAGTTTCAAATTTTCATAAAGAAGACATCCATTCGTGGATTCAGCTCCGAAAATTGAAAATTCAATAATTATATTCGTTTGTGTTACGTTTGTGCTGACAGAATATGCCAACCTTAACCCTCTGTCCCCTACCCAAGAGCTATTATTTGGAAAAAACGTTTATGGGAGCAAAACTAAATTGTTTCGGAGGGGAACTATAAAGTGGCGTATGTGGGGTAACAGGTCTCTAGCTTCTCATTAACCTTGAAAACGTTTTTCTCGAATAACTCTTTTAGGAAAATAGCACAAACGATGAAAATTTCAACACAAACCCGCACAAACGTAGCACAAACGAATATAATTTTATTATTGAATTTTCAATTTTCATTTGGTGAGGATCTAGCGACATGGAGCTCAGCTCGTGGATTTTCGGAAAACCGAACATTGTATGGCAAATTTTAGTACCTTATACCGACTTTTATTGTACTCTATTCAATCTTGAAATAGAACCTCCCCGCGTTCAAAACTGTGATTATTTGTTCTGTACGGTCGCGAGTACGAAACAATTTTCATAATAATTTTCAAACATTTTTTAAGTAAAACTTCTTCAGGCGAACTAAGGCACGGAAGTAAACTGGTCAAAACATGTCACGAGGAGAGTGACACTAAAGCTATAATTTTATCACCGTATCGAACATAATTATAGTTTATTTTATATGCTATATACGAATATATTATGTACACACGTACATATATTTTATAAGTATACGCAATATACGTGTAAATGGTGGCAGGACCAACAACCGAACCGAACGATTCACGAGTGGCTGAAGGGAAGGGAAGGAAGGTGGTTGTCACATAAACGCAGACGAGGTACCCATACCTCATATACGCACTCTACGCACAAGTTTCACTTCTGGCCCTATACGCCTTTTTTTATGCGCTTTCGTTGCAGTCACTAACGCGACAAAATGTGACGTATTTCTCATTTGAACCAACGTGGGGCGGCGCTGATTGTTACTATCGCAGTTACCAATCTCGCGTGAAGGTGCCTTACCTTCAACTCCCGCTACTTCCATTATTATTTTTGGACCGTCACTATGGCTTCGTGGCGGTAACGTGGTTCTGCAGTTAAAGGTTTTACCGTGTTCGAATCCCCACCCACAGTAGCAGGTCTTTTCGTTTCTAATATAAGTTTTTTGCGAAGTTTTGGATGTGGAACGTCGGTGAGAGGAGTTTTATTCGTCTTACAAAAGCGCGTTATCAAAAAATTCATTTTTACTCAACTTATCATTTTTTCACTTTCATTACAAAGCGAATGTTACAAAAAAAAAAAAAAAAAAAAAAGTTTATAGACCTTTAATAAGTATCTTCCTACCAGCCACCTTTATAACGTACCGCAATTTCATGTAACTCGCACCTGTAGTTTTTGAGAAAATGTTGTTTTTTTTAATTAATTCAAAAAGAATTTTTAAAGGAAAAATGATTAATTATTCGAAGCAAAGCCAACTTCACTGTCTTATCCATAACTTAAGAAAAAATGACGAAAACGATCAGAAATTTATGACGAATTATATTTTTGAAAACGAGGAATTCGAATATCAACTTGAAAAACTTTTGTTCAGTCAAAAATCGGTTCCTCGCCTATCAATTTGCGATGTCGCGACTTTCGTTTCACGGCTTCTTCGTTCGAAGCTGATATTTGACAAAATTGAATGCAAGTCTAAAAACGAGCACCTTCAAGACAGCCGAACTGATTGTAACGTCAATTTCACGTGGTTACTCGACCATAACTTTTGTAGTGGTTTTCTTTGTTGGTAGGTAGTTAAAATTTTCGTATTATGACGCAGGAGGACTGGTCTAGTAAATGGGGGTATGGGTACAACTGCTGGCCGACCTGCTCATCAGGAACTGACTTACGAGTACTCGACTTGGACGGGTCCAAATTCCAAGGAGTCGAGTAACACGAACCCAACTGACAGATAGTTTAGTGGTGTTGAACAAGGCTGACACTGATACCCCTGGGTACGCGATGCGTAATATTAAGTTACGTTGCGTCGAATCGCCAAGTATTTGGAATTTTACAGGTCGGCCAACTTACCAGGCGCGACGGATTTTGGATGACGTCAAAAGTTCATCGAGAATGGCGAAGCCCTAAATTTCACCTCTCCCCGCCAAATTTGTTTCTGAAGGCCCCGTCGTTTTTCTTGACATTACAAACTTTTCAGGTTCCCCCTGTGCCACGTATGAGGCGGGTTGCATTTTTGTTTACTCAGCCTATACCGAAGTCGGACGAGCTGTTAGAAGTAGCCTAGATACGTAATTTTATGGACCTGATGGTACGACGCGCGCTTCCACCCCAATTACAAATTAATAGCGTGGTGTCGTCCGAGCGAGTCTTTCCCTCAGACTCGCATTTCTTTACTTATTTTTCAAACGGTTATCGAATAATTAGACGGGAAGAAAGTTTGAACGAAATTCGCCTTACCCGCGACGAAGTCGTAGCGTAGCTTGAATCCGGCGCTCGAGGTCGACGAGTGTATCCCAAAAAATTCCATTACAAGGATGGGTCCGCCCGACATAATACGAAGAGGTACGATCCGCGAATCACAGATTGTTCTCACCTTATCCAGTCTGCCGTCCACTTTATCGTAGATGGCGATGAAGTCCGAGTTCGAACACCTGAAATGCCAATCGCAAATAGTTTCTACCGCTATTAATTGAAACGTAGAGGAAAAGCGATAGGCGGAGAAGAGTAAAAAAGCGAAGCGGAAGCGGAAGCGGAAGTGAAGCGAAGGGTGCAAAGGTATAAGGGGGGACGTACTCTTTGGCTGGTCGGTCGTTACGATGCAAATCGAGAAGGTCGAAAATGATGCGTATCCTTTGGGCGCCGTATGCCTGGAAGACGTACAGACATCGACAACCGGTTGGATACGGTCGAGGATACGAAGGAGAGGTTAGACTGGCGTTTGTACTTTGCCCGCTACGCACATATTTATCGCACGAACCTGTCAAAATAATAAACGATCGATTAATACTAACCCACCGCAGGTACCGACCACATTGAAACTCTCTTGGCTGGTTTTGGTGCGTCGATGACGCAAAACGACAATCGACAAACGACTGGATGGTTGGGTACGGTTCTTCCAATTCGATTCGACGAGCTGCGTTCCGGCACCTCCTTTACGGGGCACACAGAGAGAAGGAAAAACCATCGTCCCTTAAAACCTTACGTCACCAGACGTTGTCAAACAGCGCCTAGTCGTATCGATAGGGTGGAAATCGACTTTTCGATTTTTCAGTCGCCCATCGACGTTCGAAGCTCGATTACGAAGGCAAGTAATTACCTGGAGTAGGTACCTACGTGGCGTGGATTCGAATCACGAACGTTACCTACCTACCTACCTACCTATCATTCTTCGTTCATTTCGATAATTAGATGGGTAGGTAATAACTGAAACGGGTACCACGCTTTATGCGTGCGTTCGTTTATTTTTATGGTCAAAATAAGTGTACCGAATTTGTTAGCGCGCTCACGCGTCGCATCCTCAAGAGGGTAGCTGAGTAGGTGGGTAGGTACCCAAAGAATTTGCCATCCTTGCAGAATGTCGCGCGTAAGTGGTCTTTTCCAGTCGAACGTTGCTTATTTTTGACCACCCTCGGAGTGCCGCATAAAATTAATATTCTAACCAGCGAGTACATATTTACGGAGCAATAAATTTAGACAGATAAAAGAAAATGAGTGCGTGACGGCACACGCTGTTGAAGTAAGACTTTGTAGGTATCTGATTTTCGTTTTACGAATCAATTGTCGGAGTTGAACGGGCCAAGCTCTCGCGGTCACGGTGATGCGTTTCTTGACCGTTTTTTAGTTTAATACCGAAGGTACGCAACCGAGTTTCATTTCAAAAAAAAATTTTAAAAAGAAAATTCTTTAATTTTCACGGACGATAGATAATAATAAATTATTGTCTGGAAAAAGTTTTGAAAAGCGACGAGTCCGCTTTCATCGCAAAATTAAAAATCGACCAGTTGAAGCGTAAAAACGTTAGTATAATTATCTAACAAAGGCGGATACGTTTTATACGTACTTCTAAATGACGGATATGATAACGGATGGCCGGATTCGAGTTTATCGCTGTGCGGATCGGATCGGTTACCAATAGTCGCGGTAGTGGCGCGAAAATTGTTGCGAAAATCTGAAAACGGAGTACCGTAGATAAGAAGATACGTCGAGAAAAGATACAAAAAGGTAGAGAGAGTGAGAGAGAGAGAGAGAGAGAGAGAGAGAGAGCGAGTGAGTGAATGAGTGAGTGAGAGATAGTTTCATTGATCTCACGTTGAAAATTGAATACACACTTTGTTCTTTTTAAAAGTTTTAAAATTTAATGGAGTCGAAATGATTTTCAATTCCGATTCTTTAAAGCAAAAACCAAATGAATCCTTGATCTTAGGAAAATCATTCAAAAATTTCAGATTCGTTAAATCTGTCAAACGAGTTCGAAAAAAGGTCACGAATCCGATATCTTCTTTGGATTAGTATCGCTGATGAGAATCCGATGTGTCAAAGTGGATTCGAATGGATTCGCCGAATCACAAAAACTGATTCGAATCCGAGTTCTGTTCCTATTGAACTCAAATCATGCTCAACCTTGAGCGTGGGCTAACCCGTATAGTTTCTTTCGATTAGGATTTGAAGCGGAGTGGACCGATTCCAAATTCAATCCTTCCTTAATACTATGTCTTATATTACTTACTCATATTGGTACCTACCCATTCGAGTGTAAAAAAAAAAAAAAAAAAGAAGAAGAAGAAGAAATTCACCTAACAGAGTTACGTTTGACGTGGCTAAAAACTGTGAAGTAACTTAATGTTATGGTTTTGGACAGTGTTGTTGAAAGTGAATTCCTATTTCAACCCTCCTATTTTAGTTCTACCCATACGAACTCGGTCAAGTGCGAAAGCTCAAAAAATTGATATCTCAAAAAGAACAATAACTCAATTGTTGAAATCACTTTTCGGAAGGAAGAAAAGACAACGCAGCCAACCCAAATGATACAATTGTGCGAATACGAGCGCATATTTTAAAAAGGAATTTTCATCAGAACCTACTCATCGAGTTGAATAAAAAGATTCGGTACTTATACTTTTTTGGAAAAAGAGTTTTTTTTTTTTTTTTGTATCAAATTTAGTTTAGGAAAACGGAACAGCATCTTCGTGAAATGAGTTCTCCCACTTTCATAGATTGAAGAGGCTGTTACTAAAAAGTGGGGGAGTTCCGCACCTATTTTCTCTCACTCTTTCTCTCTCACACACACTCTCGTCGTCTCTCACTTTTCGTCTTCTGTTCCTCATTTTCGTACGTTGATATCCGTTATTCGTGTTTTCGAACGTTTTTCGCAACCATTTTGTCTAAGGATTACTCCCAACACCCCAAAAGAAGTTTCACTTAGGGCCGGTTTTTCGATCCTAAGTTGAAAAATTCAACTGTCGAATAGCGCTAAAATCTTATTCAACTCTTGCCAAGATTTTCACCTGGATTGAAAAACTGGCCCTTAAAGAAACGAAGACACAGCCATTTTTTGAAAGTAGCCTCGATTGTCAAACGACCGGTGTGACGCTCTTCAAATTACTTTCGGTCCGCTAAAAACCACCCCCGGTATTTCAGAATTGGTTTTAATTTGTAGGTAACGTCTTGTACGATAAAATTCCTTCTATTCTCAGATTCGCCTTTCCACGCTCACCAATGTAAACACGCTTACCACGCATTTTGGAAATCTCCCTCTCAACAGAGTAGCCTTATAACAGGAAAACCTTTGCCCAGACCAAGTCCAAACTTTTCCGCAGCATACAACGACATACCATTCTCGAACACATTAAGTTATATGTTTCTAATCCCTCCATTGGCGCATATGTCTCGTTTGACTGGGCGCTAAAATGGACCGGAAGTAGTCGAACAAAAATCATACAGACATCTTCCGGCTACGTTTCCACGGTTGGTGTAAAATATAACGAATACAGCATCCGCAGACGTGCGCGCATCGTTGGAATCACCAATAACTTAAGCAGCGTATTGTCAACGACCATTCAAATCGAGTTACCAGTCGTTCGATTAACCGCGTTCGACACGGCCGAATTCTGTACACGCACCAATTAAATAGGCAGGCAGGTACCTAATATGTAGGCTACACTTTGTGCGAAATCGATACCGACTGTTCGTAGAAAGTCGAATTCGACGTCGCTAACCCTAAAAAGGTGGCTATTTCAAATTTATAGATTACGCGGGACAGATTGAGAGTGCGTCGAGAGACACCCACTATAAATAGGGTCACAGAGAGAAATTTCGGGTCGAGGAGGGATCAACTGAGAGGCCCCCTTAGTGCCATCTGCACGCTTTACTTGTGAGAGGGGGTTACGAACTGAGAAAACTATTTCGCGAGCGGAGCGACCAAAATAATTTTTCCGATACCTTCGTATCGTAGAACAGGATGTGTGTTTCAGCCTAACGGGATTTCATAACGAATAAACACCTCCCCCACGGATCAGCATCGACGCCCTCATCTTCGAACATTTACTCGAAAACTGATATTAATTTCCAAAAATTTGGACTCTGTCGGGCCCTCTGAAAAAGTCCGGCCCCTGTACCTTTGGTACCCTTTCGCCGCCTTCCTCCTTCGAAGCCATAATTTTAAAAGTTACAAAACAATTCTACATTTCGGCGGGGGAGGTAGGTAAGTACTTGCAAAAATTTCAGATTGGGACGAGCTTCATTTGTTAGAACTGATATTTGAACCAATACCAATTACCTGGTATAAAATTTAATTAAGGGAATTAACGTTGAAACAGGTGTCGAACTAGAACTTTCGAACCTGGTTGCGGCACTTAGGGTAGAGCTTTCGAAACGAAACTTGGTAGAAATTAGCTGAAATTAAATGTTTAGGAAGGTGACTACGTGAGACCAGTATTTTGTGCTAATCCGTCAAGCGGAAGAGGTGTGATGCTGCAACGATTACGAAGGAAAGCAATTTTAATGTATAAGAGGCTACAGGTATCTACAAGACCGTATTGGAATGGCTAACCTATAATCGCCTGCGTACTACCAAACGATTAATCAAAATAAGTCGTCGTTCCGCTGCGAAATAGTTTGTCGCCATTAGCCGCCGCGCCAAAGTACAAATTCGAAAGCTACCGTCTGCTCTCGTAGGCAATCAATCGGTTTGCTGCCTTACCGTCCGCCGTCCGTCCCTGTCCTAGGCACGTAGGCTCCACTTTTGAATTTCGCCCGAATTTCCAATCAGACTCTCTCGTTGGACAGACGAGAGAGAGAGAGAAAGAGAGAGAGAGAGAGAGAGAAAAAGAGGGAGAGAGAGAGAAAGACAGAGACAGAGAGAAGCTGAATACGCGTAGCCGATTCGAGTGCGTACCCTGCTGCCGTATCTCGTGGAAGACTCGCATCTCGTCGGCCGACTCAAAGTGGTAGGCGGCCTTGAAGCCCTGGCCGGGCCACCGGTCGTTGGCGACGAACTCGACGTACAGACCGGATCCGGTGGAGAACACTTCGGCGCCGGACATTTCGTTGCACAAGACGAGCACGACGTTGGCCGTCGGCCCGTATCCGTCGTATACCCGCACCACGTCTTCTCGATTTATGCAGCTGAAGTCAAAAACACGCCAGCCCGAGCGCCGACGCACGCACGTGCCCGTTAACAATAACGTCATCGAATAGATTATCACAAAATTATCGATTACGGATACGGTACGGTATGCAGGCGGTCAGCGCCAGCGCCAGCGCCAGCCCCAGTACCCACTCACCTTTCGTCGCCTTTCTGCAGTGCCACCTCCTCGAACACGAGTCGCACGCGTTCCGTCGGCCTACGCAACCGAAAAACGCCAATTAGCCACGCAATTCCTCATTTTCGCCGACATCGCCGGACAGCCGCGATCGGCGTACGGTCCGCTCGAAATGGGCGGCGAAGGGTGCGCCTGAAAAGGGGACAACGCTCTCACACCGAACGACACGACGCCGTCGACGAACGCGCCGCGCCGCGCCGCGCCGCACCGCACCCGATCAAATGATTTCCGATTCGAGCATTTTATTGGTATCGCCGTCGGCTGTAGCGTCGGAGCACCTCGAGCCGCCCGACGCTTTTTATTTTCAACAGACCGTACGCCCACGCAGGCAGCCGCATAATTTATTGCGCCGATGGTGTAGTCGCGCCTTCCGCGTCCCGTCCCCTACGCGCTATATTATAATACGCGGTGCTTGGTTTGCGGCCCGTAGCGCCCGAACCCACTCCACGGGCTGCCATCTATCTACGCTTTTTTATCCCCACCCCCGGTCGCAGTCGCATCCCCGCACCCCCGCACCCACCACCTCGCCCTTTACATTCTTCGGGCACCGCGGCTCCGTCGCAAGCGGACAACATTCGTCGCACCGGATCTATCGCAGATGTGCGGCCTTGACCGCGTATGCGTACAGCCTACGTGCGGTACTTACGGTACCGGTCGATCGCACGCTGCTAAATCCAGTAGCTGTGGGCATTGGCACTGCCTACCTATCTTCAGCCTCGTTCTGTCCGCCCTCTGACGCAGACAACTAACTGCGTCGCAGCAGCTGTCGCGCACAGCTGTTTTACCTTTTTTTTAAGGTTTGGAAACGTGGGCGAAGGCAGCCCTCCGGCCGAGTGCACCGCAGGTGGGCACGCGTTCGCCTTTGGGCGCAGCCACAGCCCACGTGTCGACCGTATACACGATTTCGCGTCTAC
The DNA here is from genome assembly GCA_011428145.1 of Ericerus pela. Lineage (NCBI taxonomy): Eukaryota > Metazoa > Arthropoda > Insecta > Hemiptera > Coccidae > Ericerus > Ericerus pela. The sequence continues at coordinate 660,811 of WOFM01000422.1, read as the reverse complement.
CACAACGTTTACATTTGAGGCAAACTGCTCAACGGCACCTACCCTACCTCCTTCAGCGGGCGAGTTAATCAATTTTCATTACGACCACTCGAGAAATACCGAACACTTTCGTATTCGCAAATTTTTAGCCCGAGAAACGTTGGGGAGGCAAATTCGTGTAGCTGCCTGGCTGCCTGACTGCCTGGCTGCCTGGCTGCCTACCTGCCTACTGGTAGGACGAGTTCTTAAGCAACAGAATGAAAAATTTCCAAGTTAGTTGGTAGGCATCGGTTAGATACCTACGTCCGAATCGTCTTGGGGCAGTACCTGCACCTGCACCTGCACCTGCACCTGCACCTGCACCAAGAATAACCGAATAACGCAGGTTACTGGGTACTTACGGTACCGTAAATTGTAATACGCTTTTGTACGCAGGCCTATAAACGAATTTCTTAAGAACCTATCGTTCGTTACGCTCGGCCCTCGCACAATTAACGCAAAAAACAAAAAAACGTTCGGCCTGATGGACCGTAGTTGCCTGGTTGGTGTAGTGGTGCGACGTTCGTAGGTAACTGAAAGAGTCGACTCGAGAAACGGAGCAGGTGGCCAAGTATGCGGGCAGAAGACGAACACCAAATGACAGATTCGCGTCGACCAAAAGTTACGCGGAAATAAAAACGGATACCGACAGACGGCCGCTCTTTTTTCTCACTTTTTTCTCTCGCCCCTGCCACCCCTTCTGCGGCCCGATTAGCCCCTTACACCTGTTCGCTATTAGCGGGCGTACGCCGAACGAGGTGACGGTAACGACGAGAAAAGTCCAACTTTTTTGTCAAAGACGGATTATATTCGGTGATGAACCGAGCCAACTTTAACGATCTGCGCACCCTTTCGAAGAACTGACGAGCTGAAAAAAGTTCTTTTCGCGGCTCACTTGGCGCTGCGGTACGTGCCTACCGTACGACCGTTGCCAGCCAAATCGCGAGAAAAGAAACTTTTCGGCCGTCACGTAGTTACTTTGTTCCGAGTTTCCGTTTTCTTTTTCACGCAATTTTTAAACGGCCAAATCCTAGCAGCGCGAAGCTGCGAAGCTGCGAAGCTCTCGCATCCGATCGTAGGTCTACATTTTTTATTCGGTCGTTTGTGGGCGCGATTTCACTCGAAATGGCCCACCAAACGTATTTCGAACCGCAGAAACGCCATTTCTCGTGTTGGGGGTGGGAAGGGGGGCTAATTTTACACAATGCGAGTTTGACGATGCCTAAAGGAAATGATTTAAAACTTGGCTGGCGAAACCATTAATAGGCACTTGGCCACCTGTTTCAGTTACCTATACAACTGGAAATGACGGTGCGCGTCCCTGCGAGTACCTGCCTAAGTACATAAAAGTATGGCGGTGTGGACGGTATGAGCAAAATAACGTTAGGCAGGTACCTACGCGGTTTAACCTTCTTCAGCCGCAAAGGCTGAATGATCACAAAGTGAAGAATTAACATTTGACCGAGGCTAAAAGCTAGTTCAAAGGCTTCGGCATTCGAGATAAGTACGTTAGCGGAATGTCAGCTCGTCTTATTGTTGCGAACCTGCCACCTAAACCTGCGTACCTGCGCTATCGAAATAGGCGGCCGCTTTAAACGTGAATATCGAATCGATAAGCACGTATCTACTGATCGCTCTCCTCAAGTGTGAACTCCTACAAATTTATGGCATCCAACCTCGATTGTTAATGGGCACCTACGTCAGCCAAGTCACACGTGTTCCGGATGCGTGCCAATGACCGAATGGTGTGTCCACTGAAGGAATTCGCCGACTGGCTGTCGGCTACGATATGAAAGATTAAAAATTGCATTTTCGCTGCACGTACTTTTTGCGATAATAGGAAGAATTTCTTCGCCCGGTTCGTTGCGCAAGTTGTGAAAGGAAGTGCCTTTCTTTTGAGATACGATCGTATTCGTTATTTAAGTACGTAGGTATGTAATAATAGGTGTGATTAGGTGTAGGTACCACAAGTTTTGTATTTACCGGTGAATACCGCGCCTGCGCCGATGACTGCATCCCAACTCTGAGACTGGTCCTGCCACCAAAAAATAGCGTTGCCGATTAAAAATTTCAAAAATCTAGTTTCAAATAAAAACATATTTATTTTGAAAAGAACGTAGCCTCGGTACTCAATTTTGTCTTTCAACCGATTAGTTTCTTTTTGGATCAGAATGTAATAACTCGAATACTTTTGCACGTTATTCGTTGATAAATGGGGTCACACTTGGAAAATGTTCTACGCGAAATTTTGAACAAAAAACAGCTACCTTTCAACCAGTTTTATCGTTGGTGTCGTGTCCCTAATTATTATCGTCAAAATTTAAATCTTTTATCCGTTCTTTTTGGGGTGGTTTGATGGTGCGCATCATTCTCCAACCTGCGATTGCTTGCTTCGTATTGCGTTACTTACGATTAAATTTCGCAATTATAACCGCAAATTTTAATTCGTTGAATTTTTTACGAGTTCTTACGGCGCTAAACATTAATGTTAATTGTCAAGTTAACGTCGAGTTAAAAGGCGGTTGAAAGTTGTACGTATTGGGACTGGGTAGTGTTGTACGCTGGCTGCAAGATAGCGGATTACAAAAGATACGTCGAGTATCGAAATCGTTCGCGAAATATGTTTTCTCAAATTAATTTTCCAAGTTGAAGTTGAAGGCGAAGACTGATCTGAAAGAGAAGTGTTCTGTACCTGCGGGTTCGTGTAATTTTTCTTAATTATTTTCGTATCGAGTGTATCGCGTTGGAATTATGTTTACGTGGGTATCAACGTTGTGATCATAAATTATCGATTATACCAGCTACAGTCCATTCAACGAAAGAAGGATGTTACACCTAATAAGAACGTTTTCAAATATCGATTTGCATTTAATTATTTATCGAAGCAACGGAGGCGAAGCCGAGCAACAAAGCTTCCTTAATATTTACTCACTCGCAGAACAACTTTCATGACGACCCAATATTCTCAGATAACTATTTTAAGTCGAGTTCGATGTCGTGACGTAGGCCCATTCTTTAGATTCCATCTGTTTCACAAAAAAATTTTGTTCCTCTACCGGGATTCGAACCGTCGTTGCACCGTCATTTATTAGATTTTGAAATTTCAATTTTTCACTTTAGGTTCCGAATTTCGATAGCTGCGAGTGGTTAGGATATTTTTTTCTTAAAAACTGAGTGATAAGTACTATTGTCCTTCACATGTTTTGAGGCGCTGAGTTAAAACTTTCAGTTCGTTTTCGGATTGAACCGGTCATTGTGATTCGTCTGCGACCCCCAAAACAAGTTGGAATTTGGAATGATTTTGTCTTAAAAAATCGAGCCATAAATTGCCGGTTGGTTTAAATTTTCACCTATTTTATTGACAACATACGGATAACAATGCCTATAGTGGGTAACCGATGTACAAATTGCGAAGCTGCGGGTTTCGTTCGGTCTCACGGACCATCTTTCGTTAGATGCGCTACGTATGGTTTCAAATTTTCAATGTTCTTTTCTAATTGAAAGTTATTTTGAACTTACGCCGTTTTTTTGCGAAAATCATATCTCGGAGCAAAATTTTTGTACCGCAACGTTGTAAATTTTTTCATATTTACTCTCCCCCGGTCCCAGAATATGGTTTAGCATTTAAAATTGATTAAGAATCTTGATTCTCGTATCCCCTACTTTTAATTTTCTACCACTTACCCCCCAACCAGTCGTATCAAAATATGACAATCTTTTTTCTCAATTTCCAAAAAAAGTGAAAAACTGCGCTTATTTTATTGCGTTTCGATCAGTATAAAGTTCCTCCTATATCCTTGGAAAGATTCAATTTATTGGACTCAATCGGATAGAATCTTTTCGTCTGTCTGAGCGAAGTCGAAATTGAGATTTATTCGTTCGAATATTTTTCTCTTACATTTATCTCCACTTGGGGGGAAGGGGAGTGGAAAGAGGGAATAGGTACCGACCTAAATCCAAGGAAGAGATGAAATCGATTTTTTTCCGATCGGTTCGACGAACCTATCCTATTGCGAAGTAGTTTCCGTAAAAGATGTACTTACTTGGTAAAAAGATAAAACGTAATATAATAAACGTTGAAAACGCTAATGTTTTTTTTCTTTCCTCGAGTTCGGCTTTGTAGAGGCCGAATGTCGAGTGGAATGTATCCAAGATTTCTTTGAACTATTTTTTCTTATGATTCATTTTAGTTCGATGGAACGTAAATAAACAGTTTTCTTCAAAAACAGTTCTTCGAGTTCAAAATCTATCGAAAATTTCGATTAAGTACGTTGGCTTTTTTTCGTGTGTGTGTGTGTGTGTGTGTGTCAAAGGCTTTGTCCACTTTAGATTCACTCGAAACGCTTTTTTCGTTCGAATTTTCCCAGCGACTGTAAGTGGGTATGATTGATTTCGATGTACGATACACGTAAAATAGCCAAAAGACTTCCATCTAACGTTATTGCCACGTCCATAAAACCGAAGTCAATGACGAAACGAAGTTTTTAGGAAAACTTTCAAGCTAAAAATGATAGGTACGTACGGTGGCCTAAGTACTTGGAGGAAAAATTAAAAATATTCTTACACGGATAATGAAAAGCGAAATGTGAAAAAATATTCGATTCTAAGTGGCAGTTTGAGCGAAGTGAAATGGGACGTTGTGTAAGTCGTAATGTTTGACGGATATTTTCGTCGTTGCGGCCTACCCAAAAATCCAATTAGGTAACGAATTAGGCCCACACTAATCCGAAGAATAATATTCTCGAAACATAACGAACGACGAAGATGTAAATCAAGGCGTAGGTACCTAGGTATGGGCGTCGTTGCAGAATTCGTTCGTATAGTACGGACACCGTGGAGGAGGAACGATGTGCCTGCGTGCCCATTGGGTACCCCCCTGCGGAGGCTAAAACGAGCGGAATTTCTGTTCGCGTGTTTCGCAAATTCGTAAATTGGCTAACGCGTTGCAAGAATTGAAACAGTCCGTTGGCAAAATTGTAGGCACCTATGGTACCCACCTAATGGGCTACCGAATGGACAATACTCGGATAGGCGAATCTGCAACGCTAATATTCGGTAATGAATGCCGGAAATTTACTTTCTTCTCTCGAGGAATAACAAAATCGAATACAGACCTGCCCTCAATCGAGTGAAAATTTGGCGTACTCGCGCCCAAAGAGAGCAGTTCGAGAGCATATTGTTTGAGATTTCTACTAAGAATAATTATAATACCCGATTAAGGACGGTTCACACTCGCTGTTTTATTCTCTTTGATCCAACGCCTAAGAAGTCGAGTAATGGGAAAAACTGCGTTACGGTTCACACCGCGTTTCTCTTGATTTGTTGAAATTTCCCAGCTTCACGGAAAGTAGCTGCGGTAGATTCAAATGAGAGAGAAGAGAAAGCGAGTGTGAAGAACCGTTGTTTGCTACCGAGTAAGTGCGGTCTGCCAATCGAATCACTCGGATTCGAAAGCAGAAAGTGAGGCAGGCAGGTATAGACAGGCAGGCAGGTAGCACATAGCTGTATAAGCTAACTGTACACCTAATTCTGCGCGTGTCACGAGTAGTACGCAACACAGGCTGAGTCAGTGCAGGGTGTGGAGGGGGGCGTGATACGTACCCGGCTCTGAACAGGTAAGAGCAGCGAACGGATCTGGGATACGAGGCCGGATACCTGGGCGAGTAGAATCTGCCGTTGCCGTTGCCGTTGCCGTTGCCGTTGCCGTTGCCGCTTTCGAACTGATGGTCGCACGTCGCGTCCGTCATTTGGCGGCCGTCCCTTTCGAACGCGTCTGAAACACACGCAACGCATTAATGGCGACCAACTTCGACACTCGCCTTGCTAACGGTTCACGCTTTGGTTCGAATGCGGAATGCGTGGGCACCGCACCGCACCGCACCGCTAGTAGCGCACACCAAAGTCGCTGCAAGTGCTAGCGAAGCGAATAGCATTTTGTACAGCTGCGTTTACACCCAGCGAACATCCGCTGTTCGTTCCTTCTTTTCCTGTATTCACAAGGTTACAGGATGTTGGTTGCTATTCGCTCAGTCGACCCATTTCGCTCCAATTTAATACCGTAACTTTTCCTTTACCGTAAATATTTCAAGCCAAAATCTTTTAATTTACCAGAGTTGTCACGATGATAATATGGCGGCTTCGCAAAACATTAAGAACATCGCTCCGAAATTACCGAAAGAATTAAAAAAATTTTAACACGAATGTATAGCCCATGAAAGCTTCTTACACTACCCAAAGTTTCATTTCCATAGGTCAAACAGCGGAGGCGTCACAGACTTCCGAAAAATGTCTAAATCACCAGAAAATAGAAATATATAATTATTTATTATATCGTACCTATACCTAATAATATAATGTCTACCGAAGATTTTGAGTGACCCATATATTCGTGATCTACCAATCAGGATCGGCCCTTTTCTACAAGTCTCGCCCCCAGGTCCCACCAATACACCGAATGCATTGTTATATTTCCTTCGAAAAATACACTAATAGACGCGATAAAGTAGATATACGCTGAAGAAATATTTTTTTTTTAAATGCGATATAATCATTTTATTACGTTTATTTTCAATACAATATTATAATATTCTTAAAACCAAAAAAAAAAAAAAAAAAAAAAAGCAAGCGGGATTATGAGCTATACTCGTGAAAAATTGATGCGTAAACATAATAATAGTGTGGTTGTGTGTGTGCACAATGGTTTGCACTCGCACACAACCACACACCTATAAATCATGTAACACACACAAACAAGAGTTACAATTGTAAGAGTGTGACGGTTATTTATTGTAACAGAATATTTAAAACGCAATAGTTAATAAAAGAGTGTATTAAACAGTAAGTTTATAAGACATAAAAGAACATGAAAGTAATAAACAGTAACAATGCATCAAAAGAGTTAAGAATCAGAATTGGAATGAGAATAAATTTACAAGTACAAAACATGAGATTATATACTAGTTGGATTATTAACCTAATGGGAAGCTTCTAGCAATTTTACAAAGTGTTAAAGAAGGGTTTCAATTTTATTCATTTACAAAAATGTGTTTACAAATAATTTGGAAGAATTTAAGATATATGTAAAATTGCAAACAGATAATAAACAAGAAATGAGATCATACAGTCGACTGCGTAAACAAAGTAACTGTTTATGTGGAAAGATGATGTCATTGACCAAGTAAAGACTTGTCTGAATGACGTGAGTGTTCACAAATGGAATAAGAATAGAATAAAAATGGAAAACAGATTGAAAGTAATGATGGTGATGATGATGATGATAATAAATGTACGAATTTAGGAAAGTATTACGTACAATATACAAAAATATGTTTACAAAGAGTTACAGTTATGCAAACCTGACAATCATAATTCTTGTTTAGCCCTACCATAGACCAAGTGCGAAGATGTTTACAAATCAGTAAATGAAATAATTTAACCCAACTAAAATACAAGTAAACGTGAAATCCTATTCTACCTATGTATTCATATGGTGCTTATGCCCAGTTCAAAGATGGCGATGACTGGCTTCACTTTTCTCTCCGAGTTGGATGTTTAGTTGTAGTAGAAACATCTCCGTTGGAAACAGAATTTAAAGTTTGTTTTAGGTTCACACGTGGATAGACCTGTAAATCATTACCGAGTTTACCACTTGAGCATTACCAAAGCTCTAGGCTTGCAATTGGAGGTTAGTTTATATGTTTCTGTGTTCACCAAATTTTAGTTCATATGTTTTATATTGATAAAAGTACGCTTATTTGTAACATATTATTCTTAATTTGTATTCTTATCAAAGAATTAGAAAATGAAATGTGTACTTAAGCATCGGTCTGAAATTGTTTGGTGGTTTTTTCTTCGGCCTTTCCTCAACTATTTTTTTTTTTAAATCTCGGGTCATAGCCTATCTTCAATAGATGGAAAAATAAATATTCGAATTAGGTTTATTCATTTTGACAACAAAACAATAATTGTGGTTTTTGGCCACAGCCTAACAGTCTCAAATGAGATTATAATTTCCTCCAACGAGAAGAAAATTGAAGAGCATATTACTTTAATACATAAATTGAGACCAAGAACAGTCATTTACTATGATTACCTTAGACTTTGAAAAATATAATAAAAAAGTATAAAAATATAATAGACTCGTATAAAAATATTTTAATATTACAAGTTAAAACATTTTTTTTGATTTACATATTTTGAAAAAATTCTTACATAATACTCTACAGAAGTCCATCAAAAATGTGAGAAAGAATTTGATTTTCAACAGTTCTCTGTACTTTCGTTCTCAATCCCTCTTAATTCTCCTCTGATTTCAGGTAGTTGAAAACAAGGAGTCGACCCCCTTAATTTTTATGCCATTTTGATTCAGAAAAATCTCAAAGTATAGCTTCAGTTTTTTTAAAGAATGATTTAAAAATTAAAAAATGAATAAACGAAGAACTAAATAAAATATGACCTGTGTCAGTAACAGATTGCATTCCTGACCCATAAGTAATCTGCACATATGACTAGGAATCGAGTATTAAATAATTACCAAAGGATGAGCAATAACAATTGATAATGTGATCAGCAAAATGGAGACAAATGTAGGGTAAATTGTTCGCATTTGTAACAACAATATTATTATTTTCTTATTCAAATTTGGCTAGTTAAGTCTGTCTTTAGTTGGTAGATTTTGTAGAGAACAAGGAGAGCTATTATCCTCGAGTTAAAATCTTAGGATGCCATTGTGATCTAAGAAAAAATATCTATTAACCGCTATACTATGAAACAATAAAAAAAGAAAATTTAACTTTGTAACGATCGATATATTTCTAATCATTAACATTCGTATTATTCGTATATTGTCACACCAATGAACTGTCATCCACCCTGTAGAATACATTATGACAATTGACATAGTAAACAGAATTCAGATGTCAATTGAGAATATTATTACAATAGTCTCTCTCTCACTTGCACGTACACTTGTCATTTGTGTCATACTCACCTACAACCTTTAACAGTCTGCCAAATTTGCTGACACATTATTTATCACGTAGAATGTACCTAGTACCTTCCAGAATCATCTTGAATCATCTAGAAGAACCCTGTTTTCCAAGCCGCATAATTAACAGTTGGATAATCAGTCATCTCACTGGTCAATCGTAACATCATCCTACTATGATTATCTAACACCACCTTCGTGTCACCTTATAATATGTATAATTATTCATCCGCTCGCAAATTCATCGTTGATCTAATTATTGCGAATGAAATGTGAAATCACTTCACAAAGAACCTGTAAATGGTCATCTTCTTTAATAACCATCGCAGGGTAATGTTCCCTAAGTCTTTTGTAACCGTTAACTATTAAGGTGCCCAGTACACAGTCCGCAACTGTTAGATATAATCTGTACTTTGTTATATTAGAATTTATCATCGAAGTTATTAATTGTTGATTGGAACTTAGTCAAATTGTTTCGAGTTTTATCAATCAGTTTTAGTCAACGTTTTGCCGTCGCAATCTTGTTGTCAAAATGTCATTATAGGTAATTTTTTGTTTTTAACTTTATTCATTCTCATTTCGAGGAGGGTTTTTAGATGGTGGAAAAAACCGCCGCCCACCATCAAAATTATGAATCCGCCTCTGTCCATCACACGTTGTGTGTAGTTCAACAGCTAAGCTTTAAAAGTAGGTAACTCGGCGACGTGTGCTGGGCTAGAATTTCATTTTGCGACTCACACAACGTTACAGCTAATCGTTGAACCGCGTGAGTTTGAATAAACTACTCCACGTTCCGAGAGGATTACCTTTGCGTCAAACAGAATGCGTAAACAAACGCGGCTACGTTTGGAAATTTGCGCCAAGTTGGCAGAATTTAGCTTTGGCAAGAACTTGTAAAACTCGGCTCGTCCCTCCATAGACCTCCCCTCTCCCCCGTCGGCCATCTCTAACCAAGAATACGAAGAAAAACACCCGCAGTTTGGCTGCAGCGTGCGACCAGCGAAGCGATGGCTGCGGATCGAAAAGGGAGGGCGTCTCCGATGTGACGGACGTTTTTACGTTTGCGGCCATTGGAATGCGACCCCCTCCCATTTTCGTTGCGGTGCCACATTTCTGGATAGCCGTATCGCAGCGACGGCGTATGTCGCCTCGAATAGCCCGTATTGCGAGCCACACGGACAGTTTGTGGTGCGTGCGGACTCGAAACAATTAATTGCAGCCCTTAATTCGCATTTAATACTAATTATTATCAATTGGGTACGAGTCCGCCGGCTAACTACAGTGGGCTGGAATTCACCTTTAGTGGAATCTGAAACGAGTAAAAAAGCTATAAAAAGGCTGTAAAAAGGATGTAAAAAGGATATAAAAAGGATTTGAAAAGACATAAAAAGGCGGAGCAAGTGGATTTAGCGGAGGCATTTTTACGATCGTACGATGGCAGCGCTGAAGGTGAAAGAGTTCGGCAGGTTCGATGGGGGTAGGGGGATGGGTTGAGGTGCGGCCGTTATTACAATATTCACGTCTTACGGGGAACAGGCTAAGGACGAGGTGCGAATGCGGTGGCAGTGGCAGCGGCACGCTAATCGCCAAACACTTTAGGAGTCCGAAGCGTCCTCGGGCGGCAGTAAAAGAAAATAAACTGCAAAAATAAATAAATAACAAAAACTAATAAACGGCGATTAAAAGGCGACACGAGCCGTTTGTCGAACAAAGACTACGGTCGCAAATTATTCGAAAACCGACCCAACCGCCTTCTCAGTGCCTTTCGCACTATGCGCAAAAATATTTCGCCCTTTCTTTTTGCGCTTTTCATTCGACTGACTTTTGGCGCGCAAATACTTACTCGTCGTTATTATTATTTTAGTTTTTTCTTCGCTCGTTATTAAGTACCTATATTCCCAAGTAAAAAACACGTTAGAGCTGCAAATGGATCCCTCATCCTTTCCTTTTTGCCTCCGCTTTACTCTCCTTTATTGCTCTCGATTTTTCGAATTTTCTTTTGTTTTTTTATCGGTATTTTTCGCCTTGTTTCACGAGGACATTACAATAGCATTGAGGAAAATCTGTTAAAAACGTGGAAACGGTTCGAGCAATCCTGTCGCAAATCATTATCACATTTTCAATGACGCAATGACGCAATGACGCAATGACGCAATGACCCACAAAGTCGAAACCGATTTGGTTTTTCGCTTTTTAACATCGGTTCAGAAAATATTCGTAGCGACCTCGCCGAGGCGAGTTACAGCCACGCTGCGTATCAATAAACGTTCGTTTTGGCGCCAAAAAATCGGCAAATTTCTCAGACGGTTGCGGACGAGCAAAGGGAAAACGTGTGGTAGGGGTGGAGGGAAAATTGACGTTGACGGTGCAGTGGCGGGAGTCAGGACTGCGAACTTTCGAGACTCATGGAGTAGCCATGTGGATAGTCTGCCACACGGCGGAGTGACAGAGCTGCCTGCAGATGGAGAGACATGTCGCAGGTACGTCGACGAACATCGTTTGGTGATGCGCTGATGACAATGTCGCACAACTTGGGCGCTGAAAGTGTATAAAAACAGCCGCAGCCCAACGTACCTAATATTTAAAGTAATTTTCTACTGTTTTTTTAGGTACCTAATATTTTTTTCAAACGACCTAACTGACACTGCAGAACAAGAACAGAAAACTGATTCGAGTAATACGGCAGCGACGGAGGGGAGCGGGGAGCGGGGAGCGGGGAGCGGGAAGCGTAAGAAAAAAGTGATTTCCGACCGATCGAATTGTGGCCAACCGTCGGGTTGGGCGAGCAGAAGCGGAAGGGAACGATGGGTGATGAAGGAAATGAAGGGGAAAATAGTGGGAGAGGGGAGAGACGTGCGCTTACTCGGGAATTCTATTTCTACCCGAAGCGGCTGGCTGGCCAAGGTTGTCCAGCAGCTGCAGCGAAACTGCAACCAGCAGCTGCTGCAGTGGCGACTGTAGCGCTCAACACGCATTCGAGACGCAGTCTGCCACGTCGCGGACATTTTATTTTCTTTCTTATCGTGCCACACATTCGCAATCAAAGCCGAAGCGAGCAGCGGCTACGCTGGCCAGAACTGAAACCGAGTTCAACAGCTGTTAAGGCAGTGGCGTAACACACGGTCAGCAGACCTTGCCCAGCCTCGATTAAATTCGAGAAAAAATATTATAAAATACTTACCGTAGAACGATTTTATACGTTTACGTGCAACTTTTTCACAATCCACCTTCGAAAAAGTGAGAATTTACAAAGTTTTCGAAGGCCACTTCTTGGCACATGTTGAAATACATTTTGTTTATTTGCCCGTTTAGACTCGAAAAAGATTGCCTACAAATGGCAGCAACCCAAAACGTTGTCGTATTATTATTATTATTATTATTATTATTATTATTATTATTATTATTATTATTTTATCGTTATTGTGTCTTATAAATTTAAGATTTTTACTAGTTTTTGACCCGACCAATGGAAATAAATTTCCAATAAATTAGTACGCAAACTTCGTAAAGTAATGATTGTGTAAAATTTCGAAGCCACTAATTTAAAATTACCTACGTATTTTATAAGGCCCAAAATCAAAATCAAATCAGACAAGCCGTAAGTACCATCTGGCCAATCCGCAAATACACACCAGAATCCACAGGACTGGTCCCCAGCTCAGTACTAATGTTCCGACCTAGCGAAATGTTTGAACCTTTTTTATCTTTGTTAGGTACACCTATTTAATTTTTTCAATATTATTACTTATTATTTTTGTCTCGTGTAGGTTTTGTGGGTTTGGTTTCGAGGAATGGAACCCGGGACGTACATATTTGCCAGCTAAAAGTGGTCAACTCGACCGCACGGCCATCTCGCTGCCGACCGTAACTGGCGAGTGTGTATTTTGTGTAGAGAAAAAGGTGTGGCGGTTCCCACATCTTGTTTTTATATTCTTCGACCACCAGCCATCTTAGTCGACGCAGTTTCTTTCTTCCATTTTTATTTCTCTTCGCCAAAACACTCGTACCTACTATCTAGGTACTTTAGGTACATTTTCCACCTTTTCCATAATTCGTAATTTTTCTTCACCCTCTCCACCCACCTCGTATTTTTGTACTCTTCGTGTCCCATACCGCGATATTTTATCTTGCGCGCACACGCTGGCAGTTGCTTTCGACTTTATTTTTTGTCGGATTTACTAACGGACCGAGTTGTAGGTACTTTTCACCATACGACCCTTTCGTTTAATGAACTTCTCCACCTCTTTCAACTTCGCCTCGTATCACCTCCTTCTCTTTCGCTTTAACAGAGTGGCGGAAATTCAGAAGTAGAAATTCGAGAACGAACTTATTTGATTTTTACAGCTGAAACACCTTCGAGTCGAAAGTACTCGGCACTAGGTCTCGTTTTTCAAAATCCCAACTCTGGCCTGGGTTGCTGATTCAGCCCATCGATGCGAAAAGTTATTCGGGGGCGACGACGAATTTGAGACAAATTGTGAAGTTTTTTTGTTTTTTTTCTTCGAATCGAAACCTCGATGACAATGTTACGTCCCGAAGGATCAATTGGCATAATCAAGTTTTGCATTTTCAACAGAGCCACGCGGAGGCAAAGTATTTCGTGAAGCCCGAAAGACGCGAAATATGTTAAAATTTATTGGCCAGGCTTTTCTCATTGAAATGGGGCTGCTAACAACCTAAGCGTTAGATACTGACAAAAAATTATTCGAATTTGTGGGGAATTTTGTTCACTGACTGGCGAGGATCAGGATGCCTGAAATTTGATTCTATCGCGCGAATATTTAATTTATTCTTTTTATTTACAATTGGACACGATTTTAAAATCATCGTGATCAACTTTTCTGGCTGAAACTGTCGATCAAATCCGCCATCGCGAACTGAATTCAGAATATGTTAGTGGAGCTCGACCAAATTTCAAGATGGTATTTGTCCGCGTATTTTCGACGACGACAATTTTTGAGAAAACGGAGAATAATTTATTGTAATCGTGGCTCTCGAAACTGTTCAAAATTTTCATTCGCTCGGCATGCCTAGGTGGGCTAATTTTATTTTTTATCGCCTACGTTTCGGTTCGCTTTCCTATAATTATTTCTTTTCGCACGGTAGGTATAGGCCTATTATCGTCGTCGCGACGCGTTATTTCGTTTATGAAAACTTTTTGCTGCTAATACGCAGACGTAGCGCTTTACTGCAAAAGCTGCGTGCGTTTCATTTGTTAGGCATTGGTGTTCGCACGCACGTACGCTTCCGCTCGCCAAGTTGATTCTTTTCAACGCATACACTAATCAAACCTCGAACCTCGATAACCATTAATTAATTACCTACCGTGGTTCAACGCGACCACAAAAAGCAGATAATAATCGAGCGTGCGGACGGGCAACGATTATTCTTCAAATAATAACTATTCCATAATTTACCGAGTCTCCGAGTCTCCGAGTCTCCCAAACGTAGCCATTGTTTTCGACTCTGAGCGAGTTGCCAGTTCGGCTGCAGCTAGTTGTCGTAAAAAAAAACCCTCTGTACGATGTTTGGTGTAACGACGTCGTTTACTGAAATCGTCGTTTTCGCTCGTGTTCCTCATTGGCGTCGCTTTTGTTGGGCACATTTTCTCGCACATGTCATACGTAGTCGTCGAATATTTTAGGATTTGAATTTCAGCAGCCGCCAGAACGGACGCCAGGCTACCGTTTGTTCGGCGGCGATGTTATTTCACACCTCCCAATTCCTACGCTACGTTAGGTACAGGTAGCTATGGTCGAGGCTGATAAATAATACCTACGATCGGTGGCCCAGTGTGATCAAAATCATGTGGCACTCATCGGTAGAAGAAAATCCAAAAAGCGTTTATTTAATTGTTTCGTCGATTGTCTTCGGCTTTCTTATTTCACCATCCAAAATGGAAAGGTTCGGTTGACGTAAAATACGTTTTATTCTTTTCCCTGTTATACACGTTGAAATGTATTTGGCGGCAAAATTTGGCCGTTGGCTGGGTGTGACGGGCCGCTCATTGCCGTCATTTTAGCCCGTAGTTCCAACTTCGAAGGCAAAATAGTGATTAGCCAACTAGCCACTGGTACCGTACTTCGTGTGCTCGCACGCGTTTATAATTAGGCGCAGTTTGGTCGAGGGCGATGAAAGGAGAGTCCAGCGCAGGTGAACGCCTTTTCGAATATAACGAACGCATTTGTTAGGCAGAATTTTTTTAAAAAAATTGCCCTCTCATCCGCCGCTCACCCAAAAGCAAGCAGCCGGGCCGATCCTCTTTTGGCGGGCCATTTTCTCGCTAAACGCATCCGCAAATGCGAAAACGGTGCCGACGATCGTTTCAACCTGCGCCCATCTTCGTTTTCAACTCGTTCCGGCGTAATCGAATAATTATTTGTAGGCGAGTGGACGCCTCTGTTACCTTGGTCCGTGTAATTGTGATACCCAAATATCGTAGGTACCTACGTACGAGCGAAGTACCACCTCCCAATTTGTCGCCTCTGTCATTTGTCTCACCCGGCACAGTATTTTCCTTTTCTCACGGCACGACATCGGCGTCGCGCAACGTTTTCCGTTCCTTATTTTTCCGTTTTCCCTTTTTCTCCCTTTTTCTCCATTTTTCTCCCTTCCTCTTCTTCCTTCTGCACACACTGTTCTTTGCACGATTGCAAACTCGACGCTTAATCGGCACCGCTGGTAAATAACGCTTCCGAAATAAAGGCCGAAGTTTAGCCAAAATAAATTTCAGCGACACGTTGCTGACTGCAGGGCTGCGCCCAAAAGTGATTCGGATCCTCCTGCACGTAGCCGTTGAAACGTCTTTTTTTATTTCGCTACCATTTTCTCATCTTTCGTTGTTCGGTATTTCCTAAAAAATATGCCGTTTTCCTTTTTCTTTCTTTTTTTTTTTTTTTTAATTGATTTTTTAGTTTTTTGTGTTTTTTTTTTGTTTTTTTTTCCACCACCTCCCGTTTTTACTGCAAACCACGCCGTCGGCCATACGCCACGATTCTCTATGCGCCCAGAAACGCTTAATTGTTTTTCTTTCGAAGAAAACGGATAGTGTAATGGTAGCCAATAGTCAGCTGTACCCAACTCACCACTTGCCTACCCACAAAGATGAATTGTTTTCTTGTCTATGGCCGGAGCGGCGCAGTGCAGCGCTGTCGCATCCGCCGGCAAGTGGCCTCTCCTTCGCATTAACCCATTTCCACCTCCACAACTTTCTCCCCCAACTAAAAAAAAAAAAAAAAAAAAAAAACGAAAACCTCTGCCCACGCTGCCCCACCAGTTTATTTATTTATTTCGCTTTCCGAGAGGAAGAACGCGGCTCGTTTGCTAATGCAATTTTCTCGCCATTAAGCCGCTTTACACGCCTCTGCGGCCGTACGCACTTATCGCACCTTCTTTCCACCCTTTTTTTATTTTCATTTTTCTTTCTCACCAAGTTGGTGCGAACGGAACGTACGGCCCCCTAATGCTTTCGCCGTTATTGGGGAAAAATAAAAACAAAGCGGTAGGTTCCGAAGTAAAGTGCCACTCTTCTCGCCTACAGGTTTAACCTCCGCAGGTACACCCGTGCAGCAAGAATTTTTCTCGTTGAGTTTTGGAGCATCGCGTCGTGTGGTGGCGGCCACTGCGCAGGGCGGTTCGATCCAAAATAATTAACTACAAGTACCGTTCGCGCCCTTTAGGCGGCTGCTTGTTCTGTTCGTCTCCGAAGACGGCCCTCGCATCGTTGCGCCCAGTCCGTTTTCCGTTTTCATAATTATTGCGAGTTTGGCAGCTTCGCTTGATAATGCCGAATAGGTAGCGTACGGTGTTTGTTCGCGTGTTTCGCGGAAAATATTGGGAAATTAACGAATTAGGGAGAAAAAAGGAACAGCCTAACCTACGTCTATACCGGTGAACCAAATCACGGACAAAATACCAGACGACAACCAAGAAGTACTGCTGCAAGCACCAATCCTCTTCTCGTCACACTCGTGCCAACACTCGACTTTAATCATACAAACACTTTTCTACGTACATTTATGCTCGTGGCTAAGGCTAAGCCACTGACACTCGTTGCGCCGCTCATTCGTGTAACTTGGTAGGTGCCCGCCAACCTACCGTACGTACGTACTTATTCGTCTCGTACGCGATTATTATACGTTTCATTCTTCGTACTTTACATAATTATTTTCTTGGTTGCTGTCACACACGCTTCTCAGAGACAACTCGGTGCGCAACTTTATTTCTGTTGTACTCTCGTCGAATCCGTCTTTCTCAACCTTTATATAAATGCTGATCCGGTATCGCGATTCGAGTCACTTTTTCCATTTCATCGTTTCTTCGTCCAAGATCACCCCAGTTTACGAGTGCGACGAACATTCAGCTGAAACAAATCCACTAACTGATTTTTCACCCTAATCCAAGGGTTAATAATCGATTATTTTGAGGCGAGTCAACTAATCGATTAATCGATTTTTTGCCCGATGTTACAATTTTATTTATTTCACTCGTCGAGATAAAATCGCAGATGTCTAAACCAAAAAAAAACTGGTCGATTTTAACTCGCTTTAATTCTGAGGCTGCGTCCAGCCAATTGCCTCGATATAGCAGACATTCAAACTTGAACAAATATAAATAGAAACAACGATAATCCTAAAATTTTTCCACTAAGACTCGGTGTTTTTTTATACCTTTATCATCAATTTCTTCTAATTTTACGACAGAAATTTTCCAATTTCTCGACTTCGATAATTGCCATCGCCAGATCTTGCTACCGATATTTTAAAAAGGTTATTTTTCTCTTTTTAAGCGCATTATTATTCTTTCATTTTTGGAAGCTGACTCAATTTTTTAATAACAATCATTTCTCAATGCTCTTTCATTTTCTCGCACATTGACGTTAGCGGTAATATCGCTTTAAAATAAAGAGTTTTTATTTTATATTCGAAAACACTCGGTCTATTCTGGATAAACTACAACGGCACCTTCACAGAACCACCCTCCATCATTAACAAAATATCATCGAAATCGGCGCCCAGGCTGAAAAGTTATGCTGGAGCGAATATAAACAAAAACTCCAACGCAGCAATACTTGGCTAGAAAACCCAGTTTGCCAATTTTCATCCATAATTTAAAAAAAAAATCTTAAATTTCAAAAACTTGAAAAAATTGTAAAAAAATATCGATAGTAATCGACATTTGTATCGATAGTTATCATATAATTATGACAAGCATATTGTGGGGACATCACTCGTATGAGGTAATAGGAGCTCGCACCCCTCCACAACTGTCACCGCCCAAAGGCTGGCAATAATCGTCTCTATGACGTTAAAACATATACACGATTGTGCGATTGTATGTTTGTACCTGTACGTACGTACGTACAGGTGAGATACATTGCACGGGCCATGATCAATTACCTGATAACAATCTCGGTGATGTCACAGCCTGGTACCAAACGCGCTACATCGTTTCTTATCACCTCAACGGAGGCAAGAAACGACGTAACGTATGAGACATAATTACGTACGTATACATACGTATGTGTGTCTGTGTGCGTGTGCCAAATCCGGTATATAAACTCTCGAAACTGGCTACAAAATTGCCAGTATTTGCCGAGGATTTGGCTCTCCCATACTCTACAGCATGAAGTGGCGGAACACGCAAACTCTGTAGAAGACCTTTTTGTGTGAATATCTCTCACGACAAGGTATTCCACACATATCTTTATAGGGTGTTGCAACTTTTTTTGGGAAAAGAAGTAAAATTGTTAATTCAGATTAACTAATTTATTTCTGAAAAAATAATGTTTTATACCGTGAAAATTTTTTTGGATGGGGAGGGAGAGGGTGTCGCAAAAAATAGTGTACGATACGTGTGCAAAGTAAGTGATAGCTACTGAATGATAAATTTTGTGCACCAACCAAAGGCGAGTGTTGCTAATCACACGAGTAAAAAAATTGCCTACTTTTTGTACTCGTGCCGCAAATAACTAGATATATAAAAGATCCGAGTAAGTACCACACCTTCTCAAAAATTTAGTTCGAAACTCGACTGATTCCTTGGCTTACGAATTATCGATTTTATGTCAGTTTTCATTTTACAATAAATTAGATAAGTGCGAGAAATCAGCGGTTTTTTATGATTTGGATTCTTAAGCTAAACTAATGCAAAATCAATGCTAGGAAAACGGAAAGAATGAGAAAAACAGAAAAAAAATGCAAATCGTAAGTTTTGGATAAGCTACTAAAAATTGTCACGATAATTACGTTAATTTGAAAGTTTACTCGACGTTATTTATGGCTTTGTTTTTTTTAATTTTGACGTAAAATTACTGTAATTTTCTTTTTTTGCAATTTGGTAGAAAATAAGAGCACCGAACAGATCTCGATTGACAAAAATCGATGAATTAAGATGAAAAACTCCGCAAGTGCCAACTGTCAATGAGGTATTCTTACCAAATTTGTAGCTTTTACTGTCAAGATTCACGGTCTCTCGAACCTTTACACAGAACCAGGTCCCAAAAATGCGGATAATAGTTTCTCACTTTCAAATGCATTTTACACGTCTTAGAAAGAGTAAAATCTTTACCTTCGTCGGGTCGTATCTCTAGCAATGGACGCTTGTCCCACATTGCGAGTGTTATGGCGGGTCACTCCTCGTTCGACTTCTGTCTGGCGTTGTCTAACTTTGTATTATATTCTCATTTATTTAGATCTTTAGCTTTGTTTTTACGTCGTAAAATTTCATTTGCTTCTTATAATAGCTCATTTCTATTTGCAATTATTGTGTTCCATGCCTGAACAATTTCATTATTAATTGTTCCTTTTACGGTAATAATTAAAAGTCGGGTAAGTATTAAAATCTTCCGTTCTTATCAACGTATTCTGTACTGATTTCTTTCCTTCATGGACAAATATGGTGGGGTGACTATGTTTTCTACTAGGTAGTGTGTTCTCTTTTAGAGAGGGGTTTCGAAATTCAACCCGGCCATTTTAATACGTTTCATTTTAAAATGTCAAGTTTCAGGGGTGTGGGGATTACAAATTTGTATGAGGTATAGGGGCTTGCACCCCTTGACAACAGTTGCCGCCAAAAGTCTGACTTATTATTTTTCTCAATGACATTAAAAAAAGTAAGTACACACTTATATGTTCGTCTGTTCTTACCAGTATATATATATATATATATATATATATGGTAAGATACGACATTTGTACCGCGACTAATTGATAGATAAAGATCTCAACGATGTCACGAAATGGTAGCAAACGTCTTACGTAATTTCTTATTAGCGACCATTAAGAAACAATGTAATTAAATGATGAAATATCATACAGTATGAACATACGTGCGTCTGTATGCGTGTGCCAAAATCCCCTATATAAACTAACAAAACTGACTAAAAAATTGTCAGCGTTTGCCTAGGTTTTGACTTCCCCATATACATATGTAAATACCAAGTGGTAGAACACGAAAATAGCTGTTGGCTAGCTTTTTGTTGAGAATACTTTTCACGACAAGGTATTCCACAAGGGGTTTATGTGAAACTAATTGTGACCTAGTTGTCCAAGTACTCCCAACTTTTGGCCCTTGTCTGGTATTTGTCTTCCATTTTGAGTTTTTTGGACCTGGTATCGTAAAACCAGAAGACATTTTAGTAGTCACGAGCTGTTTGAAAGTCAGGACGTTCAAAAAATGTGTAGCCAACTGCGGGTTTGTTTTGTGTGGCGTGTCACCACCTCAGTTGGAAAACCAGATCAGTTTTTCAAAATTTTATTGCAAAATCAGAATTCTTCGAAATTGAAATCGAATACCGACCCAATTGGTAGCGTGAAATTTGTTCCATTGCAGAATGATTTACATCGATTTAAGAAGATTCGGATTTTAATTTAATTAATTAATAGCTTATACTTGTACTCACGAATGAAAATTATTTGCAAATTTTTCCTGTGGAAAAATCAAGTCTGTACGCAATCGAGTATTTTTTATTCGAATGCTTTGAAAATTAGTTCGATTAACTTTGAATATGGAAAAAGTTGATCGGCTGAAAGGAAGATTGTTGACCAACGAGCTGTAGTCACGAGCGCTTGTAAAGCTTCTTCTGCAGAGTTCTATCCAATAAATCGAATTTTTTTTTTCCTACAGCAACGCAGTTGATTCACCCGAAAGACGTATTCGAACTGTGCATATCGTTGCATCGCACTTGGACACCGAAGCACACCCTCGTGTCGTGTCATGCACGGGGTGGGTACCGACGCGGGGTCCAATCGCACCGCAGTATTTGCGAACCGATTGTGTCGCGGCAAGTATTTTTGTGAGGATTACCCGCGTCGCTTCGAGTACGGTATCTTTTTTTGTATTCGTGGCGCAAGGGACTACGTCGCCCAAACGAAATCGGTTCAACAATTTTCAGACAAAATTAATAGGTGCAGACAGACAGACGGACAGAGAACGTTTTAAAAATTTGCTGTAAATTGTTACAATATATTACCATTACGGTCTTCTGGCGTCGTATTCCAGCCGCACCATTTCAACTTAAAGCGGAAAAAAAGAACGTAGCTTCGCGACGGACACGACATGTTTGTAGATGGGCAAATATTTTCAATAGGTGTCGCCTACAAGATGCGCCTATAGTAAAAAAAAAAAAAAAAAAAAAAAAAAAAAAGAAAAAAAGAAAAGAAAAGGAAACAAAAAAGGAAAAAGAAAAGGAAAAAGAAAAAGAAAAAGAAACAGAAACAGAAACAGAAACAGAAACAGAAAAGAAAGAGAAAGGAAAAATGAAAATAATCTGCCTAGAGGTAGGAAAGAGCTGAAAAAGTGTGGGTAAACGAACCGTAGAGGGAGAGGAGGTGGTCGTACTTAATCGTCTTTTAGCTTTGCTCGTGCCGCCGAGCCGCAACCTCGTCAAAAGTTGAAACGTTTTAAACGCGCGTCTACTCGCCAAGACAGTAAATTGAAAGGGAAACGGCTGCGGCATTTGCGCAGCATTTGCATTTCAGTACCACAGTCGTCGAGCAATCTCGAAATCAAAACGACGGATTACAAAATACGTCGCCTGCGTCGCCTGCGTCGCCTGCGTCGCGTCGCGTCGCGTCGCGTCGGTTAATTTCGTGCTTTCGAATGTCAATCGAAAAACGCGCCCCTCTGTCGTTGGCGCTCGGCGGCCAAATTCGCCGAATGCGTCGCGAAAGCTTATTTCCGGCTTTACTCGCGTACACCTGCGTAGCCGACCAAGCCGTCGAAGCAATGCTGCCGGCATCCGGCCAACGGGGCTGCAGTTTGAAGGTGAATTCTGCGCGCAATCAGCTCGCACACGACGAGTCGATCGTCGGCGAAAAACGATTTCTGGTCCAACAACGGCCGTCGGTACGCAGGTAGGTACCTACAGTAGCCCGTGCCTACAGTAATTATGACTGCCTACGTTTTGTACGCTTTTACGACTTACCTACTTCCTTTTTATACGTATCGTTTTTACGCGGCTTTTCCGCCAAAATCTGCGCATTAAAATCGATCCGCTATTTTGGCCTCGTTACCCCGCCAAACTTTTGGCGCTGTCACCTCACATTCGTAATGTGACACGTTACGAACTGAATAATGTACGTTTTTTTTGACACACCATAAAAAACGCCTCTCCCAAGTGACGATTTTTTCAAAATTGTGGCCCGTGTAGACGCCTATCCGTATATGGTTTCCGACGAATTTCGTTTCGAAGGCTCCATTCTGAGAGCTGTAATTAAGTTGGAAACTAATATATCCGCATCTGTTCTTTTCGAAGTCGATATTCTCAATTCTACAACATATTGATGGCTTTTGTGTCGGTGTCAGTTCTGAGAGAGAACGATAACTCGCACATAACATGGAAGCTTTAGTCAAGTCCCAAGTTTTCATCGAGAGTTCTACTAAATCAAATATATAACCAGTTTTAGGGAGAAAAAAATGAGTATGCGATGGGACACGCGGTGGAAGTGAAACTTCTTACAAGATATTGCGCAACTCGCTCTGAATTCGTATAATCATTCGTTAAAAATCAAAGACACCCCAAAACTACCCTGTTTCTATTTTCTTTTCTATAAAATTCAAAATCATATCCTCAAAAAATGTACTCGGCGATATAGGTATCACCCAATATAAAACATGAGAAATCGAAATCTGGCCTCCTTTTGAAGTCCTCGGTGGTGGAAAAATGGGTCGAATTAAAGTAAAAAAAAAAAAAAAAAAAAAAACAGCGCCAAACTTGAAATCAACGCCCCAAAAATATTCCCAGTAATGTATCACGCAACAGAATAAGACAATTTTACAATTTGGTTACCTTTTGCAGCCTCGGGGGGGAGGGGGTTGTAAAATGAGTTGGATGAAAAACTGAACATCAAAAAACATACCTACTGATGCACGCAACAAAATATGAGAAGTCAAAATTTTTCCCCCTTCCGAAGCCCCTTGGCATCGAAGAATGGGGTTGAATGAAAAAGTGAACCCCCATTCTTTATTTTTTATTATAATGGGGGCGAACACTAATCCTTTTTTTCCTTTTTCTGCATTAAAAAAAAAGCGAGTGAGTGCTTCACAGGGTTCAGTCTACTGACATCTAATTTATTTAGCCCATTTTTTGAAGTCAGATTCTTCGTGTCAAGGTCATACGAGTTTACTACCGATGGTAAAGAAGTTTCACTTCCAAAAAAAAAAAGAAAAGAAAAAGAAAAAAAAAAAGATAAAATTTCTAAATTTTTTGGCTAAATCGATTCAACACGTACAATATCGTATAATTTTATATCCTTATCTACGATAAATTGAAGTTACTTTTTTCTATTCCAGCATTCTTTCTCTCCAACTCGACTGATTTTCACGAAATTCTGGAGGCCCATTAGGTTGTTTTGGCCAAATTTCGCTTTCTGGAACTGTATTGTTTGTAGTTTAGTTTTCAGTTCTACTTCAGGGTTTTAGTATCAGTGCTGAGAGATGAAAACTCAAAACACTGAAAGTTAAAATTAGTTGGAATTTTTTCATGAAAAGTTTTACTTTCGAACGTATTCTGTCGAACGTTAGTACACAATTATATGTTAGGGTTTTAGCTTTGTGTCAGCAAATGAGAGCTGTAATTACGTTTGAAAGTTTCCAGTAAAAAGTTAAGTTCGATCAGTTATCTCGCAATTATTTACAATACTGGAACAAAAGACGCGGTTAACTGAGCTCGCATAATATTAATTTATGTAAGTAATTATGCGCGCACATATTTTTGTCAAATATACGCTACAGGTCGCAATTTTTAATGCGATAGTCACGAAATTCGGTACACTCATTCGGATCTAGACAAGGATGCGGCCAGCTGTTTTTGGTCCGGATCGGTCTGGTGGTATGTCCGGTACATTCTACAACCTCGCATTTTTGGGGCTTCGATAGTTATGAAATTCGATATGCACGAAGTTTGGTGAACGCCCTGTATACGTTATAATATTCCAACATTTTGAAAAATTCTGTTTTAATCGGCTGAACGATTCACGCGTAGAAATTATTCGAAGGAGTCCTCAACAATAGCCGAGAAGAGCACATAATTCCAGGTGAAACAAAAAAGCTGCGTTGAAATCAGACTTGCTGTTATTTTATTAGCTAAGCAGCGGGCAGTTATTTTTAATAACTTGCGCCGTATTTTATGACCTAACCACTCGACTGATTTTGAATTTCGTCGACACTTTATTAAAATGTAACTTTTATTCTGTGTTCTGACAAATGTTTTTGAAATTTTCATCGTCTTATAGTACCTATTTATTTATTTAGATTTTTGTGTCTACGAAAAGCTATATTTTCTAGCGTTCCTTACTGCCCTAGAGTTTTATTTTTCTTTCAAGTAGATTTTAAAAAAAAATCTATTTATTAAAATTGAGAGGGTACATTTTTCGTTTAGTGATTTTCCGAGCATTTTAGCACCATTTTTGAAAATTAATTTTTTTTATATACCTCTTTTTGCGTTGAGTCCATTTCCAAGCGTCATTTTTATCGGGTGGTTTCGAAATTTGAGACACATAATTATACCCATTGTGCAAAGCAGGTGTCACAATGTGGCAAATTGCCACAAGAGAAAAATGACCAAATTTTTTCCACAATGAGGCAAATTTCAACCAATCAGAAGAGAGAACAGAATTGACACAATGAGTTCTTTTGTCACAATTTGGCAAAAGTTTAATACACTAAATAATAGAATTTCTGTCACAATATGTTAAAAATTTTTACCTCATTGTGGTATTTTTGATGTCATATTTTCTACATTATTTTTGCCATATTGTGGCAATATTTTGAAATTATAATAATAATTTCTTTTTCTTTGTGTCATTTTTTATGTTTCAGTTTACATATTGTGGCAATATTTTCCCCTTAAAGTGAAATATTTATGGTTTCTTTTGGGTATATTTTATGCCACTTTATACACTTAATTTTCACCATATTATGGTAGTATTTTTGACACAAAACGATGATAATTTTTATTTCTTTGTGGCATTTGTAATACCCTTTTCCATGCTACATTTTTGTTACATTGTGACAGTATTTTAGACATAAAATGTCAAACATTTAAAACACCTTTGGTGCCCATATACTTTGTTAGTATAAT
Organism: Ericerus pela; assembly: GCA_011428145.1. Classification (NCBI taxonomy): domain Eukaryota; kingdom Metazoa; phylum Arthropoda; class Insecta; order Hemiptera; family Coccidae; genus Ericerus; species Ericerus pela. The sequence continues at coordinate 635,225 of WOFM01000422.1, read as the reverse complement.
TATTAATTGCATGTACTATAATGGATCATATTATCAGGGTTTTGTAAAAATATTTTCAAAATATTTAAATAATTACAAAACATCAATTAATTTTTGTTTGTGCAATTGATTGAAAACAAAATATCTTGGCACATCATGTGGGATTTCCATTGTTTGTCATTTTATGTGAAATATTTTTTATATTGATAGTAAAAATATAGAGCATGATAGTATTGGTATTACAAGTATCACAAAGAAATAGAAAATACAATCATTTTGAATCAAAAATATAAAACTATAAAGCATGCCCTAACAAATTAAGTGTTGGAAAAAGAAAAAAAAAGTGAGAGTTGAAACTAGATACACTCAAAAGTACATTTAATTCTTACTAATATCTGTAGGTCCAATTTCATTAGATATGGGCTGGAAAATAAGCTCCATAAAGTGAAATTGGACTAGATTTGAGTAATGTAGAACTCAGGTTTAGGAGTCCCAGAAATAACACAATACTGAACACCATAAAACCCCATTTTCCCCTATGCAACACACTACCACATCTAAAGCAAAACCTGAGAATTGGTAAAGCCATAAAAAGGTCAAGTTTGAGACATTAATAATTTACAAATTAAGAGAAATTAAAAGTAAAATACTTAAAAATTTGGCAAATAACAAAATTAGAAAAACAAGTCAGATGGTTCCCTCCCTTAAAAATGGGACAAAGGTAAATAAATATTGAATAAAATATTTTTTGTAAAACAAAATTGAAAAAATTCAGAATATATGAAATAAGTATAAAATATCTATTTTTGCATAATCCAGGAAATGTAGTGTAAAAAGGTTCAGTTCCAAATAAAAAGAGGTAGTATTTGAAATAAGATAGTATATGCATAAATTGTATCGAATTATATAAAAAATAAAAAAATAATGGGAAATCACATGAAAAATTAAAATCACAAATGAAATTTCAGTATTTGAAAAATTTCGACATTTATTAACTAGGAATAACAAGTGAAAACAAAATAACAGAAAATAATTTTTTCTATTATAGAAGGACATATGTTGAACTAAAATATATTATTATTTCTATTGTTCAATTTAATTCTATTGTATAGTAAAAAATATATCAATAACAATAGGTAGGAAATATTCAAATTAATAAATGAAAAAATAAGATGAAAATTATTTCCAAACTTCAGATTATTGCAAAATTATAGTATAATATATAGATATATAGAAGAAATTGAGATTAAAGAACATATTTTAAGATATTGAAAAATATTAATCATATTAATGGGTGTTTTAGATATGACTACAGTGTTAGGTAAACTTAAAAATAGATGAAATAATTCAAGTACCTAACTATGTACAATCACGTACATCCAAAAAATAACAAAATTCATAACAGGCAAATAAAAATTATTGGTCTGACTTGGAGATATTTATATTATAACCAAGGACTGAACTTAATGAGAAAAGTGAAGTCAACCTCTGCCATCTTTGAATTAGACATTAGTACCATATTGGGTGGAATAGGATTTTCAAGTCAAATTATATTTTATATGGTGTAAATTGCATTTATTCTGGTTTTAAGTAATATTATACGTAACTATATTAAAAATAGACGTAATTAATAAAGTAATAATATCACATTTTTATTTTTGGAGAAAAAAATTTTTTTTAGTATAAATCTATTTTATTATGTCTATTTTTAATACATAATGTACTTAATATAAGTTAAAATAAATCTTAAAAGAAGGTAAATTTTGTACAGCCTACATCGATCTTCCTCAGGTTTATGGACAATTTCATTACATACTGTAAACTGTTTATCCCTCTAGTTAAACATTACACAAAAAAGATCCAATTAGCAATTATTGGATAAAGAGGAGATTGCTTCTAGAAGCAGAATAAAATAAATATACACACCATTCGAGCTTCAGCAAGGGGTTTGACTCTTTCTTTTTCTCATTGGCGACGTCCCAACTTATAAGACCATGATTGTGAATAGTTTTTTCCATCTTCTTTAAGGAATATATACCATTGTTTTTAGGTAGAGGAGGCTCATTATGATCACTACCTCCACTAGACATAGGGTCAACTGTGAAATAATAATGGTATTAATTGATGGCAACATAAGTATGAAACCTCAATACAATCAGTGACCTAAAATTGATTCTTTACTTAATGTTCAGCATAGTAAAAGGGAATAGTAAATGAATATATTTATATGGTATATTATTTGTGAAGCTCAAAGAAAAAAGTTTACTTGACAAAAATCTTGGAAAATATTTATATATTCATCAACTTCCAAGTATTACATAAGAAACTTCATTCTTGAGGGCATGGAATTTTTTTTTCCAATTTTTCTCTTAAATAAATTTATATCAGTGTTGAGATATTCATAGTTTTTAAACTTGTAAAGTATAATTATAGAATAATTTCCAAGGAAATTCATCTCAATAAACACAAAAGATTTGTTTGTGGCTAAAACATTTTTGAAAGACAAAGAGCTATCCAGAATCACCAAATAACGTGATACAGAAAAATCAGTAACAAAAAAACATCAAAATTCAAACAAGAAACTCAACAAAGAAACAAATAGTTCCTAATTACTAATACTAATGATCGCATAAATTAATTATTTACTCAGTTCAACAATTAAATGACTTAGCTATATGAAAATAAAATCAAATTCAAATTGAATTTCACTTTTTTTTTTTCTAAAGTGTGATTTATTAATAAATTGTTACTTATCTCTTGGATATTAAACATAGAATAACTAAAGACTGTTGAAAATATTTTTTATGAAGACCTAAAATTTTTAGTAACATGAGAACAATTTTTCTTGTTACTATGACAGTTTTACAGAACACAATGCAAAAAAACTGAAATTTATAACAATTTTACCACCTCAACAATAATGAATCACATTTTCATTTTTTTTTCAATTTACAATATATTTTCTAATAAATTTATTCTCAAACATGCTGCATCTGCAACTCTATCTGCTTATTATATACCTAACTATAACTATATAATAATAAAAATGCCCAAAGTGATCAAAATTATTTTCACGAATAAGTAAAAGTATTCCACTAATCCTCTGAATAAAGTATGATTAAAACATTATCCTTTTCTACAGTACCTACTGGTAATTAAATATTTATTTAAAAACAATAACTAAACAAACAATGAAGAAGGAAATTAAAATCATATTCTAGCTCCTCAAAGAGATGCACAGTACCTATGAGTCACACATTTTTAACACTTATTGAAGAGTCTACCTTCTTCAAATTCCAGTTATAAAACTTTTTGTTACTTCTAATTAAATTTTAAAACATAATCATACTAAGGTACAACTGACATTGAATTAAAACTTCAAAGTAAAACTGATAAATAACTTTCAACAGACTGGTCCTGAACTAAAACTTATTGAATCCTATTTAACACTTTCTTGCAATATCAAACATAACTATATAATATGTCTGATCACTCTACCTTGATTTTTCTCTGTACTCAAAGGCAAAAAATATACGACATATAAAATAAAATAGAAATATCTCATTGGTACCACCCATATACAGGTATAAACCAGCATCTTTTTTAACATAAAAAAACAAAATTGACAGCAGAAAGTTCTATTTCATCAATACCTCTTTAGAAAACCAAATTTAGAATTGGCCAATTTACATCTACAATTCAAAAAATTCCAGCACAGCAAGCTACGCTAGAAAATGTTGGTTTTTCAAACCAAAACTTAACTAAATAAATGGATAAATAAAAATACTAAACACTATTCTATCAATTTTACCCTAAAAAACTAAATCAAATTATGCCAGAAACAGAGCAAAAAATAGCACTTTCAAAGTTACCCTGACTTTTAAATTTTGAGGTGTGGGCTTTTATGATTTTTATGTGCTGGAATTGGGAAACCTATACTTTTTAAGATTAAAAAAAAAACTGAAGTTAACTAGGTACCATACATTTTTGCATACATATAGCAAAAAAATGGAAAAATTTCAATTCTTTTCCATCCAAGTTACCCCAGTTTATTGGTAATTAGTAGAACTTTATGAAGTTCAAGGTCCATTCATGTATAATGCAAGACAGCAATAGCAATACAAAATTATTCAGAAAGTATAAACTCACTTTAGTATACCTATATAGGTACTGATTTTGTTTAATACAGCAACTTCGAAACGATTCAATTTGCAGAAAGCCCATATAATTCTACATAATTATATCAATACATTCATCCAGTCATTATTCGCATATCAGCTTCCATGAACATGAATTCTATAGAATAAATAAAATAGGACCGTAAAAACAAGTGTATTAAAGAAATATAAATGATACCAATGATGGCAATCAAGTAGGTAATAACTGAATAAATCAATGAATAAAATGAGTTATAATCAACAATTGCAGTGTCCATATACATACTTATATAAACAATGCAATACCATCAAGAAGTATGACTGGCCCATATAATCTTCAATGATACATAAAAAACTAATAGTAATACTACTTACAAACACAGTAGTCTCCATCAGGTTATAGTTTAGTCAAAGGCTACAGTTTCAAGAAAGGCTACTGAACGCTGAAACAAAACAATGATAATAAAATAAGGTACCTACTTATAATGAACTACAAAAATATACACAAACACCCACCTTAACCTGAATCACTTGCATTCTAAGGAAGTACCTATAGAAAATTCATCTTGATACAAATTCTCTTCGATTCGCAGCCCTTAAATTAATCAGCATTCAGTGACGAATCGAAGAGAATTCGTAGCTCTTAAATTTATTAGGATTCGTCGCGAATTTTTTTCGATTCATCGCGAATTCTCTTCGATTCGTCGCCCTTAAATTAATCAGCATTCAGCGACGAATCGAAGAGAATTCGTAGCTCTTAAATTTATTAGGATTCGTCGCGAATTTTTTTCGATTCATCGCGAATTCTCTTCGATTCGTCGCTGAATGCTGATTAATTTAAGGGCGACGAATCGAAGAGAATTCGTAGCTCTTAAATTTATTAGGATTCGTCGCGAATTTTTTTCGATTCATCGCGAATTCTCTTCGATTCGTCGCCCTTAAATTAATCAGCATTCAGCGACGAATCGAAGAGAATTCGTAGCTCTTAAATTTATTAGGATTCGTCGCGAATTTTTTTCGATTAATTGCGAATTCTCTTCGATTCATCGCCCTTAAATTAATCAGCATTCAGCGACGAATCGAAGAGAATTCGTAGCTCTTAAATTTATTAGGATTCGTCGCAAATTTTTTTCGATTAATTGCGAATTCTCTTCGATTCGTCGCCCTTAAATTAATCAGCATTCAGCGACGAATCGAAGAGAATTCGTAGCTCTTAAATTTATTAGGATTCGTCGCGAATTCTTTTTGATTCATCGCGAATTCTCTTCGATTCGTCGCCCTTAAATTAATCAGCATTCAGCGACGAATCGAAGAGAATTCGTAGCTCTTAAATTTATTAGGATTCGTCGCGAATTCTTTTCGATTCATCGCGAATTCTCTTCGATTCGTCGCCCTTAAATTAATCAGCATTCAGCGACGAATCGAAGAGAATTCGTAGCTCTTAAATTTATTAGGATTCGTCGCGAATTCTTTTCGATTCATCGCGAATTCTCTTCGATTCGTCGCCCTTAAATTAATCAGCATTCAGCGACGAATCGAAGAGAATTCGTAGCTCTTAAATTTATTAGGATTCGTCGCGAATTCTTTTTGATTCATCGCGAAGTCAGCTAGTAAGTATGGTATAAAAAAATATCACAATCTTCAATTCCCTTTCATATTTATAGTCTTCAAAGAATTCATCAAAAGTAAGTAAATCATAACCATGCAAAAAAGAACTAGACAAACTTAAAAAGAGACATAGTAATATAGGTACTTACCATTATAAAATCACTGTTTTGCATAGTAGGTATCTAATTTAATGATTCACTTATCCAAATTTGGTAAAGTTCACTAAAACGGGCTATCTTTAATTGCAATGAAATTCTCACCAAACATTGATGGTGACATTTTTAATCAATCTCACAAATTTGAAGAACTAAATGTTGGAGGTACTACTAAGATAAAACTTCACATTTACAACTGTATATCACCAAATTGGAGGGAAAGTAAAAACAAAACACTGTCATGTGACACCTACAGAGGTAATTATTGTGGCAATTTGTAACACTTTTTCTGTTACATTGTGTTAAAATTTTTGTCACAATGTGACATTATTATGTCAAATATATTTGGCTCATTGCAACAGTTTTTCTGCCTCATTATGTTGAAAAATTTGTCAAAATGTGGCATTTTATATGTTTAATATATTTGCTCCATTGTGACGCTATTTCTGCTATATTCTGTTGAAAATATTTGTCATAATGTGGCATTATGTATTTGAAGTGTACTTGTCTCATTGTAACAATTTTCTTACCACATTCTGTTAAAAATATATGTCACAATATGGCATTTTGTACATCAAATTGTTACAGCCCTAAAAATTAATTAATTTTGACACAATGTGAAAGATTTTGGCATAATTGACACTTTGTGGCAATAAAAACTGCCACACAGACCACTATTTTGCACAATGGGTACCTAAGGAAGAACCATATTGTTTATGGTCCGGATCGAGAGCATAGTCCGTCCGGTAGGTCAGTTTATACGCATTTCTTATCGAACACGTACAGTTGGCAATTTTCAATCGATAGACCTAAAAGTTGGTGTACGTATGTGGTTTAGGTCAAAAACAGTGCTTTCCAATTTTGGAGCGCATAGGCTTCTTTATTGCATTTTTTATGGATTAATGGCTCTAAAAGGAGTCATTTTCAAATTATAGTCACAAAATTTGGTACAGGTATTAATCTAAAGTATATCTAACAAAATTCCAAATTTGGTTCCTATTGATATTACGGTTTATTGTCTGGGGCTGTTGGAGATGCTAATTTTTCACGTTATCTCAATAAATTGCAATTCTCTTTCAATAGTCGTGAAATTTGGTACAAACAATACCTTCTTTAACGAGAACCAGACCTATCAATTTTGGTTTTGATTTTGATTGGTCAGTTTGTTCCCAACTTATTGGATATTCAGGGTGATTTTCCCTCTTTTACCCTTATCATAATGGTCCTGAAAAATAAATTTTCTAGCTTTCGTCGAGAAAACCACTCGAATTGACTTAAAACCAACGATCTCAGAGAAAAGTCAACTTTCGCTCACTCCCAGCCGCTGCCGTACACCGGATTTGAACACGGACACAAAAATCGCTGCTAATAATTTTGTCACCAGAACATAGACGACTGCACTACTTATACTTCGTTTTGCAATGAGGAATATTTTTTTCCTCGTACATACTTTTTTTATATATATACATATATGTATATATATAAGATCCAACAGGATCTCAAATGATTCGGCGACAATTGAATGAATGCAAACTTTCATTAAATTAGAATTCAAAACAAAAGTCACGAGGTAACTGCAAGCTTAGTAAGAAAGTGCAGCAGGCAAAGCGGACGTGTACAATACGTACGAAAGCGAAAAAGTGAATGAAACGAGAGAAAAGAAAAGAAGAGACAATGACAGAGGGAATTGTGTATGAGAGCAGGTTGAGAATGGAAAAGTTGAGTGAGCGTAGAAATGAGATAACAAAAGTGGAGTGAAAGATGACATGTGGGGAGGGGCGATATGATAGGAATCTTACATATATATATAAGATCCGAAGACCATTACATGAAAGAAGGAAAACGAACTTCGAGAAATGCGATTTATTAAAAAACGAATTTTAAAACGAAGTCGTCACATAGCGCATGGTTTTAGTCGGACAGAATAATCACAACTGAATATACAGAAAAGAACATCGATGCGAAGTATAATGGTACGAGAGTTAAAAGCAGATAAGACAGAGCGGATAAATGTAGGTACATGTACGAGCAAGAGATAACGAGAGAAGAGAGGAATCTTACATCCCCCCCTCCCCACTCATTTAGGAGCGGAAAGATAATCGAGGAATTAAGAGGAGATTGTCTTATCTGCTGGACAGCGTAGTAATTTGCTTGCATGATACAAACGTTTGCCTGAAGGGCCATGGTTGACAATGATTTCGAAAACGTTGTTGGAGATTACTCTAGAGATCGGGAACGGTCCGATGCGTAAATTATCAAGTTTATTACGATTGAGCTTATTGCCATTGTTGACGTAAACAGAGTCTCCAATGGCGAAATTGACATCACATTTATTTTTATCGTATAAATGTTTATTGTACATGTGATATTTAAGCGTATTTTTGAATGCGGTTTTCCTATCCTCGTGTACGTCTGCAGGAGAGGATAAAGTTTCAGGGATGATGGAAACAGGTCGACCGGTTAACAGATACGAGGGAGCAAATTTGGTGACCAAATGAGGAGAGTTGTTGTATTGTTTCACGCATTCGTTGGCAATAGTCGACCAACTCTTCTTTGGGGGAGTGGATATGTCGTGTTTTGAGCAACGAATGCGATTTACCAATGTTTGATTGAGACGCTCATTCAAACCATTTGAAAATGCACTGTTGAGTGCTGTAAAAACATGGCGAATGCCGGAGCGGGAGCAATACGAAGTAAATTCGTCGGAGGATAAGCCGCCATATTGATCTGTGAGAAGAACCCCAATCTGGTTTTCTTTCTGCACAGAGTCGATAAGCTGAGACATGATTTTGGCTGATTGACCTTTGGAAGAGAGGATGTACGCGTATCGCATGAAGTGGTCGACAAGTAGATGTAGATAACGTAGTGAGGAGTGATAGTGGAAGAAGATTGCAGGGGGCAGGTAGGATCGAAAGAGTTGATTGTCAAAAGCATCTTTCCAAGTGTCGTTGTTTCGGCAAGATTAATTCGGTCTTGGAGGTGGCGGGGAAGTCCGAGAGCAAGCTGTGTGATTCGGTCGAGCTCATGCATTTTTGGATTGTAGGATGCTAACAGGTTCAGCTTCTGTTGGGCATAGTCGGAGATCGATCCGGAAGTGTATTTGAAGTAGAAAGCTGAACGGGCTGTGGCGAGACTTTTAGTTCCAAAATTTTCAAGGAATGACTGTCGCCAGAAATTCCAAGTAGTGGAGGTGGACGATAGACGTGTGGTGTTATACCACTTCTCGGCACTTTCTTCTAAAAACAGGCGAACAGCTTCCCAGTATCGGTCCTCATCGATGAATAAACGTTGGCATTCTGATTCAAATGTATCTATCCAAGCGTCTGCATTGGATAAGTAGGTTTTGGAGCCAAATTTCGGTATTATTGCATCCTTAACGATTGAGGCGAGAGATTTAATGGGGGTGGGGGTAGTAGTATGCGAGCGGCGGTTAGAGGTGGACATAATTGAATCAACCTCGTCGAGTTCATCTAGGAGGATTCCGTTGAAAAATGCATTTTCAAATTCATCAAAATACAATTTAGCAAGGTCGTCATCCAGGGTGCATTTAAACGATCGTCGGGTCCATCTTGGGGCTAGGTCCTTCTTTGCTGCCTTTGCAATAGGCAGAAGCATCAGCTTATCGTGTAGATTGAGAGAACGTAATTCAGGTGGAAAGATATGTATGGACTCTTCGTCGAGGCGTTGAATGGAAATTACGTGTGTAACGGTGGTGGCAGCATTTGTGAGTGATGGCTCAGCACAAAAAGTGAACTTTACCTTGACCGGCATGGCGGAGGCGCGTGAAAGCGAGAGAAACGACGAGTTTTAAAATTTATAAGATCCGAAGACCATTACATGAAAGAAGGAAAACGAACTTCGAGAAATGCGATTTATTAAAAAACGAATTTTAAAACGAAGTCGTCACATAGCGCATGGTTTTAGTCGGACAGAATAATCACAACTGAATATACAGAAAAGAACATCGATGCAAAGTATAATGGTACGAGAGTTAAAAGCAGATAAGACAGAGCGGATAAATGTAGGTACATGTACGAGCAAGAGATAACGAGAGAAGAGAGGAATCTTACATATATATATATATATATATATATATATATATATATATATATATATATAAAATCCACAATTCTCATCGCTGCAAAAAAGAAAACCATCGAATTATTTCCTAAAATTGTGCTTTTTAGAACTGGGAATAGTTTTTCATTTCACAAAAAAAAACGATGTTTTACACATTTGTAAAATATTTTGAAAACACGAGAGTACCTACTTGATCAGTATATTTTATCGCATGCAACGTATTTGTGGGATATGGGTGATTTTTTGCAAAAAATACAAATATTTTGTATTATACTTTATTAGAAGAATATGTTGGTGAGAGAGGTGATTTTTAAACAAAGTAAATCTACTTTTTCTTGCGAAGCTCTCTGCGCAAGTGTTTTTTATTTCTCATTTTACTTCTTTCTGGGCGACTAACTTTTTTGCTTTGACGAGAAATTATGTTTTGAGAAAAAGCGTGCCGGAGGCGCATTACGCGTTCGTTTGAGATTTGATAATTGGAAATATTGGAAAAATATTGGGAAATACGAACTCGACAGGAAGGTGAGGTGTTAGGGCGGGAATGAGACGAAAAGTAGGGTGGAAGGGTGGGCGGGCGGGGATGGTTGAAATAGGCGGTTAATACTCACTCTTGTCGAGAAAACGGAAGGTGCCGACGAATCCGCTACAGTTGGTATTTCCATTTCCGGAGTGAAATTGCAAAACCAAAGACGGCACCGAACTGTAGAGGGTGTGCGGAATGTCCGGATATCTGCCGCACAGAGCCGCGTCCCACGACGTGCGTTCGTTGACGCGTCCGCTCTCCACGTGTGCGTATACCCTCACGTAGTCATCCTCCTCCTCGTCGCATCTGTTCCAACAAAGCGAACAAACAAACAGAGTTTTAGTTCTCCAGTCCATCCAACCGGCGTCCAGCTAAACTCCACGCACGCTATTATACGGCCGACGCATTTGCTTTCTTCCACTTTTACCTGCATTCAAATCAGTTTTATCATTTTATTCGATTCGATTTCAATTTCAATTTCTGCCCCAACAGCGCACCGGCGCTCCGGCGCCCCGGCGCCCCGGCGCCCCGCCGCCCCAGCATCCCAGCGGACCAGCGCCCCAGCACCCTAGCCTATTACGACGCTTCGAGACTATCATTAATATCACCTACATCAACCCGCACGCACGCACGCACGCACGCACGCACGCACGCACGCACGCACACGCAGGGGTGTTTCGAATCTAATATCGCGTCAAGTACATCGCAACTAACAGTGGCAGATGTAACGGGAAAAATGAGTACCATAATTCACCTCAATGTCACAAAAAAAAAAGAAAAAAAAAACAATAAAAAGGCAAAAACGAAGGGGAAAAAATGCGAGTACGAGTTAGTATTCGGATAAAACGTCCGTTGAAGAGGAAAATTCAAAAATAAAAAACAATATAGGTCAACTCCTCGATATTGTAGACATTGCCCCTTTTAAAAATAATAATAATAATAATAATGGACGGTGTAGATGCGCTGCTGGATACTAGTCAAATGTAAATTATTATGAAGGAGAGAGAGTTCGATGAGGAATGGCGATTGTGAAGTGACTGATCGTTAATCTCGCGGACTGACTCGCCGTCCTCATACGAGTATTTCGACGATTTCGGTGTCCATTCAACGGGCTGATCAGCCAATGACGAAGGCTGAAAAGCGCAGTTATCGGACAAAACTGAATTTATTCCTAAAGGCGCGAGTTTTTGTCCAACGACGTGATAAGGAGTGCGCAAGTCAACAGGCAAAGTGCAAATTACACCTCTAATCGTCGTGTATCGGTGGAAAGGAAAATTATGGCTGCATAGTCGGCACATTCGATGATACGAAATGCCGCATCCGAGTGCTGGACGCGTAAGTCGAGGAAATGGAATTTTGAGGATACTCATCGGCGGTAACGCATCGACAATTCTCTTCTACTCGGAGGTATGAATAATTAATTTGCTTTCCGGCCCGTCGTTACCCGCTTTTAATTATTTTCATCCTTTTTTCTTCGAGTAGGCTTTCTTTAGACAATCTGCTTATTACGCTCGGTGAGGTGTTAGCCCCCGGGTTGCGAGTGGGTGCGTTTTTCGTTTCACGATCTCGGCCAAATTTCGGCACCACTAACGCACATTCCTATAATTATACGCGTAAATGTCAATTTCTCGTTTACGGTACAGGTCGCAATTTTTATTCGATAGTCACGAGAGGAACAAACAGTACCAAGCCAAGTAACTGACCCGTTGGTTTTGTTGCGGATCGGCCGGACGGCACTTCCGGTATGGCTATTTTCGTTTTCGTTTTGGCCATAAAATTATCAATTTTTGATCAGTAGCTACGAAATTTGTAATAAATGTTATAAGTTGCTATAAATTTAGATGCGGATCGGTCGCACGGCACTTCCGATTAAAACTTTTTTCGTTTTTATTCCGCCTATAAAATGCGGCGCCTAATTTTGGAGCTGTAGGAGCGTAATTCGAAGCAAATAAACATTACGGTCTGTTAATAACTTTTTAGTGACAAACTGATTTTACATTTTTCGAAAATCTACTTTTTCTAACGGAGCTGTCGCTGCGTTAGTTTTTTGTTCGTGTTTTCGAGTCTCTATAGTTTTTGCCCATTCAAATAGCCGTACTGGACGCCATTCTGGCGACGATTTTTGCCAGTTGGCGCTTTTGGGTTCCAGGGGTTCGCTCAACGCCGGTAATTATTAATTTAAATTTCAAGGTTCGAAATAAAAAGTAAACGAAAAAAAAAGTACAAAAACATTAACGTACCTACAGGTACCTCTATAGGCAGGTGTAGGTGTGACACAACGACTGGCTTTACAAGTATCTGAAAAAGCGATTTTACGTGGTATCGTCGATTGTAATGAATTTTATTACAACGACGTTTAGCCTTTGTAGCAGATTGGGGCTTGGAGCACAGCGAGAACGTTTAGTGTTTTGTCGGTGGAAAAAAGAATACGCTGTAATTTAAGTTAGGCACCTACTACCTACCTACTGCGTTTTTTAAACGCGGTGCCTACTCGAAACGACGAAAACATTAATTCGTTTGGTGTCGCATTCGAAAGTACAGATCGTTGCTACGTACGTAGGTACCTATCTGGCTGCCATTTTTTCATCTGCGAATAAGCGACGAATAGACGAATACGGTACAGGACTACCTACACTACGGCCATACATACGGATAGGATACTGAAAAATGATAAATGCAAAAACAAGGCAAAAACAAGGCAAAAACAAGGAAGGCACAAACCGAGTAAAAGCTGGCCGTTGTTTTTCGTTCGAAACGAGAAAACGGAAATTATAGGTATATATTTTTGATAATAGGAAAAATGACGACGAAAAGGATCAACAAGGTGCGCTTGCTGGTGGCGGGCGGGCGGGCGCAGGCGAAAGTAAAACGGAGGGGGGAAAATGCGAGTTAAAATAAAACAAAACAAAACAAAACAAATTAGGCTACAGGTGTAGACCTACTTGCGAGTTATACTGTAACGTAGGTAAGGTACCACCTTCGAAGTTGGTGTTTTAGTCGAATGAGAATATAAATTAACGTTATCATCTATACGGTCGCTTTTACGTCGCCTCGTCGACTCGAAAACTGCAACGTAGGAAATTCGCCATTTGGGCAAAACAATGTTTTGAAACCGTCATTTCGGTTGTCGCGTCATTCAGACGAGCGGCTGCAAACGTTGAAAAAGACCGCCAAGATGACTGCTTTGTCACGAATTTACGTTTTCATTTTATTTATTTATTTATTTATTCATTCGTTTATTTATTCGTTTATTTATTTATATATTTATTTATTTTTCGTTAGTTAGTATTAGCTCTTGCGCTCCCAGTTAGTCGCTGTTTGCGAATTCGAAACGTATCCGAGTCTTTTTTTTAAATTCGCCAAACAAAACGCGTTTCTTTAGATTGCTAATTAAATTTCCGAAACTTTCCGTCAAAGAAACTCGATGCCGGAACCAAGTTTCAAAATTCCAAAATACCTATAGTCGGATAGGTCTGGTGTGACGGGCGGCGACGGCGGATGTGGTGGAGGTAACTTCTGCGAAAACCGAAGAAAAAGTACTCACCGCCGGCGGGAAAAAAAAAAAATTACGAGCCTAATTGAGGACAAAAGCGAAGAATTACATTTGTTAAAAGTAACTTATCTACGCACTTTTTTCAAAATTTTGTATTTTTATTTTGTTGTCCAAGTGGACCAGGGGCGTAGCTAGGCTTTTGAAATTCAAAAAATTTGAGAAATTTAGCATTTATGGTACCGCTGTCGCACAGTTATTACTAAAATTATTTTCAAATTTTAAAAAAGATAAACAAAAAAATGAATAAAAATTATGTCATAGGATAATCTCTCCCTTTATGGAAGACCGAGGCTGGCTAACAAAAAAAAAGAAAAAAAAAAAAGAAGAAAAAGCAAGTACAAAAGAAAAATATTTTGAAATCCAAATTGGTACGAATTGCAAAATTAAATTATCGAAATTCGGATCAGCAAAATAAAAAAGGCGTCTATTCGTCTAGCGATGGGTAATTAATTGGAAAAAATCGATTATTCGATTATGTAATAATCGAATCGATTATTTATAAAACTTAACGTGTGGCATTTTCGCGGTTTTTCACTGATTAATGATAACCTATGTCTGGACTCTCGAGTAATAGGCGACCGGTTGGAAAAAATTGATCGTGTAATAGTTGATAACCACTCGAAGGTAGAAAACGAACGCGAATCAACTATAAAATCGTTAAAGGAACTTTAATTTATTTCATCGAAGGCAAAACTTAATATCTAACAAAAAATGAACATCGCATCTTAAAACGTGATATGAGAAAACGTGAAAACTAAAGGTAAAAAGGAGAAATGAGATGTGGGAAATACCAACTCGTAGGTAAAGGGGCTCGTACCCTTCGATAACGGTAGCCACCAAAAGGCTTCCTTACCTACTATGGTAAGATAGGCTACGACATTTGTACCACGAACAATTGATAGATAAAGATCTGAGTAATATCGCAGAATGGTAGCAAACATCTTACGTTATTTCTTATCAGTTAGGTAGGTACTAATAAGAAACGACGTAAATAGATGATGCGATATCGTACGATATGTACATACGTGTCTGCGCGCATGTGCCAAAAATCGCCTATCCTACGTAAACTCACGAAACGGGCTACGAAATTGTCAGTGTTCACCCAGGTTTTGGCTTCCCCGTACCCAAGTACTAAGTGGTAGAACACGCAAACAGCTGTCAGCTATCTTCTTGTTGAGAATCCTCTTCGCGACAAGGTAGGTATTCCACAAGAGACTCGTAATCCTACCATCGACTTAACTATCGACATCCGAGTTCGGATGTCGTACATCGACGGTAATAATTGATTAATTTTAAGCGAGTAAACTAATCGATTTCCTCATTTTTCACCTTTGACGACGTAGTATCGAACCAGTGAACCAGTAATGTACAATTCTGACGTGGGTACTTTAAACTACTTTTAGGTGCGCTATCCTTTCGAATTAAACGAATGACCCGTATCAGTTGTATTCTAATTCAACGAATTCCATCGAAACGTGTCAACGACTTATTTTTTTTTTTTTCATTTTTGCACCCACGTGTCCTCGTAATACCGAATGAAGTAGGCTAATAAAGCTTCTCTCGTCCGCTACTATTCAATCGAAGATTTTTACCAATCGGTAGACTGGGCTGATTTGATTATTTAGAATAATTGATTTTTTCCCGTAATATTATTCGTTGTACGAATAAAATATACCTACTTACTTAAACGAATAAATAAATAAATAAATAAATTAATTAATTAATTAATTAATTAATTAATTAATCGATTAATCGAATAAACGTCATCCTTCTGGTTGCTCCTCGCTACTCCTTATCAGAGTGGCCATTGACCACCCATGACGAAAAACGGGGAAAAAGAGGGGGAAAAGTGAAGCGAGTAAGTCTATAATATTATGACGTTATCATCTCATCTCGGCGCTCCTTGTCACTGCCCCTTGCCAGAGTGACCATCGAAAGGGAAAAAGCGCGACCGAAAACGGTATTGCAAATTTTCTACCGACCTCCAGCCTGAATGAAGACGGAGATGCGAGTAATAAATACAGTCGATTGCTCGGGTGCCGATTTTTATTTACTCTGTTTGGCGGAGAGAAATGCGAAAAATTGAAGTTTTTTTCGCAGACCGATGGGCCCACATCGGCATAAACACTTCCTCGTCCGTGGCTACGTACCTACGGACGGTACCTAAACTTTATCAAATATTATATAGCCTATAAACTGCCATCAATTATCTTGGGTATTCTTCGCCATTCGCTGGACAATGGCTGCCAAGTTCGGCGCGGCACTCGATAAATTAAATATCGGCCTTTATTGGCAGTTGGGGAGGATGCAACCGAAGCGGACTGACCCTATGCATTCGCCTTTTCGCCTTTTCGCCTTTTCGCCTTTTCGCCTTTTCGCCTTTTCGCCTTTTCGCCTTTTCTCCTTTTCGCCTTTTCGCCTTTTTGCCTCCGGCGTTGCGAGTTCCACCAACGTGGGTCTCCTTATTTTTTTCTATCCCATTGTAACGTATATTTTCGTCTATTTTTAGAAATGACGAACATATTTATCCACACATTTTTGAATACCAAAAACGTAGATATTTATCAACAATAATCATCCTATAACTCTTTATAAACAACCACAAAATTACCCGTATTTGATTTTATGAATATAGATATACTTTCTGTATATTCATGACCTAGTTGTGCCTGTCCCTCGAGTACTCGACGAGTCAGCACAACCCTATAATAACAACACCCTACCTCACTTTACCTATCCGACACGTACGTTTTCATACCCTGAACGAGTATATAATCCCTCGATTCAGTGGAATAAGACACAGTTCCTCGACAGCTACTTCTAAGGAACCTCTCTAGTAGAAGTCTCTGGTGAACAGATAGTCTTGCTTGTTGAATTGTGATTGTATCTGTATAAATATTAACGTATGTTTATGTACTGTGATGTACGAATTACTATTTTATTAAATGTGTAAACTCACTCGTGTGTTTTAAATATTATTGAGTCTCTAACCAATGTTAAGGTCCACAATAGTCTGTGGATAATAAACTCGAATTTATTTTAGAAGTATCACTGCTTTTCAAGTACGTGATATTTCGTGTATGGTGTAACACTGAAAGTTTTTCTAACTAGGTACATTACCACCTCTTTTGGCCGTTACACCCATTTCCTTCTTCTCACCGCCGCCTCCGCTCGTCGTCGTTCTTGGCCCCATCCTTCTACCTGTCCCCCTCCCCCCTCCCCTACCTCTCACCCACCATTCGCTCGTTCCGTCTGCATCGCATCGAAAACGTTTCACCGCAGCCCGCCTACCCTCGCAGCCGGCTCAAACGAAAACGACCCGACGCTGCTCCAGCCACGAATTAAGGGCCACCGTTTTCCAAATATTTATGGCCAACGACAACCACGTAAATTACAAAAGAGCGCTAGACTTTTATCGTCTGCCCTCGAAAGTGCGACGGTCGCATTTATTACGTTTACCAGCAGCCGCCAGCCGCGTCACGTCGCTCGTTACGCGCCGTAACGTAAACGCGAGACGTCGGCCTGCTGTCGGTTCGGTGCCGCCGTCCATCTCATCCGTGCGCCCGTTTACGCGGCCCACGACTCGTCTACGCCCGCACCTACCAACACCTACACACCTTCTACATACCTACATACATGCGTACATACGTACGTACGTACGTACGTACGTACGTATCCTGCATATTAGCCTCGACTATCCTCCGTGTAGTAGCCTCTGCTCCGACTTACACACCTACGAATACTGCCGGCTGCCTCACAACGATGTCAGTTTTTTCACAAGCAGAAAAAAAACACCAGCAACAAATTTTCTACCGTAAAATAATACCCCTTCCCAACACACCCCCCAAAAGAATAAAAATGTGTTCGAGTATTTACGGTCGTCGTAAACGGTGCCTATTCTATGAAATAAAATTAGGGTGCGATTTTGCCGAATGCGACGACTCGTTCGTCAATTTCATTTTGAATGTTTCAAAAGAGGCCCTAATACGTCATTACGTGATCTGATAATCGTCACCTATGCCTACACATTGGGAAATCTGTACGTACAGTTTTGGGTATGGTAGGGTGGAAGATGCGGTGAAGGCATACCCGACGGCAATGAGAACTACCTCCGTACCTATATTGTAATATAGGCGGGTAGGATCTAATTTACTATATTATACGCGCTGTTCGTCCGTTGGGTGGCGGGAGACGGGACGTGAGTTGGGCAGCAGCTGCGACTACAGTCGCACAATATATCGCCGACGTCGGCCGCCTCTGCTCGGGAGTAGATCGGGCGACAGGAGCGGGAAGTACGCGATTAACGAGAGTGGAGTGCCGCACGTTGCAAGTTTGAGGATGATCGTTCGGCTGGAGTCGCCCACCTACCGTCCAATCTTTTCGCCTCCCCCGCACATTTAATTTTGGATGAGCGACGAACGAAGCGGACAGGAAATTTAACGCTTATTTTTCGCATCCGTTTCCCGCGTTGGGTAACGCTGCTGGCTGATGCGTCAACTGGGGACCGACCTTCGACCAGCAATTTCCAACGCGTGAACCGCCGTCGCAGCTAATGGTTTTTCGCTCATCCAAAATTAAACGCGCATTAATTGGCTTCGTTACGCGCCACAACTGCCACACTAAACATAGGACAGCTCTCTCGACTGGACAACGCGTGCGCTCCGTTCGATTTGGAACGGTGCGCCTGCGGTACCTACTTCGCGTCCGCAACGTCGTTCCACTCGATACCGTTTTGCAGGTTAGAACGAGAAAACGGTTAGGTACCTGCGGACGATTTCACGATACGACGCGAAATATTAATTCATAACCGTTAATTATTATCGTTTTAATTACCTACTAGGTAGAGGTGTACCTCCTAATCACCCTAACATTGGCACAAATCGTTCCATCGAAATCGACCAAAATTTAGGTAAAATTTCAACTTTACCCTAACAGCAACGGTTGCGTTGGTTATTCAATGTGAACGCGGCCCCACACCAAAGACGTGTATTCGCGTCGAAAGGTGAAAAAGCCGGGCCGGCCCATAAAAAAGTTTGTCGGCCTGCGCTGCGGCACAAAACTCGATCGATGACTGCGGTGGCCAGAATGATCGTCGTAACCGACATACTTAAGTACTAATGGGCGAGCGTGTGTCGTATTCAGGTTTAACTGCTCGATCGCGGAAGGCTCGCGCAACTTAATTGTGTTCGCTACCTTTCGTCCGGCAAACGAGTCGCACGTTCGTTCGTTCCCAAATCGAACGTATCGCCTTTACGACGAGTCAGTTAACACGCGCCACCCGCAATGGAACGCCGCGTCCAGCCGACCACCCTTTTACGCATATCGGTCAAAATCTTCAGCTTTGACCGCAAATTGCGCCGGTAAGGTCGTAAGGGGGCTGGAAAACCGACACCACTCTTGGCGCGGCCTGCGACCATAAAATGCGGAAACACCGCGGACACGGCTTTCGCATTTATGGCCGACGCATTCCCGAACCACAATACGAAAACGGAGAGCGCCGATGATAAAACGCGCCGACTCTACCCGGTCGACCCATTCTGCCCCATCCCCCACCCATTCGCCGGTACGAATTTCAGCCAGACGTGGATTCGCGATAACGAATATTAAAATTAGGCGTCGTTTCACTCGAGCCTTCGAGTCGTTTATACGTTTCGCTGGATTAGGCCGGACTCGGTTACGGAAGGGCGAACGGACGACGCGGAGACTAGAAAATTGTGGTTTTCGCGGTGCGTACGCGGTGGAGGAGGGAGGAGGGCTTGAAAAAGCGAACGTTTCCCACGAATGGTCCTCGCAAAGCCACACCATCCGTTCGTCGTGCCAACTATGGCCGCGGCTCTGCCAAAGGTAAAACAAAACGTCGGCACTCTGACGCAGCAGTGGCCGCTGCTGCTGCATTAGGATGCTGTGGCCGCGTAACAACGAAATCATCGTTTGCCAACTGCGAACTTAACGTTTTGTTTTCGCCACTTAATTAAAAACAGTTAATCGACGACGGCGAAAGAAGGCCAACTGCCGCATTCCGTTTGTTTTCGTTGTCGAGTACCGCTGCCCCCCTTTTCACATTCTCGACCCATCTTTAAACTACTGCCGAGACCCGACCTGCGCTGAAGCCAAGCCAAGCCAAAGAACCGCTCGGAGACGCAACTGTGGAACGGCGTCAACGGTTGCCCGACTGTTTTTTGTTTTGTTACCGCCAGACAAATTAACGATGTAGCCCAAAAATACTGCATTTCAATTATTCACCGGAGACAATTTGAAAATCTCGATCCGAGGGGATACTACCTCGCAAACAATTTTTCCACTTTTAATTTTACCACCTCCCCTCGAATGGCCGAGCGTAAAATTAAAAATATTATTTAGTTTAGTACGATGGCACGTTCGACATTGGTGAGATAGAAATACTGGGTATCTAATATTCGTAAGATTGAAGAGTCTACTCTCGTAACTTTTCACAACAGCGCTGTAAGAAAACGGCGTGGAAGAGGAGGTTTCAAAAAGTTTGTTGCGGAAAAGCAATATCAGCTTTCGACTACGAATACAGATTTAATTTTTTTTTTTTTTTTTTTTTTTTTTTTTTCTCATAAAAAAGTACGTAGATAGGTAGGTAGGTGCCTACATTTTTATGGGGTTGTTGAATCGAACACGGCTGGCTGAAAGCGCGTAATAGGGCAGAAAAGGTGTCGACAATGGGGATACACGGAATGGTTGTCATTACGAACGGGCGTAGGTACATATGCTGCTTATGACGGATGCCTAATATTTACTCGGTGACTTCAGTTACTTGGTTCGTAGGTAATCGTGTGGGTAACATGCGACACTATTCCACCGATCTAGGTTTTAGTTTGGTGTTCCGTAAAACACACTGGGGAAGCTTTTAGAGGACATTAACGAACGTAATTGCGTTTTATACCTTAACATTAGGTGCGCCCCCCTTCACCATCCCGCGGTGAAGAATAACGTCGAATTACTAACCGTCGAAACGGCTTTTATTCGGCGTAAAATTAATAAGGGTACGTTTTTAGGTTTACGGGGCTGCGAAAAGACACTCGAGGTAGAGTAGTTATGGTTCTGCGCCGATGATACTTATTATCGTCGATGTCATCGCAGGGACGAAAAGTGTCCATTTCGTAGGAATAGAAATACTTGCCGGAAACCAACGCGTTCCAATTCGGCGTCTTTGTCAAAAGACATTCGTTTTTCCTGGGAATAAAACTCGACCTATCGACACATAATGGTAAGTAACAAATTTAGGAAGGGGGCTAGACCGAGAGGATAAAAATTACAACGCAGATTATACGGTATCTGCGAGAGTTTCATCCGGGTATCTATTTATGCGCTACTTTAAAAGCCCAGAACCGAGACCAACGACCTTTGTCACGCCATTGATTACGAGTGATCCGCAAGGGAGTAGAGTGGGAAGCAAAACGGTTTGGGCTGATTCTCGGTAATCACCGTTAGAAGAGGTCAAATTGAAAAGATTAACCAAGGTCGAAATCTGTCCGTCGAAATAATGCGCTATAACGTAATAAAATTAGTACGTACGTACGGTAAAAAATAAAAAATTAAAATGATAAAAACGCAACTTTATTTATAGGCTCCTAAGGCGGCCCGAAAAAGGTTAAATGAAAAAAGGGCTCGATACAAACTTGAAACTTATTGCCTCAAAAAACAAGAATCAATACGGTGTAGAAACCTCATGGTGGAGCTTCATCTTCTTGGACATTTGTCTTGCCAATGGGTTTCACACACTCGAGCCTTGACCACCTCAAGAAGCTCTACCATGTTGACACTCTGTCGCATCATAGGGTTTCGACACCCCGTTATTCACTTTCCCATTTAGAATATACTATCCGCCCCTAGTTCCAACTTCGCTTGGCTCGCTTATTAAAAGTGGGGAGTCATTTCAGAATGTGTACAAAATTTTTTACTCCATCTTTTGTTACCCCTGGAATCTGTAAGGAAAGTTTTGATGCGAAAACCGAAATTAAATTTGAACTTGGCACCTCGAAAAACCGTAGTAACAATTGTCACGCAAAAATACGGATAATGCGTTTACCCCCATTTTTTTTTTAAACATTTACGAGGTAGAGGTCACACTTTCCGAATGAAACGTTAAATCTGCCATTTTGAGGAGGTTGAACTTTTTTCTGTTTTTATAAAATTTTCTCGTAAGACTTGTCACTATAATAGAATTTTAATGTTTTGTCGCTTTCTCATCGTTAATTATAAAAAATATCTCCTCGACAAGGTTCAAAAGTGAGTTCACATAACTCGGGAATTGCTCACTCGCTTCGTTCATTTTGTAAACTTTCGCTAACATGTAAATTTTCACTTTTACACTTTGGTGTATAATATACCGTTTCATCGACCCGTTTTTTTGAGCCCTTCTAGATCATAATGATAGCCCGCATGTAAAAATAAACATTTAATGTGAAACTGGCAATTTTGAAAAACCCTAGGGTTGTCATTAATTTCTTTATTACAGCGATTTGAAAAGAAATTCGTAACAAAGGTGAACAGTAGCATTATAGAGAGATAAAAGGATAGTCGCGAATGAGAGACAAAGATGGAAATATTTTTTCAGTTTCTCTTTCATCCTGTCCTTCATTAAATCACTCGATGGACACTGATTTAATTTACATGAATTTTCATCGATGCACACTGTGTACATTTTACTGTATTTCTGAGGATATTGAATAATAAGCAGCCTGCAGCTTATTTTAAGGGGAAGAAGTAAACTTGCTAATGGCAAAAGAATCATTCAAATCCATTCAGTAGTGTTCAATATTACCAATTATGCACACACTGAACGCTTTTATAATAATTATATAAAAAATTGTAATAAAAAAATTAAAAAATAATGTAATAATAATAATAATAATAATAATAATAATAATAATAAACAATAATAAATAATAATAATAATAATAATAATAAAAGTGTAAGTGTTCGTATATATATTGAAGTAAGGATATTCCATTCTCGTGATCTCTCTGTTCAAGTCACAACTTTCGCCTGATAGTCGCGAAATTTGTCATAGATTTTCGTATCCAAATAAGGAAAAGACCTATTGAATCCGGTAGGCTTAGTTATGTCGCATTTTCGGAATTTTAACCATTCTAAAATGTGTAATTTTGGGGCAGTATAGCTACGAAATTTAAATAAAACAGATTATAACTACGCGCAATTCTAAATTTCTAAATCATATGGAGCTCAATTTAGTTTCAATTGGATTCATGATTCATGCTTAGTGACGTTTTTGAAAAGAAAACAACGTTTTATGGAGAAGTTTGTTGGGCTAGAGTTCTTTATAAATATATAACGTTAAAGCTTTTTCGTGTCTTTTACATTCGCGTTTTGATAATCTTCGTTTTTTAATGACTTGTGAGAAGAGAGAAGTGAAAACAAAATGGAGTGACCGTGAGGGAGAGGGAGAGAGAGAGAGAGATTCTATATTAGGTACCTACACTTATTCGTACGTATCTGACTCGTATATTATGACGTGTATAAAACGAGTAGATATGTATAAAAATATACGAATTTCGTCGTTAAAGTTTTTGTTTCAGTTTTAAGCGTTTTGTGGAGCTGAAAATTATAGCGCATTTTATCGTAGTTGCAACGTCAGCGTAAGTCCAAACCCTGACAGACGAATCGGCGGCTATTTTGCACGAAAGAACTAAACGTAATAGGCGGCGAGTCTGCCTCGGGTGAAGGGAAAACCAAAAACGGTACCCGCAGTTGGACAGTTGTTTATGACTGGTGACATAATATCGACATCGAAATGTAGTCGTCCATGCTCGAAGTTGAAACCGGAAACTAAGCAGTTCAACTCGATTAAAAAGCGAATGGAGATCCACAAGTTCACAATGAGAAGACTGCATTGGCGTCTCTGCGCGGTAAAAATTACAAAAATAAATAGGTAGGTAAACGAAAAAATAAAAAATTATCGTTAAAATTATCTTAAATTCTGTTCCTTTATACGTCTTGTGTAAGTTGAAATATTTGGACACTCTCACGATTTCGTTGATAAGTAAAGTAACTACCCTTTTACCTACCTATATTTTTTCGACCGCGTTGAAATATGATGAAATACCGTATTTTATCAAAATTTGCGAAGAATAACGGTTCTTTAAAAAGAAATACTATGTCAAACCCCTCTTTAAAGGAGTCCATTACTTTTTTGTAGTCACTCTTCAAATCTTTACGAGCTCCATTATATTTTGAGAAAAATTGAAAAAAAAAAAAAAAAAAAAAAAATAATAATAATAATAATAATAATAATAATAAAACTGGAAGAGTGAAAAATTCTAAATATCAAATGCTACGACGCTTTGTGCTTATTTCGTAAAAATAATCTTTTTGAAAAGTTGCTTTTAATTTTTTATTTTGAATCATTCGGTTTTCGGATTAGGTAATCTGTAATCTTCCAGAGGAAAGTAACCAAAAGTGTACGTAATCATATTTTAGATAAAATCGCGAAGCACCAAAACGTAATTTTAGCGTTCAAGTAGGTAGGCTTTTCAGTTCGGGGGGGTCATTTTGTGGAATGTGAATTCTCATTTTGCAGCCGGGGGTATGCGTATATCGTCAGCTTCAACATCGGCGGTAATTTTTAAGAAATATACCTATCGATAGTCGTCGTGCGTATTTTTAACTTCGGAAATTTAAACTTTTTCATTTCGCTAATACGACGACTGCCTTTTGGGGCGTCAAAACACCTATCGATAGATAGGGTTTCGTGTATTCTTGGCGCAACTTCCATTTCAAGCGGATCCCTCGAGTTGCTCGAGTTGCTCGAGTTGCTCGAATTACCTACTTCTCTTCGCATTTGCGCCGCAAAGGGTTACGAGCGTTTCTCTCGCCTTGCATTTAATAGCGATTCGATATTTATGGCGCATTTGGGCCGCGATGTCGCGGGGCCCTTCTTTTTAATTGTGTTCGAGGAGAGAGGGCAGTTCGGAATAGGTTAAACTTGGAACGAGCATTTATTAGGGAATCACCGTCGATAACGCGGTATAATTTAATAATTTTTTTCACAATTTTACTCCCGCGTCGATTATGTTTTCGAAATTGATTTTTGTTTTTTTCTTGAAAAATTTGTATCGAGCTTATTAAGGTGAAATTTACGATCACAAGATTTTCAACGGTAGATCCAGCCACAGTTTCTTCTCTCGGAATATAGGTAGGTAAATAGTTCTCTCTTTTTTTTTGTCTCATATTTGCGTCTTTTTTTTTTTTTTTTTTTGTTTTTACTTTTTTCTATTTTTCAAATTCGAATTCGGCGCTTCAGATAACATACGTCCGGCGATGTATTAGAATAGGTAGGTATTACGTAATAAATTCTGAAAATAAAAGGTTCCGTCGGACCATTCCCACGCACGCAACCGCACACCTAATAGGTACGTACCTAATAGGTACTAGGTACCTAATAGGTACCTAGGTACCTAATAGGTACCTAATAGGTACCTAATACCAACGCGGACACTTTTTTCAAAGTGAAACTTTTATAGCAACGGTTTACGCGGTAGTAAAAGCGTTTCACCGCATATTGGGCAACAAAAACAGTTGTTAGGCCAATGAAGAGAAGGAGAGAAGTAAAAGAGAAAAAAAAAACATACCAGCGAGGGTGGGGGAGTGAAATTCTTTGTCGGGTTGATGTATCGGAATTGGGGAAGCGAAGCGTGGTTTCTTTTCTTTTCTTTTTCTTTTCTTTTCTTTTCTTTTCTTTTCTTTTCTTTTCTTTTCTTTTCTTTTCTTTTCTTATTTATTATCATGCAAAAGTTTCACTTCAACTACGGGTCCCCGGTGGCAAGCGCTCACTTTTTTTTTCTTCTCTCTTTTGGACGGACATTCGCATCTGAATTCGCACTCAGGTTCGCACCGGGCCGGCCGGCTGCGCACTTTCGTTTTTACCCTGCAGTGAAAATAAAAATGTGTTCCACACGTTGACTACGTATTACGTAGGTGTAATACTGGACCAGTAAAAACGCTCCGTAAAACCAACAAACGTACCTTTTCAATGTCGAGACATGCCGACGAAAAAGTAGGCGACCCTGGCGTACGTTGCGCGTATTTTCGACGTTTCTGCTCGGAGCTGACCAATTCAGAATCCATCCGATAAAGCAATCCTTTAAATTGGCAAGGATAGCGTAGATAAACACGAAACGGAGTACGTCAAACGGTACCCTGTGGTAGCCTATTTGGCGTCGGCGTGTCTAACCACAGATCATCTTTCTGTACTGGTCCGCTACGGTATAGTCGAAGGTTGTCGAAGGTTCCACATTTAAAATGTAGAAAATTCTGCCAAAAAGAGCAAAGCAGCTCACAGCTCACGGAGTTGGGCGAGACTTTTGCTGACCGCAACCGGCCCGAACGATCGAATCGTCAAACCCATGCCCCGTATGCGGCGGCGGCGGCGACATCGCATCGCAACGCCCTCGAACAATGCCACAAGACTGGAAGACGTGATGTGACGTGACGTGACGTCA
Organism: Ericerus pela; assembly: GCA_011428145.1. NCBI lineage: Eukaryota > Metazoa > Arthropoda > Insecta > Hemiptera > Coccidae > Ericerus > Ericerus pela. Next base: position 608,682 of record WOFM01000422.1, on the reverse strand, counting down.
GTAGGCGCTCAAGTGGAAATGAGAGGCACAATTTTTGGTCAACTCTGCAACAAAAAGGCGAGTTCTTCGTGTGATAGCGGGCGGACTTTCAAACTTAATTCCGCTTAAAAAAGGCGCATTCGTATAATTCCAAGATTTATTTTGCTTCCATTATACGAAACCGACGAAGCGACCGAAAGATACTTCACCATTTTTCCAAGACGTGCCTCGAGCACCGTCTCTCACTCCAGTTTTTGAGTAGAAACTCATCGCCGGACGCGTAAGCCTCCGACCTCCGAGTATTTCCCAATATTTTGCAACGACGAAAAAAAGTAGGTAGGCACCTAATTTATAATAAATTGTAAATAAACTCGAAGGGAAAAGCGTTAAGAGGCGATGACTGTCTTCTAAAAATGGCTGACCTCATTCTGCCGTAGCTTCTGAAGAGAGGGAGAAAAGAAGGAAAAAAAAGGAAGAAGGTACGCGGCCTATAATTTATTTCGTTTCGTACTTTTATACTTTTTTTTTTTTACTTTCTCAACCGTTTTTGTTTTCATAATTTTTTTCCCCTTTTTGGCCGCGATGATATATATGTATTTTGGTTCGTGACTGAATAGCTCGATGGCTCGATGGCTCGATGGCTCGATGGCTCGACAAAATCAGCTCCATTATGTAGGCGGGAGAACAATCCTGCTCCTTCTTTTCCTACTTTTTCGTCACCTGACACTTGCGAAAACTTTTGTCAGCTGTAATTCGTCGTAGGTACACTTATGTTTACCGCAAGCTGAAAAATTCATTTCGTGAGAACTTATCGTAAATTTTTACAGGCCCAAAACTTGAATTTCTTGCTTCGGGGCGTTCCTTATCTTATCCCGGACGTAGATAGGTAATACCTACCTGGCACAGATAGGAAATGGAGACAGTCTGTACAATTATAGGCGTGTTCGTAATGCAAATACACTCGAAAAATGATAACATCGCAGCGAAGCGAGCGGACTTGGTGGCGCAAAAAAGGGAAACAAGGTGGCGAAGGGGGCTATGTGGGGGTAATACGATGTCGGACCATCGGTTGTCGGTGACGTGTTAACATTTTGGTTTTTTTTTTTATTGACGCTGAAACGGACTGATAATCGAATTTTAAAAATTGACGGAGCCAAATCGACTCGCAAGTTTTTCATTCATCGTACAATAATTATTAGGCTACTCAAAAATTATCGTAAGTAACGAATTTGAAATGGTTGGCCGCATTCCACTGATCCTTATGACTCATTCTTACCTCTCGTTTACGTTTGGTAAAAAATTTTCACCCATCTGATTCGAACGAATATACGGAAACATTTCATTAGTTGACACAAAGACGACTTGATTCACCGGGCACGACCCGATAGGGCCTGGTGGTGTTTCATGGAGTGAGGTGGGATGGGCCGGGGTTACCCGAATAGCAAAATCAGGAGAGAACCAAGATAATATTTCTATAATTATAATACAATGTTGACGAAAGGCGATGTTTGAACAGTTTTGAAGTTAGTTAATAATATGTTTTATACCTACCTACGAACGTTTTTGTTTTGCTTTTTCCAACTTTCGCAACCTCCTTCCGCTGTTACCTACATAGTCATCGTTCTATCCATTCGGCTTCCATTTTGCGGTTTTCCAGGAAAGTTTTTCATTTGTTTACCTTTTATTTTTTAGTTTAGTTTTTAGTTTTTAGTTTCGTGGTCCGAAAAATGTGAAAAGATGTCGAAAACGTCGTACAAATTTCGTGAAAAACTCGATATATTCTTTCACCTCGGTGAAAGAGACTAATGATATATAGCTGCTGTCGGGTAGACCACTACGAAAAATTCGCCGTAGATCTACTCGTCGCATTCTTTTCTTTTTATCGCTCCTCCCTCCACCCTCTCCCCTTCCATTAAAAAAAAAAACACCTCGCAGAATAACGCGTCTCACCGAAAATAAATCTGAAAAATGCGGGAAACATCGTTCTCAAGCTCGGAAAATGGCATTTTTCTCTTTCAGAAAGAACGAATAGGAGTTCCTACGTGATTACGAGGCGCCGTAGACGGTCCGATATCCGATCCGATAGATAACTGACAGCCATTTGTTTTCGTCTTCAACGCTCTGTTCATCGTGCTGGAGGGGAAGGGGGGTACACCCGCTTTAAATTGGAAATCTGTCCCCAAATTACTCGATTTCAGTCAACGACATTCGGTTCAACAAATGTCGCATTAGCCCTTTCTTTCCCACCGCCGAGTCTTTGCCTTGAAAACGAACATTTTGATCGGAATCGCGAGAAACGGACAGCATTGCCCAAATTACCTATACTTTTCTACCTATTCTTCTGCATAACAATCGCTTCTAAATTTGCACCAATTTTCGTGAAAATCAAACGGAAACCGGATGCCTTCCGTTCGATTCGATATTAATAAAAACTACCGTACGATACCTACATTTCGATTAACGACGAGCAGCGGTGGAGTGGAAGGGTGAGAAATGAAAAATTGAAATCGATAAAAAGCACGCCTTTTTCTCAAAGACCGTTTACATAAAAACAAAACGAAAAACCACCAGCGTGACGAACATTAGTTACCTACTCGACGACCTATTCTCATTCGAGAGAATAGCAACAACCTTTTGCTAAATACAATTTATATTCCGGATTCGTTAATTAAAAAAGAACGGCAGACGTTCATTTAGAAGGGGATGAGGCGCTAAATTCTATTTTGTCAACCGAATAGAGGTACCGATGTTATATTATATTCGCTTCGAAAAGAAAAGACAGTTGCCGCCCGTAGGTACTTCACGCGATAGTTTTTGTTTTCATTTTTTCGTAAATATTCTTCGTAAAAGTAGCAGCTTTTAATATTAACTTTTCGTTAGTATTTTTACGCAGTGCGCAAATAGAGGCAAAATTTTAGTAAACTCGTAGTACCTCGCCATCTCGCATTCGTTTGATTTTCGTATTAGCTAAGTACAGTTCGATATTCTCGGTTACAGAGAGAGTATGTTGGACGTAATTTTGGAACGTTTTTAACGCAAACTGTCCACTAAGTATGGGTAGGTGGTAGTCTCACCTGCTTGGCCACTGAGCTCCACTTTTTTCCTACTTCTCATTAGGTACTTTCGCTGTAGGCGCTTTACACCTTTCGTTTCACCTAAATTGCTTTTCTGAAGAGCTGCTTTTCACCAATCACTACACTCGGTTCACGCCAAGAAGTGCGTCACGTCAGAATCACAATACACGTGGCGGTCGGTTGGGGAGACCAGAGGCAAAGCTATAGATGCACATTGCCATGCGACGAAAACAAAAGCATCGTTTTGTATTTTAAGCTGATAAGATAAGCGTGGTTAGCGCCGACCGAGCACAAACAATAGGTACGTCGCAATAACGTTGTGGACGCGGCAAAGGTACGTACGCGTCAGCGACGGCGCTCACTCGCAGCCGCTCAAAATGCTAATTTAGCAGACCGGAGGTCGAAAAACATTTTCTGGCCTACGGGTACCCATCGCGGACAGAGTGCACGTAGTCACCATTAGACGCGTTACACGAACACCCACTCTCCTCTCTTCTCCGCTCAATACCATTGCAAAGGGTTCGGTTACTCGCCTCTGATTTCCGCAACACCCTGCGAAAGGCTGACACATTCGTACCGATCTGAAAATGTGTTTTTCAAAGCCGGTCAAACACATACGCGATGCAACCTCATTTTCTATAACTCGAATCGCTCTCCCATCCACTGGGATTTCCGTTTGCATTTCGTTAAAAATCGTATCAAGTTTCGAGTTTTTTTTTTCCCCCTCCAGAATCTCTTTCCCGGGAGTATTTTGAAATGTCAGGCAGCCGCTTTATAGCCATTTTTGTATTTTGTATTTTGTTTTTTGTTTTTTGTTTTTTGTATTTTGTTTTTTGTTTTTTGTTTTTTGATCATTCGTGGTCACCACAGTTCCACTATAAATGTACGTATTATGTGTTAGGGGAGTCGAATGCAACCAATTAATCTACGTCTGTATGAGATAGCAAAAGTAAGCGAAGCTAAATGCTCCCCTTTTGGTGATCCGTGGGCAACACTTTCTCACCTCAAAAAAGGGGAGTAAAACAAATTTTCACAAGTTTTTCGGTGTTACGTGTCTCTTCCTATATGGAGTCAAACGAATATGAAATTCAAACGCGGTCCCTTATTATAGACCTAAAGAGTCGACGGTTCTCAAAAAATTAAAGGCGAAAGAAGAAATATGCGCTATTAATCCCCGTGGAAGATGAGGAGGGGCTCACACTGGTCCAATCGAAAATTTGTTGAAAAATTCGAAATTAGTATCGAAGAGAAATGGTATATTTCGCTACACGAGCGCAAAGTGAACAATCCTCGAACGAGTGGAGGAAGAGCTCACTTTGCGCTCACGTCACGAACGCCATTTTCCCCATCACATTTACCACCAAGTTGGTGAACGCACCCGATGGGTTGATGGGCGGAACAAAAAATTTTGGTAGCCGAAGCAAATACCGGTTTTGTTGTCGCTATCGCATTTTCACTCCCTCGGGTCAAGAATTTGTGAATTTGCGCATCGAAAAGAAGCGCAAAATCAACAACTTTGCGGCCTGTATTGAGAAAAAGTATTTGTTCGCAACAAATTATTAACCACATTGGGTACCGCACGTGACAAAAAAGTACAAAAAGCATCAACGCCATTCTTGGTCGCCAGTCCGCAAAGAGGGCGTGTGAAAGGGTCGGAGCAGGGATCGAACCAAAGAAGAAGCGCAATTGCCAACTGGACGTGCCAAAAAACATAAAACGTACGTAGGTGACTACGCAAACGAAGCGGTTTTCGCGTGGTGAAACCCCATTTTTGGGTGGGTGCGCGAGCTGAAGAGTGATCGGATTGAAAATTTCTTCTCCCCCTACCATAACGGGTTATACTACCCTCGTGTCCGAATGAATTAGCGAATTTCGATCAGCTATACCGGCTACAGGTACGCATAGTACACCGCGGACGGTCGCTGTTTTCGCATACTCGTAAATCGGACCCCCTTCGGATGTTAGCCGAGAATCGGCGCACATAGTTACGTCGGAGGCCCTCGTTGTAATTGTAAAAACGTAAATATCGAATTGAACCCGAAAAAGGGTTGCTCGGTGACACCGACAGCACTCTCTGCCCCGCCTCACCAACCTTCTGGCTGGACTCGCGTGCGGTCCGCGGTAGGCGCCCTGCGCGGACTGGCGCCTCCCCCAAATTACGGCAGCTGTGAAGGGACCCTACGAAACTCACCTGCGAGTCGACGCCGTCGCCTTATACACGTTGAAGTCGCTGAAGGTGATTTGGACGATTTGGTGGGCGTGGTCGGCCACAAACGTGTACAGCAGACACTGCACGGAGGAGGGGTACGGACGCGGATAATCCGGACTGCTGAAGACGCCGTACTCCTTGCCAAAAGTCTTCGTATACGTCAGACATTCGCACCCTGCAACAAATTGAAGCGCAACCTTATACAGCCTATATTTGCTAAACTAATAACCCAACATGCTGGTAGTTAGGTAGGTAGGCTAGGCAGACCTACTCGACTTTTCGCCGCCCCTCTCACCCTTCGTTTACCGCGCAGCAAATGCGTTCGCATCGTTCTTCGTTCATTCGCACCCGCCGTTGCCCTACCTATTCGTGCACATTCGTGCGCACATTATTTTCGAGAAGTGCGTGACGTCAGAATCGCCAATCGACGCGGCAGTTGGTCGGGGGCGGTGGGGAAAAGAAATGGACGCACGTTGTTATACAACGATAAGCATCGTTTTGTGGAGCAAAAAAAAATCGTTTTTCAAGCAGACAAGTGCGTTCATTTCTTGGTGATTCTGTTGTTTCATTTGCTAAGCGATCATTTAATAATTTAGGTACGTTAAGTACGTAACGCCGCCTATTAAATTTCATAACGTCGCAATACGATATTTAATCGCTACGAATTTCCTCGAAACTTAATTTTAAACCAAATTTCTATCCGGTATTCTGCCAAATACCTAACTCTTAATTTTTTCATTTTTTTATCGTATTTATTTATTTATTTATTTATTTATATTTTATTATTTCAATATTCGATACCCATCTGTTTGTAGGTGTTTTTTTGGTTTTTTTGGTCAAGAAAACTTAAAGTTTCCAGCGTGGCTCGATGCGCTGAAGTTTTTTGCTTTGCTCTCCCACTCTCTCTCCGTCACTCTCGTGTCTCGTTTTTTTCTTCAAAGATGTTATTTTCGCGTACAACGACGCTTACCTTCCAGCAGATCGTACCTGCAGCTAAGCTCCGTATCGGGTGAAAAACTTTTGACACGAATAAAAGTTGTTCAAAGTTTTGGTTGTGGTGCGCGTGTGTTTTTCATTCTTGAAGAAGACTCAGAATGAGACACACGATGACAAAAATAAATAACGACCGCCTTATCTCGCATTAACATAAAGCGGCCGAGTGGCTGGATAAAGTCAACTTTCGCATTTACGAATGCCACAGTGGCTGGGTAGGCTAAGACCAAGCTACAGAAACAAAAATATGTCGCTCTCATTTTTTTAATGCGACGCAAAAAAGGTGAAATGGGGCCAAAACTAACGATTCTGAGCTGAGCAGCCTCTTTTGAAAGTCGAGTATTTTTAAATACTCCGGTTCCTAGTCTGAAAGTTCCACTGGTGGATTTGAACCGTCATTTTAGGGGGGACGAAGTGAAAAAAGTTTTTGTGGAATTGAGCTTTTTTTTCTGTTTTTTTTCCTTTGATTTTTCTTATTTTCAGCATTTGCTGGGAAAAGTTTTCGCATTTCTCCCCTGGATCCGCACCATTAGAAAGTAAAGTCCAAGTTCGATCGAGCGTAGGCTTAATTTTTTCAAACATTGTTTTTTTTTGTTTTTTTTAACCTCATTTTCTTAATTCATCGTTTCGCGGCTGCACCTCCCAATATATTCGTCAAAGATTTCAAAATTGGAGGAAAAATAATAATATTGTTAATAAAGAAGAAGGGTCAAAATTTCATAAAACCGTGTGGTATTACCGTCGCTTTAAAGAGTGCCGAATTTTCTTTCAAACGATACGGATAAAAAATAAAAATGTATACCACAATATTACTGCTTCAAAACCTACTATGCACCTATAAGATGCTTTTTTGCAATAATATAGCCCTTTTAGGTGTTCAGGTGGAAGGGGGATTCGAACCCGTAACGGCTGAACACCTAAAACCTCCCTCGTCACCGTCACTAAAAGGCAACACCGTATTCACTCGGCCACAGTGCCGGGTGAAAATGTTCGAGGGAGTAGCGTACATATGCGCCGACATAGTGTGGCAGCCGCCACAGCCCTATACGTACAGGTTTAAGCAGATTTATAGGAAGTCAACGGTCTCTTAATATTCGTTACATTCGTTTGACAACGATTTTTGCAGCACTTTTGCAATGGCCACAGCCAGGAGTAGGCTACGTACCTTTACCCCTTCCACTATATAGAACTGGAGCAGCAAAGCTCTGTAAGACCAACGCACTTTTCAATGTCAAGACATCCTGCCGAAAAAGTGGACAATCCTAACCTTCCTTAATGCGCGTACTTTCGACCTTCTGCTCGGAGCTGACCAATTCAGAATACATCCGATACAGACATCCCTTAAATTTGCAAGGATAGCATTCATAAGCACGAAGCGAAATATGTCAAACGGTACGCTGTGATTGCCTCTTTAGTGCCGGCATGTCTAACCACTAGAGATGTGTCCGTTGACCGAGAATTAATTCATTTGAACTAATCTTTTGAAAGACCTAAATGAATGAGACTGAAAGATGATAATGAACCAGTTCACTTTGAACTAAATGATATTATCAAATCAAAGTTATATTATATAGACATACAAGCTAGTTCACCCTTATATGTCACAGCATTGTTGTTAATCACTGGATGAGTGCAATTTCTTATCAATCAAGAAAAAACAAAACGAAATAGTAAGCGTTTTTGGAGAATGAAATGACTTCTTTTATACGCGAGTATATCTATATATACGAATTATATATAGATATACTTGCGTGTAAAAGAAGTCATTTCATTCCCTGAAAGCGTTTTCTATGTCTGAAAGTAACTACGTATAAAAATGTATACGAACCATCTCTCCATATGAAATAATACATATCTACTCGAAGGTTTGAATTTTGATTCATGCAGCTCATTTCGTTCATTCAAAAGACCGAGACCTGTTGAACTAAATCCACCAAATGAACTAAAACGCACATCTCTTCTAACCACAAATCATCATTCTGTACTGATCCACTACTATAATTATTGTATTCAGTCGAAGCTTTACCCGTAACAGTTCACAGGCGAATTTGGCCCTAATTTGGTATTTACAACATAGACCCGGAAGGAAATCGGAGGAAGCTATACTCAGCTACACTTGCAATAAAATTATTTTTTATTCATTATTAGTTTGTTCTTCTCGATGCGGTGGTGAGGAAGAGAGAAATGGTTGGCGACGCCAACTAGAATTTGGTGTTGTAGAACCTTATGGAAGAAACCAGCCATGCTGCGTGCGATAGTTGGTGCCTCTATACACCGCCTGGCATACCTATATTTACTTTTCATAGGTCCGTAGCGTGTCGCTGACGCCTATAATGCTTACTTCAGCGAAAATAATGATCGAAGCTCCAAATAGAGAGAGAGAGAGAAGAAAAAAGTCAAAAAGAAGGGGGAAAAATGGCGAGAAAGAAAGAAAGAACGAAGCCAACGAACCAAACGAAAGCAACGAAGAAAAATAAATGTCTTTATGGGTTAAACGTTAAAAAAATCTTCGCCGCAACGGCTGTCCACTTTCCGGTCGCCGTAATTCGGCTCGCTGCTGTGCGTTGCAGTGCGGCGCGGTGCGGTGCGGTGCGGTGCATCGATGGCCACAATTAGTGCGAAAAATTGGTTTCGTTTTCCATTTATTTGGTGCGGTCGTCCCTTGCAATGGCGGCAAACGATGTACGGAGCTGGTGGCAAGTTGCGCTGCTTCCAAATTGCACCATTATTTATATTTTTCATTTTTCTTTCCTCGCATCGATAGTCGATAGGCGTCGAAGAAAAATTATTCGCATTACAAATTTTATGGTCGGCGGCCCTAATAATGGCGATGAATGCGGCTGAAAAGTTTGGCCATTATTTCGGCCGCAGACCAAGCGGTCTAAGAAGACGGACGAATGAAAAATAAAATAATTATACTTTCGGCCGCAATCGAAGACTGCAAAAAATTCGAAATAACCAATCTCGAGAATCAGTTCTCTCTCTCTCTCTCTCTCTCTCTCTCTCTCTCTCTCTCTCTCGGATTTAATACTTGCACCTACAACTGCAACCGCGTAAGAAGTGAGAATAAACCCAACCTGTTTTCGGAAGAGCAACTCGTTTTATTCAAGTGGGTGCGCTATAGCCCGTATAGCCCCAGCGAAACTCACACCTTTTTTTTTCTCCCAAACGTCTGTTGCAGCCAAACTTCTTTCCCCTGGCTCCAGTTTTTATTAACTTTTAGGCACTTCACGCAGTATCTAATCTACCGATTGCACAGGGTGGCATTTCACGACTATGCGAGAAAATTTCATTCTAGTTTTTTCGATGTTCAAACCCGAAAAACAGCCTCTCCCCCCAAAAAAAGCCTATATTAAGCAAGTAGAATAATAGGTAGGCTATATAATTATGTGGAAGAATGGTACAATGAAATTTGTGGACACACTAAAGGGAGTAATCCTTGAAAAATTGGGGAGAAATGTTGCATTCGTGCATACGTAGGTAAGCTCCATGCGCCTTGGAAATTTTCATTATTATAAAAAACTGCTAAAAACTATAATGCGAATTGATCAGCATTATATATAATTTGAAATTCTGTCCACTTATTATGGGCAAAATCTATCTTACCTTTTCCGATAACACGGAATTTTTCAATTAATAATAGGTAATCCCACCGCGGTTCTATATTACTTGTTCGTAGAACCGATGAGACAGTTTAAACGAACAACTTGGTTTTTTTTTTTTAAGTTGGTTCGATTTTTACAGACTGCAAGATATTATGCCAAGAATGTAATAATATATTATATTTAGTCATTTTCTCCTAACCCCGAGTCTAACCAACATTGGTCCATACGTAACTTCGATGGATGAGAGTGAGCCTAAATGGAAAAGAAATATGATTTTCGTAATCATTCCATAAAAGTAGGTATGAAAATTTATCGTCGCTTTCAATTAATTAGCAACGGTGGATGCAGCATTTTTGAAAAAAGGAGGTCAATTAGACAGGAAAAATTGTACTCCAGCAAGTTTTCTTTTAATAACGCGATGCCTTACAGTAACGTTATAAAATAAATAAAACATTTCTCTCTCTATCACACTCTTTTTTTTTTAAAAAGAAATTTGAGGGTTATTCCCATTTTTGGGCTTATCTTTGTATCCACCCATGTCCGTTAGAATGTTCCATTCTCCACGGTTCCGCCCATTTAATAAATAACATTTGCAGTACCTAAGTTGAGAAATGTGTGCGGTGGTGAAGAGGCTAAACCTCGAATTCGGCACATTCACCCGTTTGTAACATCCATGCAACAGCCACCAAACGAATGTTCCGCTGCGACCAACTTTTCGAAATAAATTAATTCGAAATTCGCCTTCAGTAAATTCGATCTTAAAACTTATCTTTTCGATCGCACCTCACGTTTTTCGGACAGATACATTAGGAAGAACCTAATTATAGGTAATGAAATGCCGCACTCCAAAATCTAAAGGCTCTCAAACCGACAGTGGAAGTCAACGGTGAAGTGCGAACGACGTGGCTTAATCCCACTGACAAAAGGTGTAATGCTCGACCAAAAAACGCACACTTCAAATCTGCCGAAACCACCAAATTTTGGTTCGCAACTTTAAAACAAAAGGAATAGAATTACTAACGGTTAATTTTGTCTCCACTTTCAAAAATCAAGAAATGCTATATTTTAGTCCGAAAGAATACTACCTACCGATTTCGTATGTAGTGGTCGTGAAAATTCACTCGCATACCGGCGTCCATTTCGAATTTCAAACTTGAGAGCGTTTTTACTGTCACATTTTCTTCGCCAACCGATCCTGCGCCATAAATACCATAATCTAATCACGAAGAGTGTTGTTCAACAATAGTGATGGGTAGTTCGTTCACGAGTTAGTTCTTTTGAACGAATCCTAGAAGTGAACTAATCGATCATTATTTAGTTCACTTCTAAATGAACTAATTCATTAGTTCTTTTTTTTTTTTTTTTTGATAGTTCTCAGTTCTTATCAGTCTACTCTATTCGATCTGTTGATCAAACTGAAGTTGAAGTAACTAGCAGTCGATGAGTGGGTCAAACAATTAACCAACAGTTCTAGCATGAATTAATGAATAATCAGTTGATTCAAATGATATGAGCCAATCATGAATCATCTGACCGAAGTGATCGAGTTGAAAAATTTACCGAACTACTGAACTAATTGAACTAGTTCACTTTGGTGACGCGGACTCAATGAACTAAATCTGCAAAATGAACTAAAATTCCCATCTCTATTCAACAAGTAAGTATAGCCCAATTAAATAACTTACTGGTAATTAGAATATTGTTAGACAAAATGAAGCATTTAAACCAACACTCGTATTCCGTTTTGCATCCAGTGTGAACCCTCACCTGTTGCTACCTCCCGCCCCCCCACAATGTTCAATGCCCACATGTTTGGCGTACTGCGGGCGTTAGTTCGTGTTTCTCTTTGGCAACTGAGCATACGAAGCCATTCTAAGTTGGAGGGGAATTGGTTTTCAAGGGGCTGCAGGCGACTATCGTCTAAAACAAGTCGTCCGTTCGAACACTGATGTTTTCTTTCGCCATCTATGATCTGGAGCCGTTTGTCTGTTCATTTTACTCAGATTCGGCTTAATTTCTACAGACGGATGCGCTGATCATCCGTTTGGTATGTGGCGCTGCTTTTAGAAACGCTGCGACGATGCCTCCGAGACAGCCACACGCCCAATTTTACGGGTTTTTCATGACAAGAAACAAGTTCAGCCTTTGTAAAGTAGAATAGAATACGAAATTTCCAATTCCTAATTGAGCTGCTGGGTGACCGCTGCTGGGAGTCTTTCCATTCGCCACGAACGGCAACGGCCACATTTATTCGTGCGACACTGCTTCGCACTTTATTAATGTCGACGATTCACAAACAAAAACGCGTTCGCTTTTTCTCCCCTCTATCCTTCCAGTTTTAAGTTCCGGATTTCGAGTGCCAACACTCGGAAAATAGGATTTCCCATGCGAAAGGTGATCGATGGGTGGAGCGGGTCTAACGGAACCTGCATACCGCCCGAAAAACGACTCGATAACCAACGCCGAGTAAAGAAACAAAAAAACAAAAAAAAAAACAATTGGTCCAACACTTGGACGAGGGTCGATGTTTGCATGTGAAACGTCCCTCAGGGAAGATACATTCTGCGATGAAAAAAGACCGTTTTCCGTTTTCGTTGGTTTTTCACGAGGGAAGGGGGGTAGGTACCTACCTAACTACTTTTCTTTTCCATCTGCTTTTATTTGGTATGCGCGTTGTTTTAGAATTAGCGAAAGGACCATCGAAGGAGAAAAATATTTGGCTGTACTTCTACGCGCCATAAAACTTTACCAAGTTTATTCCGCCAAAAGGGCAGCAACTTCTTATTTCAAATTTACAAGCGACGTCGACCGACCGACCGAGTGAGAATAAAATAATTTCACGTTAACAGAGAAAGAAAGAGAGAAAGAAAAAAAAAAAGATATCGCGAAAAAAACGAACCTAAACTTTTTCTTGCAAGATATACTTCTTCTTATTCGGGGGTGTTTCTTTTCTTTCTCATTATTTTTCTTTCTCCCTCTCTCCCTCTCTCTCTCTCTCTCGCACACGCTCTTTTTCTGTCCACACTAGGGGCTGGTTTTAGAACATTCATCGATACGAAAAGAATAAATGAAAATTATATCGAAGATTCGGTCAATCTTCCCGAACGTTATTATTGATAAACCTATAAGGAAAACGGTTTATCTTACAATATTTTAACTAGGAATTGGACTGGGCCGGATCTGGCTTTTTGGACGTCGCGCACTGCAGCAAAGCACAATGGTGCCCTCCCTCTCAATTTCTCATTTTTTTGCTAAATTTTCAGGCGAATGAAAAGACATGAAAAGTTAGATTTTTTTTCTGTCTCTCATTTCAACCGATCTCGATCAATTTCAGAACAATCAAACATTCGTAATTCTCAATAGTTCTACACGCTCACTTCACTATACTAATAATAATTTGCGAAAAATTTTATTATTTAAGTGCCGTAATTATCACAATTTTTTTTATTAATTCTGAAAACTTGGTTAAGATATTATACGTCTGCTTGTTAGCGTATCAACAGAAAAAAGAAATCATCATTTGTTTTGCTAATTTTATGATGGATACAATGTGAGAACAGCAAAATGTGTAGAAAAAAAACTGCGCGCTAATATTCGTCCATCTCGCACGTTAGGTGATAATTATGCCATCACATATTCACACTGGTGATATGGGAAACATATTTCAGCAACTAGTCCCAACTTGCGTTAACGGTTTATTTACTGAAAACTGTGCCATAAACTAGGTAGGTATGTAATATTTAAAAATATCGTTATTATGTTCCCAAACTTATCGCATGCTGAAACAAAAGTTTGCGTTTTTGTGGAAATTATTTATTGCTTACTTGTTTGTGATCAGTGGGTTGACTATTGGCAAATTCAAATAATTCTCTTTTGGTTTATTACATAGCCCCGACAGTAATTATTTTCCACCAAAATTTTTTATAGACCTCGAACTTTAACCTAAATTCAAATGAATAAAAGTCATCATTCTGAATCCAACGTCATGATAACAGTATTCCAGAAAACACCTAATATTCAAGTTTTGATTAATTGGTCATAAAGTAGTAATAATAATAATAATAATAATAAATAATAAATAATAAATAATAAATAATAAATCATCTGTTATTTTAGTTCGACCCTCATTCATATTATTTACGAGCAACATGGTGATCGCCTTTGCTACTGTCTGTCACCCCTCCATGCCCATCCATCCACCCATCGCACTCACTGGGCGGGCGCCTCTTAATGCGAAAGACGAAACGTCGTATTACAGATGTCAGAAAATGGTGTGGCGGGGAAGGTAAAAAAATATTTCGGAAGCAAGAAGGAAAGTGGTCGCTTCGTTACCAAGTATTTTACGTCTCCTACATAATTATTTACATTTTTCAGACCTTTTTAATAAAAATATAGAAAATAATAATAAAAAAGACGAATAAAAAAAGGTACCTGGGCACGCAAAAAGTGAAATAGAGAAAATTTGGCGCGTACAAAACTGGGTACGGAATTTATCTTGGGCGGCGGGAAATGAGGGTGAGGGAAAAGTGCGCCGTTTCCTTCGATTGTATAATTAAAACGCAAAAAATATGGCGAATGGGCTTTTTAATTTACGCGTACCTACCTATTAATAAAATAACGCGGTAAGGGCGAATTAAAAAACTTTTTCGACAGATGACAACTCTCTTTGTTTTATTTTGTATTGTTTTGTTTTTTTTAGCCGGGTATCTTTCGACGTCGATAGGTGGAATGCGAAAATCGATTTTTCGGCGGAAACATAATTTGCATGGTCGCAACTCGCAACTCGCAACTCGCATCAATTGACGACGATTTATTAAGGCTGGAGGTCAACTGCGAACGTTGCAAGGTTGGTCTGGCACCACAAGAAAAGTTACTGCATGGCCCGTATGACTACGTACGTAGATACACAAAGTCCGATGTACCATACTCAGTACCTACTTACTTTTTCCCACGTAATACCTATATATTAAGCCGTTAAAGCGTAAATTTGCTTTCCCCTCCTTAAACCTCTTTTTAGGAAACAGTTTTTCGCTCCTCCGCCAACCATATTTGGTACACACCTACGGTAGCCTAGCCCCAAAAATATTCCCCAACAGCCTGCAAGCAGAGCTCCTGTCAGCAACTGTGGCTATCTAGTCTTCAACTTGCGATTGATATTTGCCCCGAAGAGACAAGTTGGCTCTCGGTTACCCTTTACTGACAGCGCTGTCGTTTTTCAAAAAACGAAAGTCGGAAAATAAAAAATAATGATCTCTAATTAGGTACGATGACATTATTTCGTCGAATCTCGACTGTTGACTAATAAATGAAGTAAGCTGTATCGAGTATTATAAAAATAATTTATCCCGATACTTGGGTACCGACTCAATTTTATTCTTCATTCAACAAATCCATATGGGCTACGCTTGATATTCAGTATTTGGAGACGAGCTATTTTATTTATAGGCTGGGGTAAAGGCAGTAGTTTGCAATACTGTAAGAGAAATTTCAACTTTGAAGCTCAACTGTAAAATCAATTTCAAAAGTTACTGCATTGTTTCGTGGCTCCTTGGGACCAGAAATCTATTCACTATTAACTATTATTTTAAATATCGCGTCGAATTAAATTTCATTATTTTCAAAATTGACAACAACGAAACTAAAAAAGATCAAAATCCTTAATTTGTGACATTAATGATTTTGATAGTAACAGTTACCGCATTAGTTTGTGACACTCCCTTAAAAATAACCTACACCAACCTTACTTTACCAAATAATTATTTAATAGCTCCTTGGAATTGGAAATCTATCTATTACTATCCATTTTAAGTATAGTATTGAACTGAATTTCATTGTTTTCATTATTTTTAATACTGAAACAATATACCGTCAAAATGCTTAGTTTGTGACACTAGTAGTTTAGACAGTAACAGTCATCGCACCAATTTCCGACACTTTTATTAAAGAAACATACCTACGCCAACTTCAATTTACAAAATAAAAAACTTTAATGGGGAATACCGAAGGTTCGTTTCATCTGAAATGTAGCAGACATTGCAGTTCATATCCAGCAACAATACATAAGCCTAAGAATGGCTAAAAACTCGGGTGTCACAATCTAATAAATTGACTTTTGGTTTTTGCGCTAGTTTGAAACAAAAGTGTTGCAAACTAATAAAATGATAAATTTCAGGCGTTAGTTAGGTTAAAAATAATAAATGAAAATTTATTATTTCGTATAAAATATATGCTTTTATCCATTCCTCAGGGTTGCTCTTTCTGTTCAGTCATTCAAATCAAGCGCAAGATCGTAATTTATCACTTTTTTAGGAAATAATCAACTAAGGTAGGCAGTTAGAAACGATATTATGATAATTTTTGACTCCTCAAAAAAGTGAATATCCGATGTGTTTTTAAACCTATATATGGTGAATATTTTACGCGTATACGTAATATTTTTAAAATAAGAGGATAGAGAAAGTCTTAATAAATGCTGAACGTCCTACATTACTACAGTAGTAACCTTAATTTTTATATATTTAGGAGGAAAGTGTCGCAAACCTATGCAGTGTCCCCAACTACCGCCTTTACCCTAATTCTCAGTTCTTCCCGACAGTTTTAGTTCTGTGACAGTTCTGTGATCGCGTCTGGTGGGAAAATTCATTAAATTGAGAGCCCAAATAGAGCTTCTTTTTTTTTCTTTTTTTTTTTTTCGACAAGGAAGAGGTGTGACATAATGCAGAAGAAGCGGTTAAGCACTCGTCCTTATTAGTACGCATATAGCGGAGCTTTTCATCAGAAGTCAACTACAGTACTTATGTAGCATATTGGATCAAGAAATTTGGCAGTTAGTGAGAAAAAAAATTTTCATCGAGGCTACCGTACTTCGAAAATTTTAAGTCATTTCGGACAACCAGTTTCATTATTACGAACATCCGGAGCCGAACAGCCCATTATTTAATCGCAGCCGAAGGTCTCGCACTTCAGTTTTTTCAATTGCCTGCCACGAAGACGCGGGCAAACCGCGTAAAGACGAATAAAAAACTTTATCGACTAAAATAGGCCTAATCGAACAACAAAAATGGAATTTTGTTTTGTTGTTTTGTATTTTCATTGTTTGCGGAAAACGAGTAAGTACTCGGGTAATACTTTTATCGACTGCAGTAAGTGACGCATTTGGCTGATAAAGAGGTGACTCACGCAACCACTCCCCCCAACCAAATGGAAAGATTTTTAATTGCAATTTTCGACCAATTAGATTGCGGTCTTGTTTTGCGCCGTAAAAACATCGAGTTATGCTTCAGCGGCAGCGCCTACTCGGCGAGCAGCTGCTGCGTGCGCGCAGCAGCACCTTCTCGTCACCGGATAAACCTGTTCTTGGCTACTTTCGCCTTTCACCCCCATTTCATCGCATCCGCATTTCTTCGCTTTCTCTATGGGTGGGGGCCTACTTTTAGCAATTCGTACCGTCACCATAATTATTGTTATTGTTATTGTTACCGTAACGAGGCGTCGGCGTTACAATTAAGTCAATTTTTATTGCTCAGTAAATGAGGATGTTTTTTAGCCGGTGTTAAGGTCGTACCATCCACAGTTATAGTGCAACTGCGCAGTCGTGTCTGCGATTGTATTTTTATCGAGAGAAACGTATTGTATTCTAATAATAATATTACGATTTTGTTAATAGGCTACCTACATTCGTGAAACGTTTTTAATCAAAATGTTTCCAACTTATTCTGGCAACGGATCCAATATTGGCTAGCGGTTCGGTTGACGATTAGCTGGAATATAAGCACGCGAGTTTTTTGCCCACTGCAGCTAAATTTGGTCGCTATTAATATAATGCATGGCTCAAAATGAGTAAAGAGACACCTGGCTGCATTATCTGAGGTATAAAGTGTCGATAAGCAATTTTGTGTCTGCCCATGTAGACTGATGTTTTGATCGCCGAGAATTAGTTCTTAAGTGTTTGGTTAGGACGCGTAAGACTGGACGTGTTAAGTTTTTTTCTGTCTGGGTTATGTTCATGTTGGTTGGATTAACTTTACTGGTATCCCTGGTGGCACGCCGTTTAGCCTTATTCCCAAAATGGTAACGATGAGACAATTGCTTCGCATTTTTACCCTTTCTGTCATTTTCACCTTTTCTGCCCTTTCTGCCCTTTTCGCTCTTACTGCCTTTTCTGCTCTTTCTGACCTTCCTGTTCTTTTTGTCCTTTCTGCCCTCGCCTTCACCCTCGTTCTCGTTGTAAACGATTCACAAATCGGGTCGTAATTATTCGAATCATTATCTTCCGTTGAGAAGTAGCTGAACCTAATCCAGATTTACATTACAACACAGTACACTAACACGGCTAACACCTGTTCATCGTTTATAAAACAACAAACGGCAGAGACACTTGGATGTACCCTTGAGGGCAAACATAAAAAACTGATTAACATGAAAAAAATTAAGCTAAGATGTTGGAAAAACTTTCAATCCTCCATTTTTTGAACCCGTTCTTACTCGCAGTCTGAAAAACAGAACTGAAATTTCATTTTTTGCATCAGCTAATTTTTTCTCAGCGAAAAGAATCGCTAGAGTCAAATTTTATCAAATTTTATCAAATTTTATAATGGAAACAACAAACTAAATGTAACGGCCAAAAGAGGTGGTATTGTACCTAGTTACGACCACTTTCGGGAGTACACCATACACGAAATACCACGTACTTCAAAGTAGTAATATTTCTAAAATAGATTCAGTTTAGACATCCACAAACTATAGTGGATCTTAACATTAGTTAGAGACTCAATAATATTTTAAACACAAGAGTGAGTTTACACTTTTAATACAATAATATTCTGTACATCACAGTTACGTTAATATTAATACATATTCAATTACAATTCAACAAGCAAGACTATCTGTTCACCAGAGACTTCTACGAGAGAGGTTCCAGGTACTTAGAAGTAGCTGTTGGAAGACTGAACTAAACTGAACAACTATACGACTGAATCGAGGGATTATATACTCGTTCAGGGTATGAAAACGTACGTGTCGGATAGGTAAAGTGAGGTAGGGTGTTGTTATTATAGGGTTGTGCTGACTCGTCGAGTACTCGAGGGACAGGTACAACTAGGTCAAAAATATACAGAAGGTATATCTGTATATGTAAAATTAAATACGAATAGTTTTGTGGTTGTTTATAAAGAGTTATAGGAAGGTAATTGTTGACAAATATCTACATTTTTGGTATTCGAAAATGAGTGAACGAATATGTTCGTCATTTCTCAAAATAGACGAAAATATACGTTACACAATTCTCCGGAGGGAACAAAAAAAATAGGGAAAAAAAAATTTTCCAAAGTCTATCCAACACATACATATGTCCAGATAATTCTGCATAGTTAAAATTACGTCATATAATGCGAGTATGAGTATATATACTTAGAGTAACATTTTTACGAATATTAATTATGAGTAACAAATTTTTCTTATATGTATATATATATATGATTAGTATATCGTATTATTTTACGTAATTTTTACAATGCTGTGCTTTTCGTTAGGTTCACACAGTTTTGGTGGCAGGTTAATTTTAAATATACTATAATAACTATTAAAATAAGTGAGATTGCACTTAACCATATTAGGAACATTTCATTAATGAAAGTTATATAATCATTGAAATTTTGGTCGGGTATTTGAAGTTTGATGGATTTAATTTTGTTCTCCAGATTGTTCATGGGAACAGTGTGAGGAACAAAATTTTTCCAATTTGGGTTGTAAACCTTTGTCGTTGCCAGATCAATGGCAAGATCAAAAGGTTCTATCGAATCAGAAAAATATGTCCACAAGAGTGGTAAATGATTTTCGATTTTAATAGTCTCTTCTAATGATTCAGAGAGACAAGGGATTTCTATTGGGATGATTACATTATTTTTGTTATTTTTATCGATATCTTCAATTTGGATGTGACAAGGTACGTCCAGAATGAAGGTTCCAGGGGAATCATTGTTTATTTTTAATTTTTCGGATTTTTTTGTAACAGAGTTAGTTGCTACGAGGGAGTTAAAATTTACAATAGCAAACTTGGTGTGGCCAATAGGGTGCACCAATGTTTGATTATTATTAGGATTGCATTTAAATGAGCAGGATTGTAATAGGTTTTGGTTTAAGTCTTGGAAGAATAAATTCTTTGCACAAGACGATAGTTTATCACTTCCTCTATTAGAAGGAAGGAAGCATAATGGTTTATCTGAGTTACAGTAATGGAGGTTGGTTCCACTAATATAACGTACAGAATTTGTTCTGATTTCATGAATTATCAAAGATGGTTCTTGATCCCAGCTACACAATTCATTAGAATGACTTTTGAATGTGAGAGGAATAAAGTCGTAAATTTCATATTTAGAATCTAACTGTTTTAGGGGAATTTTAATTTCTAACTCTAACGTATTTTTAAAGAAATTGCAGTTTACAAGTTCAGCATGATAATAGTTTTGAATGTCCTTAATGAGTATTGCTAGGTCGAGTCCTAGATTTTTCGTAATTTTCGAAAGTTTTACTAAATCTTTTTCTAATATTTCCTTTGAGATAATTGAAGATGGGATCATATGAGATTTACACGACGTTAGGATATTTGATAGTCTTAACGTGTTTATTAGGTAATTATCATAGAATCCTTGTATATAGTTTAGCGAGATTAGAAGTTCGTGTTCTTCTAGTGAATTTTCCATAAAAGAATTTGTATGCGAGATAAATCTTGTCATAAAATTGTTTGTATGGTCAATGAAGCTATGCAGATTAGTAGATGTATTAACTAACGCTGCATGCTCTATAAGTAGCTGATTTTTAATAATATCGTATTCTTCTTTCAACGAGATTTCATTCGCCAAGAAGTTTCGTCCATCTCTAAAGTTTAATACTCGACAGCAAAATCGTAGCGCATCTCCGAAGAAGGATCTGATCGGGGTGAATACGCTTCGTTTGCTTCGAATAGACGATGGTGTCGAATAGAAATCTTGTATCATCGCAATGTTTTGTTCTTTCAGATTTTTTATGGTATTTTTTAATCGTTTTGCCATTTCTGCATATTTGCAATTTTTCCAGGTTGTTTCATTACACAACCGGTGTTTGAAATTCGTTTCTAATAATTTATCTGCTGATTCATGCAAGTCTAGCTTAATGGAGTAAATTATTGGGGCAGATTTCGAATATACGAAAATATTGCTTATTTCTTGAAAATAAGCGCCAGTTGACGCCGTCGTAATCCTATATGGGTCAGACGATGTTCTTTGCGCAATACTAGTCGAAGAAATAATTATTGCGAAATAGAAAAGTAGATTCGTATACATTTTCTGAAACAGAAAGAATGCAACGTCTAAATTATTTACGAGACAGATGGATTTTTAGGAATTTATTTCAACGTGACTTTGTTAGGGCACGGGGAAAAGACAAATTTTGCCGACATTAACATTATTAATTTCGGTCACTTGATTAATATAAAATTATTGGATTCGAGTGCAGTTAGTATTCAAACTTTGCCTGCTCTCGATCCGTTCTGTCTTCGTTAATTATTTTTTGTGTGTTATTTTTCCGATTTTTCGTCTATAATTTTTTTTTCGAGTTTTTCCAAGTTTCAGTGGAGTGCCAGTGACTAGTGCAGTTCGGCAGATAAACAGAATCTTTCTCTTATTTTTTTTTCTTTCTTTTTCGCGTGTTATTTTTTGTATTCAAAAACTATGTCGATCGTATACCTCAACGACCGCATGTTCAGCTCGCATGGTAAGGTGGACGCTAACGAGACCTGGTTCATTGGGAATCAGGTTCTCAATAAAATCCACCCTTTCCAGGACTGTCCTTGCGAGCCCCGTTTATACTATGCGCTTCACCGGTTGTTTTCTCTATTTTATCGTGTATCCGGTGAATCAAACAGGGAGAAGTTCCTGAGCGAGTTCGAGCCGCACCGAGTGCCAGACGAGGCCATTACGGAGGAGGTAAGCTATTGGTGTCACTCAGTGAGATTTGTGAGTTGTCCCAAGTGCGAGGTTTTTGCCAGACACCTCCTCTTCTCCTTACGAGTATTCTATCCTCATGCCATGGTGGTTGAGATAGGGTACTCGCGGATTAAGTTGGAGTTTCGCGGTAACCTAGACACTTCAGGGACCGTCGGTCTGGGAATACTCTCTGGCTTGCTGGTTGGTCTGCTCTGCGTTTCGCAGCAGACGAACACAGAAGTTACCGTTGAATATGTCCACTTGGACCGTATTTATCTCACCGATTTCCTAATAGGTCCAGGCGGGGTTAGTACTGCCTGGTTTCTAAACCAGCACTACAAGCCTCGTCTGGACGTCTCCGTCTCCGTATCTGGTTTTCATCTGGTTTGGCATTACGATGCCGTCGAAGGGAACCGCGCAATGTCTCTCCGTGGGGGATGGCTGCTCAGTGGTCCCACCGTATATTCATTCCTGTGGGACACGCCTTCTGTTGAGGAAAGTGCTTCTACTGAAGATTCCGAAGGAGATCAGCGTGAAGGACCCTCTTCCTCATCGAGTAGCAGTACCACCAGCGGAGAACATCTGGCAGAGTTCCTCGAGGGTTATGCCAACACCTGGGCCATTGGTAAGTTTTTTTTACATTTTTCCCTAATTTAAGTTTTTCACAAAAAAAAATTTTTTTCAGAGTTATCTTAATGCAAAGCTGAAGAAAGAAATAAATTTCAAAGATAAAATCACATAAGGTGGGAGGGAAGGGAGGTATCGTGGTTGAAGAAACCAATCTAACTACAGGTAATACACTTTACACATAGTTATTTTGGTTTTTTCCGAGGGCGACCCCTTGGTTTAGGTATGATTTGGGTTGGGATGGGATTTTCGATGTTTTCGTTTATTTCATCTGTTTTTATTTCGTTTCCTAATTCGTCGTTATTACGAGATTTATACGGAATTAATCGTCGTACGTGAACTGTTTCGTCGTACGCAGTTTTATCGTCTGTTTTAATGCGAATTGCGTAATTTAGATCCGTGACCTTTCTAACAATTTTATATGGTCCGGTATATTTCATTTTATTTTTCGCGACGTTTTTTGATTGACGCAGCAAAACAAGGTCATTAGGTTTGAAGTCAATGATCTTGTGGTGTGCGTTATAATGTTTCGCGTTTTTTTCCGATGCTTTTTTTGCTAAGCTCGGCGTTTTTTCTCTCGTCTGAAGGAGATTTTCAATTTCTTCTTCACGAGTTGTTTTGTTATTATTATTTTCCGGTATTTCTGGTATATGTACTTCTGGGTTGAATCCATGAAGTAGGTAAAATGGAGATTTATTATTTAAGTGTTCAATTGGGCTAATATTGTATGCGAAAATAATTTTATTAATTGTTTCGATCCATTCTTTTTCGTTTGAATGGTCGTATTTTGATAATGATTTTTTTATTACTCCGTTGATTTTTTCAACGAGTCCTTGCGATTGGGGGGAATAAAACGAAGAGTAAATAATTTTAATATTATTTTCTTCGCAGAATTTACGGACGGTTTCATTAGCAAAATGACCTCCGTTATCGCAAGAAATTTTTCCTGGGGTGCCATACGTGTAACAAATAAATTTCAAATACTCAATTACGCATTGAGCATTTGGGTTTTTTGTTGGACGTATGGTGCAGAAATTTGTGCTTTTGTCTACACCGACAAGCACGTACGAGTGTTCATACTCGGTATTAAATTTTCCGATGAAATCGATCTCTAAATGTGAAAACGGTTTAGGGTTTTCGATTTCAATATGTTTGAGGTAGCCAGCCTCTTTCGGGGAATTTTGTGCCATTTGACATTCATGACACGATAATACGTATTCCGTAATTTTTTGTACCATGTTTTTAAAGAAAAACTGATTTTTTATTTTATTTTTTGTTTTCTTTATTCCGAAATGACCTCCATACAACGGATCGTCATGTAGTTTTTTTAGAACTACCGGAATTAATTTCTCGGGAATTACTGTAACCGCTTCATCATACGATGAGGTTGGGTTAGGTAATTTCTTTAATACATTGTTTTCGTCAAGAAAATATAATTGTATAGTACGATTCAATTTTCGTATTTTATTTTTATCTTTTTTTATTTCGTTATAATTTAATAATGAAATTACATTTTTCCAATGCGGGTCATTTTCCTGCATTGATTTTAAATTTTCGGGCAATTCAATTTTTTGGGGGGATTCAGAAGTTTGACCTTCTGATTGGAGGGGTAATGTGATGTCGGGAATTGACATTTGTGTGACAACTGGGATCACAGGAGGGGTTGGGATGATCTGATTATCGAGGTTTGCCTCTTTAAGAGCAGATCTTGTAACTACGTTAGTAGTTTTGTTGGGACAATTTTCAGAATGGCTAAATTCATTCTGAGGGGTTGTGGTTTGTACCACAGGGTAATATGGGAAGGTTGATGCAAGGGAAGGGGGAAAATAATATGTTTGGGGCGTTGTACTTGGGTAGTACCACGCATTTTGATTCTGAAAGAATACAGGGTTTAATGGGACAGAATTGTCATTGTGAATTCTACACACAGTATTCACATTTTTCTCTTCGTCTTGAAGAGCATATTTTTTATCTACGAGAAATTCACCTTTTTCAAATGTAATTTCGTCCGGTTCATCATGCGGACGAGATAACATATCAGCCATGCAATTATTTTTTCCGGCGATATGTTTAATTTGGAAACTATATTCGTTTAATTTAGATATTAATCGGATTAATCTTGGGCTTGGAGTATTAAATTTCTGATGATAAATCAGAGGTTTATGGTCCGTGTATACTATGAAGCGTAATGCAAGTAAGTATCCACGGAAATGAGCTAATGCATTCGTAATAGCTAACATTTCCAAGTCAAATGAACATAATTTTGACTGGGTAGGTTGGACTCTCTCAGAGAAATATCCAACTGGATGTTTATGCTTCGTAACGGGATTAGTTTGCAGCAGCACTGCACCTAATGCGATTTTCGAAGCATCAACTTCTACACAGGTTTCCAATTTCGGATCATATATTGCTAATACAGGTTTGGAAATCATAATTTCTTTTAATTTTTCAAATATTTCAAGATGTTCTTGATTTAGTTTTATTTTTGCATTTGATTTGCTATCTGTACCTCTTAGTAAATCAGTAAGAGGAGCAGTAATTTTAGCTAAATTAGGAATTAATTTCCTATGATAATTTATTGATCCTAAAAATGATCGTAATTGTTTTAACGTATTAGGGGGATTTAAATTTTTTATTGCCTCTATATTTTTATTTAATGGACGTAATTCGTTATATCGGACCGTATGTCCTAATATTTCGATTTCGTTCATTGCAAATTGGCATTTTTTTGTTTTTATTTTTAAATTTACTTTATTTAATCTTTTTAATACTTCCCTTGTATTTTCAAGACACTCTTCGAAAGTTTCTCCGAAAATACAAATGTCGTCCAAATAACATACCATTTTTTTCCAGAATATATCATGGAATATGTCATCCATGATAGTTTGGAAGATGGACGGGGATATACTTAAACCTATTGGAGTGGAATTAAATACATATCCAATTCCATCCACATTTATTCCAGTGTATTGTTTAGATTCTTCCGTGAGAGGAATCTGTAAATATCCACTGTTTAAATCAATTGTCGTAAACCATTTTTTATTTCTTAAATATGGCCAAATAATATCAATTGTTGGCACACGATTATTATCCATAATTATTCTTTGATTCATTCTTCGGTAGTCTACTAATACTCGATAGACTCCGTCTGGTTTCTTTTTTACAAATATTGGGGATTCAAATTTTGATTTTTGTTTTTTTAGGACACCTACTTTTACTAGATCATCGACTAGTTTGTGTAGGGCCTCATGTTCTGCGTGTGAGAATTTAAAATTTCTACACCGCAGTGGGGTTTCGTCGTCAACTCGGACAACTTGTTCGGGAACTTTACAAATGGAAACTTCATCTGTTTTTCCCGTAAAAATATTATTATATTCATTAATTACTTCGTACATTTTTATTTTTTGTTCAAGCGACAATTTTGGATTAATCGGGATGGGGTTTCCTCGATTATCCTTAAAAATAGTATTTTCTTTTATTCTTTCAATTTGGCAGGAATTAATTTCTACTGCACTACTTAATTCAAATTTTCCTAAGTATTCGCCTTTATAGATCACGTGGGGTCTGTTATTATTATTAACAGCCGCTATCGTGTCTTCTGATACGATTACAAAGAAATTATTTTTTTCTTCCATGGATGTTTCACACAGAAACTCCAGGTGTTCAGGCAGCGTTGCTAAAATTAGCACCGAATTTGCCTCTATTTTAAAAGATTGGGGAGCATAATATTTAAAGGGCTTAATATAACCTAACTTATTTTCCTTTTCAATAGGGAAATTGTGACATTCAGGCATGTCAAAACATCGCTCTTCATCACCACACGGTAGAGTGAATTTGTTTTTCGAAAAGTCCATTTTGGCTTTATGGGTTGATAAGAAGTCGTAACCCAGTATGACCGGTTCTACTAAATTTTGAACAACGTAGGTGGGATGTGGGTAAATACAATGATCAATGGAAAAAATCACATTGGTTACTCCTATGACCTCAAGAGGTTGACTATCCGCACCACGAAATCTTACTTTTGTTGGTAGAATTGGTTCCGTAAAATTGACTTTCTTTAAAACTTTTTCATCGATAAGTGTCTGTTCTGAACCTGGATCGACTAAGCTAAGTATTTGTTTACCATAAATGGCAAATGGAAGGTGAAATTTACATTGGGTTCTGCAGTACCCTTTGCTTTGAAACTTCTCCTTACTCACATTGTTAACTAGTTTCGACTCTTTGTTCGCGACATCCCTTACAGCTGACAGATCACCTGTAAGGGGGACACTTAGTTTTTTGAGCAACTATTCTGGCAAGCCTGGGGGTTTGATGTTGGGAGGTAATTTTGTTGTGGAGCTGCCATTAATGGTGCCGGAGGGGCAATCATTTGAGTATTAGCAGCCACATAGGGGAGATTTTGGGGAGTATTAAATGATATTCCAGACCATGCTGGAGCATTGTTCCAATTTGGGAGAGCCATTTGGTTCCAATTTGGAGTCCTATTGGGATAATATCCATTGTTATTTCTCGGGAAATTATTTCTCCGGAAATTTGGATTAAAATTTCTTCCTTTATAATTAGGGTTAAAATTTTGATTATTATTCCAATTTCTGTTTTGGTTATTTTGGTTCCAGTTTTGATTCTGGTTCCAATTACCATTGCCATTATTATTATTATTATAATTATTATTATTATTTCTATTTTGATTCTGGTTTTGATTTTGATTCTGATTTTGGTTATTATTATTATTCATATTATTATTATTATTATTTTGATTGTTATTATTTTGTTCGTTATTGTTATTTTTATTTTGGGGGTTTTTATTATTTTTTCTGGATTCCTGAAATTTTGAAATGTTCGCTATTGCAGCGCTCATTTTCTCCATTTCAGCTTTCCAGATCGGGTCGGACGATATTGTATTTACGTTTTTTTCGGTTTTCTTTTCTGTTTTCCCGAATTTCAATTCTTCTATCGTTTTTTCTAATTGGTCAATTTTTTTACGTAAAAGGGGATCTATATGTCCGAATGCTTTATCTTTAAATTCGAGATATTTAGAGAAAGCTTTATCAAGTTCCTGAATAGTTTTAGGTTCTTTTTTTATTAAAAATACTCTTTCTTTTTCGGGGAGGTTAGGCATAATTTTTTCGATAATTTTTTCTTCCGTAATATCGGGTTCAATTTGTTTTAGAGTCCTTTTCACGAACATAATATACGCAGAGAAATCAGCTTCACCGTTGTAATTTCTTTCGTATAATATTTCGCGTAATTGGGGTTTAGTCCTCGTAAAGACTTCCAAGATTTTTTGTTTAGTGTTTTGCCAATTATTACATTCGGGATTAGTTTGAATTCTATCCTCAAATATTTGCTTGGCAAGACCTGAAAATGCAATTTTAATTTTTTTAAATTTCATATTTTCATCCCAATTGAAGGATTCCACCTCATTTTCAAATCCGTTTAAAAATGATACGATATCTTCCGTTGGGGTGTGTGCATATAAGGAAGGTCTGATATTCACTGCAGCCTTTCCTGACATTTTATTTTCTACAGGGGGAATAAAGTTTTCTAAAAGTCTAGTTTCAATTTCTGGGCTGAGAAAATCTTCATCAGATTTTTCTAAGCACTCAGTAATATCTACTAGATTAATAGTAGTTTTAACTCTTGGAAATGGTGTGGGGTTGTCCCAATTTTCCAAAAGTGGGGTTGAAGTAGAAGGAGGATTAAAGTATTTTCTTATTATCGGATTTTCTAATTCGGGAATTTGTTCACGAGTCTTTCGTGTTGTTTGTAAAATTATTTTTATATTTTCAGGGGTTAATAATTTTTGTATTTCCTTACTGGATTTTATTTTTAATAGGATATCCTCTTGGGTTTTTATTCGAGAAAAATATTTTTTATCGACTTCGATATTCAAATTTTGACATACATTAATTAATTCAAAATTTTTAGCATCGATTAGCCAATTTAAATTAGTTTTAGTAGTATTGGGTTCGGATAAATTTTCCCAAGTTTCACTCATAAAAATAAATTTTTTCGCGACTTATAATTATTTAACACTTCTTATATTTAAAGGAGGGACGCGAATTATAATTAATATTAATTGTTACTTTGTTTTCTTCTTTTTGTTTGCACAGGAGCCTGAAGAATCCGTCGCCGCACTTCGCCAAACTTCACCTTTGTATATATTCTGTATTCCCTTTTTTCTGTATAATAAATATCCTTTGTTGACTTTGGAGTTCGTGTTTCTTTTCACAACTAGTTCTTTTCCACTCGCTGCTAACCTCTACTTCCTTTCCTCAAGAGCGCGCCTTACGCGTTTCTCTTTGAGTACTTGACTAGAGTTTTCAAGGTTAGAGCAAAGTACTTCGAGCCAGAGGAATTGAAACAGCAGCTTGAATTCAGCAATTCCGTTGAGCAGGTACTAGAGCGAGAGTTCGATTCGCAATAGCAGACCAGTTGGGCGCCAATAATGTAATGGCCAAAAGAGGTGGTATTGTACCTAGTTACGACCACTTTCGGGAGTACACCATACACGAAATACCACGTACTTCAAAGTAGTAATATTTCTAAAATAGATTCAGTTTAGACATCCACAAACTATAGTGGATCTTAACATTAGTTAGAGACTCAATAATATTTTAAACACAAGAGTGAGTTTACACTTTTAATACAATAATATTCTGTACATCACAGTTACGTTAATATTAATACATATTCAATTACAATTCAACAAGCAAGACTATCTGTTCACCAGAGACTTCTACGAGAGAGGTTCCAGGTACTTAGAAGTAGCTGTTGGAAGACTGAACTAAACTGAACAACTATACGACTGAATCGAGGGATTATATACTCGTTCAGGGTATGAAAACGTACGTGTCGGATAGGTAAAGTGAGGTAGGGTGTTGTTATTATAGGGTTGTGCTGACTCGTCGAGTACTCGAGGGACAGGTACAACTAGGTCAAAAATATACAGAAGGTATATCTGTATATGTAAAATTAAATACGAATAGTTTTGTGGTTGTTTATAAAGAGTTATAGGAAGGTAATTGTTGACAAATATCTACATTTTTGGTATTCGAAAATGAGTGAACGAATATGTTCGTCATTTCTCAAAATAGACGAAAATATACGTTACACTAAATACAATTTGGGGCGCACATCATTCGTTCGAATGCTCGTAGAAATTTAGAGAAACTATAGTGTTTCATTAAGGCGATTGGATGAATGAATAGGAGTTGTTTTGCACATGAACGACCATTTGTTTGAATTTATTGTACGCATCGATGGTTGGCAAAAAACATGTTGAAATTAACGTTGAATTTTATGTAAGTTAGGTAACTAATTTGTTAAAATTAAAGAAATCAAATTGAGAACAAAAAACGATACTAATGTTAAATTTTCAACTGGGAATAATGAATGAAAAATCAATTCCGTTTTTCAGTCATATTCGAATTTTCTTCGTAATTTCTAGGTGAATAAAATTCAAGAATTAACTCGGTCAATGCTAATATAACTACGATGAAGTTGCTTCGCCCGAATTAATTTTAATTAGGTAAAACTGGTTTTCACTAAATTCCGGTACGAACAGTAACATAATTATTATACTATAGGTATATATATGATACTTCTTTTTTTTTTTTTTTTTTTTTTCTTCAAAATACCTCCTAATAGATTGATACTTACTCGCTGATCGATTGAATACAACCAAAGAATAGAAAAAAAATCTCATACTAGCTTTCAGTTTTATAGTTTATTTTTCGCGAGAATTTCCAGCTCATTAGTTAATACGTCTTGTAGACCCGATATTATAATTATACCGAAATTCTTTAGTTTGTTCAAAATGGGAAGAAAAATATCGAGCATCTACTCCCCTAAATGACCTACAGTTTGGAATGGGTATTTTTCGGAAGTGTAATTTCAGTTATACGAAAATTGAAAATAACCGAAAAAGTGATGGAAAGTAAGAAAAAATGGGTAAAAATGGAAAACCCTCGTTATAAGCTTTCCAGTGATCTAAATAACACAGCTGCACATTTCCTGTCACACGAGTACCACGGAGTAAGTATTAAATATAATAACGGACGCACGCTCGTCTAAACGTCCTTACAAGATCACCACTTTTGAAGCCATCATTCCCACTCCCACGGTACCAAATTTAAATTTTCTTGCCCTTCATTCGGGCCCATTGACAATAATCAGAATTTTTTACTTAAATAATTTCATCGAATTAAACGAACGAATAGGTAAAATTGTTAATTCAGAAACCACAAAAAACAGAAATTCCGAAAATAAAAATGAGATTGAAAACTGTACCGGTGTGTGTAGGACTGGGGTTATTTCGTCCGGAAAGTGGTGCCACTTTTTGTTTCCCGTGCATCTTCCATTATATTTAATACTCTGTGATGGGTACTTTTGTTCATTTTTAATTCAAATAGTAAGTAATTGCGAGAATGCGCTTAAGCCGACGACACATTCACCGCTACTATCACGTGTTATTAAATGTACCTATGTGCACCTTGCGTACCAAATTCAGCTAACAAGGCGATGCGTTAGCCATGATTGCCAAAAGTAAGTTCAGTCATACGAGTTTACCACCTGGCCCACGACTTGGCTGGCAAGTGGGTGGTACAATACGCACTCAATTGCCACCAAACCAAGCGTCGTCACAGTATGATTATCATATGATCAGTTGATAACAAATCAAATAGAAAGTTATACTGGAGGATGAGATACAACGAGCTTAGAGGCCTGTTTAGAATTTTTTCTACTTAACTGATTCGTGGAGCTGGGCTCAACAGGTAGATACCCGCATGAAGATATTCACCTACATATTACATCGGCAAAGAATCCCCCCTCGAGAAAGAATAAAAATACCAACCAGAGCCACATCAAGCATGGTAGAAGTGAAACTTTACAAACTTTACACTTACAATGAAATAGGTAAGTTGTGAGAATAACCAGGCAGCTCGCTGAGAGGTTCGATCTAAATATAACTTCAAATTTGAACTCGGGTCTCAAAAAACATATCCGACAATGTAACACTCAATTTTTTACGAATAAGTCATCCATCCCAACACTTTTTTGGGGTTACAGGGGGCCTAATGAGTGATTCGATCCTAAATTTAATTTAAAATTTGAACTCGGGGCCTCAAAAAACACAATCAACGAGGAATCACTCAATTCTCAAGAAAAAAAATGTCCCAACACCTTGTCTACGGAAGTTCGAAATCCCAACCGAAAACACTAAAATTTCCAAATAATAAACACTCGCAGGACGACTGTTCAAATCCCGGTAGATTAACGGAACTTCTTTTAAGATTGAATTTTAAAAATCGGTCTTTGTCACAAAACCGGGCTCAACTTGAAATAGTTATTTGAAAACTCTGTTTATTTTTTGCTAGGCCATCTGTAAGCAGTGGTGTTATCAGAAAGGTACCCTGTGAGTGTGTACATAAGGCAGCTTCGCTTCGCTTCAATTATTCAAAGACCTCTCTGAGGTCTCAAGATACTCCATAAAAATACCTATTAGCTATAAAAGAGACAGATTTATAGAGAAAAACTGTAGCGCTGATTCATTCCTCTAAAATGTCCAGATTGCCATTTCATTCGTAATAAAAAATCTTAAAATCATAAAAAACTTAATAGTTATAGGCGAAATAAAATATGTTCAAAAAATAACTGGCTCCAGTTTTAACCAATTACAGAATTTCCTCGCTCCTAGTCTCCTGGAATACAGTTAAAAGTAAGCACACGTGAACGTTGCAGACCACTGCATCTTAAACACAAAAGTACTGTTAAATGCAATTCAGAAAAAAACCCCGCAACTCCATGCCCGAGAATACAAAACAGGTACTGACAACAACACAGACTTATCACTGTTTATCAGCAAGTTTTTCGGACACGGGGTGTTAAAATCGACTTCATAAAAAAGATAGGATGTTTCATGACAAAATAAAACCATTGGTATTATTCTGCCATTTTGACCTAATCTTTTTTCCCTAGTATGGATAATATGTCGCAGTGAAAATCAAAAAGAAGGAAAGTTCACAAATTTTTTAGTCAGAAGGGAAAATGTCAGCAAAAATACCGATTTCCGCTTTTGTGTATTTGCTGATTAATTTCAGCCTGAAAACTTTTCCCTAAAATTAAGCCGCATTCAAAATCGATAGTCAGTCAATATCTAGTATAATACTTAAAAATACATCAATTCCTAGGCATATTTTCAGATATGGTGGGAATTGGGTGAAATCGATTATTTTTTTCATAGAAAAAAATTTACATATTGTTTTGAGGTATATTTTGAAATTTGAAATTTTGCAAAGTACAGAAGAAAGTGGCTATAATAAATTTTAAGGAACTGTGAAATTTGCGTTTGTCAGTAAATAGTCGCAACAAACTTATTGCTGTAACCAGATTGTAATGGATATGTGGGCCTGTGAAATAATGGTGGTTACAAATTGATCAGTACCAATCATCGACAATCACTACAGTAAACATACAAGCTGTTAATTCATTCGTTAAAATTATTTCACAAAATCATTTCTGCGATACTATTTTGTCAATTATTCTCTTATATTTAATGGACATGCACCACTACCCACACGGCCACGCATAGACACGAAAAAAAAAGTTCATTGCTTCTCCCGAAACAACGAATTCTAGTGTTACCTACAGGTACACCAGAAAAAATCCCGGGCTGCTACAAGCCAAAACACTGTGGAGCAGTATTTCTGGGCTTATATGCATATAAAAGGACATTAATGTTTACTTTCATCGATCATTAAAATTCAATTGTACACTTTTTAAGTAAATTGCACCCAGTAAGTTTTAAAAGCGAAAAAGTGCCCAGTGGAAGAATAATATTAAGAATGGATGGAAAAAGTGGTTTGTTGTATGGAAGAAATTAAGAACAAACAGGTAGATAAATGAATTTGTTGTAGCCGGTTTTTTGGCATCATTTGGCACCAAAATCTGTTTGTTGCAATCAATAGTTTGCAGAAGCTAGATTTGTTGTAGCCAATTGTTGTTAACATAGAAGTAAATGGAGTTTTGCCTGAACCAGACATTTTGTATGTTGTAGCAGGCTTTCACTGTTACCCGTTGTAATGATTTCTACTGTGATTACATTTTCCATCATTTACATTTTTTTGACTAGACATTTATATAAATTCTTAAGATGTATATTCCAGTTATTTTTGTTTTATACAAGATATTT
This sequence comes from Ericerus pela, assembly GCA_011428145.1. Classification (NCBI taxonomy): domain Eukaryota; kingdom Metazoa; phylum Arthropoda; class Insecta; order Hemiptera; family Coccidae; genus Ericerus; species Ericerus pela. Next base: position 575,041 of record WOFM01000422.1, on the reverse strand, counting down.
ACAATAATGACTAAAACTGTTCCGTCATTATCTATAGTCCCTAAATTCTAATTAGTCAAAAATATTACCTAACATTTACAAACATGTGCATTTGCAAGTTATTTTCATTTTTACCTAATAATTTTTGTAAATTCAGCCATTTTCAGCATTCATTAATTCACGTTTTTGCCTAAGTAAGTCATTTATGTAAATATATAAATAACAGCTAGTCGAAAATGTTAATTCCATAATTCTACAACTCTCAAGAAAATTTACATGAAAGATATCAATACAACATCAATAGTTCGCCTTTCCAAAATCGATGATAGTAGGCGTGGGGGGATGCACGCATTTCACAAGCGGGTTCCCTAGCACTGCACCTCATATAGATTACTCATATAGTAGAAAGTCTGTTAAAAATTTTTGTGACTGTTGGTTCAGTAGTTTTTTAAAAAGAGCTAAAACTTTAACAATAAAATATCCATAGGTCCATTTTTCACCCTCCCATAGAGAATTTTAGAATTTTTACTATGGAACACTATTAACCTTGTATCTCAAATTTCTCTAATGGTTGAACTTGTAAAAATCTTTTTACTTCTTAACTTCAATATTCTTCAACTTTCTTCAGCATATTCTTTATCGGTAAAATACGTTCTTCAATATTTTTGCCTTCAGATATCATTTATGTATGGTGTCTCGGTCAATCCATCTTGTGAAACAATCAAAGTAAGTATTTGGTTGTGAGATTTGTGGTACCTGTGAAACTCCCGTTTGTGTAACAATACATTTTTTCTCATACTATCCAATGATACATCGCATAGTTTTTTTGTGGGGTGCTGAATTTAAATTTCAGGTTTGATTATATTGATCGTACCAATTGTTGGACCCTTTTGACTATAAAAGGAGGGTTAAGATAACCTTTCTCAATATTAGAGCGTGGGATACATGATAGAATATGTTTTTTTGAGGTGTCAATTTCAAATTCTCCTTCATTTTGGATTAAACCACTTTCTGAACATGAATTTGGTTGGTAGGTACCTACCTACCTACCTATTAAATAAACAAAAATTGTTGAGACATCACTCCTATGAGGTTTTAGGGGCTCACACCCCTCGACAACAGTCACCGCCCAAAGGCTGGCAATTAATTGTCTCTATGACGTAAAACCATATGCACACTTGTGCGTTTATATGTTCATACCTGTATGTACGTACAGGCAAGATACATTGCACGGGCTGTGATCAATTACCTGATAATGATCTCGATGATGTCACAGCCCAGTACCAAACGCGTTGCGTCGTTTCTTATCACCTCAATGGAGGCAAGAAACGACGTAACATATGACATAAGCAAATAGGTATATGTACATATGTGTGTCAGTAGTAAGTGGGCACCTTGAGGACAATTTCTTTACCATTGACTGGAGCCACCTGTCAACGGTAAAAGTCTGTCCATTTTCCCCTCTCCACAAGTGTGTTAGTCCGAAGAAATGTTATCCTTTTACCGTTGACACGAAGAGCCGTAGCAGCGGTAAATTTCCCTCCAATCATCGGAGAATTTTCTCGTCATTGGGCGTTAGTTGGTTGAATTGTTTTCGCAGGTGAAATTTTTTTTTTGGGAAAAATTTATTTTTTGGGGGTGAAAATGTTTTTGTGATACACGTTTGTAGTGAGCGAGAAAAGAATTTTTTTTCCAGAGTGAAAAAATAATTTTTGGACTTGGGCGATGTATTTGTGTAGTTTGGGCGATTATCTTTTTCACCACACACGATCAGGGTGATACAAATGCCGTGAAATAAACAAAAAAAAATAAAATTTTTTTTTATTTTTTGCTACCCACAACATCGCCTATTGTTGCCGTTGTTGTTGTTGTTGCAGTTGTCTTTTTGTTCATCTATAAAAGAATACATTCGGGATTACGATAAGACGACGACGACGACGATGACGGTGACTATCAGGATGTTTGGATAATTCCCTGAGATAGGTTTTGGCATTTATTCCCAAATTAAATCATTCGCTAACATAGTTCAGCTCCGTCAACGTGTTTTTCTTCCTTGCTTGCTGTCATTTTTTTCGTGTAATTTTTTTCTAATTTTGTTTTAATTTTCGTGTGTAATTTTTCGTGTATAATGAATCCGACCAGAGACTGTACGTGTGACGGGTGTGCTGACCTCTGTGCTAACGGCAGTTATGTTTGCGGCACCCTTTGTTTTGGATGACCACGTCATAACTTGCCGGGGCACGGAGTTCACACCACTGCAGGTCTGCATCGCCCACTTGGACAATTGCAAACACACCCGTCATCGCCATCATCATCAGTGTCGTTGTCGTTGTCGTCTTCACTGATGACGCATACACTGTGGCCATGGATGTCGTCATTATCGGCACCACCATCACCATCACCTTCATCGTTGTCGTCATCGTCGTCGTCTTTGACAGTGGTGGGTGTGCGACCCCGGTCGCCACAATTGTTGCGGTCACTGTTGCCATCACCACCGCCGTTGTCGCCACAGCTGCAATAACAACAACAACAGCCGCAGCCACCGCAGTTGTCGCCGCAGCAGCTGCTGCAGCAACAGCAGCAGCCACCATCGCCATTGCCATTGCCGCTTGCTGATGTTGTTCCCTGCCACCACCATTGCCATCACCACCACCACCATCGCCATTGCCGTCACCCCTGCTGCCCCCGTTGCATTTTTCACTGTTAGTGACGATAATGATGTGTCAACCATCGTCGATTCCAGCGATGGTGAATGTGGCGGTTATCAAATTGTGGTGACAGCAGAAGTACACCAACCACCGCCCCATTCACCATCACCATCATCATAATCATCCGACTGTGTGGTGGTCCACGTCGGACCAGTTTCTATGGATGATGTGGAAACTGAAGCGGCCACGCAGACATCGTCATCATCACAGTTGTTGTCGCCACAACACAACAACGACGGGCAAGACGGCATCGGTTACTTACAAAGCGTCGGCGTTTGCAGCAGCGACAACAAAAACGGCAACAAAAACAACAACAACAACAGAAGCAACCGAAACTGAAACCAACAGTTGTAGCAGCCAACAACGATGTTATTGATTGTGATGATGACATCGTCAATTTTTGTCGGTTGCTACACGATGAGCTGTTGGTTGAAGAGGTTGATGATGATGATGATGATGATGACACCACCGACGACAACAACAACAACAACAAAGATCATGACGATGTCATAAATTTGTGTACTAGTTCATCGGGGAAGTAGGAAGGGTATTTTTTTATTTAGTAGGACTTTTTTATTTATTTTGGACTTTCCCCCCATGACTCTGAAATGTCTTTTTTATTTTCCCTGACTTGGAAGCGACTTTTTTTATTTTTTACTTTTACCCAGACATTGACTCCGACTTATTATTTTAACCCCACCCCAACTTTTATTAATTTGTTTTCTTTTTAGTTTTTTTTTTTTTTTAAACAGTCCTTATAAGGACCACCCCTAATAAAGTCCCTTTGGGCACTCACTTTTTTTATCGTATTTGTGAATGACGCGTAACATCATTCACAAAAAGATAGCACGCATCATTCACAAACGTTTAGTACATGCTCCCATTTGTAAACGGTGCCGTGTGCCATTTGTGAAAGGTGCTACGCATCATTCACTGACGTTTAGTATGCATCACCATTCACAAACGGCCCCGCACTTAATTTATGAATGACGTGTATTCAGCATTCATAAATTACGTTACGCACCACCCTCTAACGTTAAGTACACGCCATTTGTGAACGGCGCTACGTGTAATTTGTGAATGGATATGCGCCGTTCACAAATGGCGGTAGGTGTAATTTGTGAATGGTGAGTGCGAGTAATTTTTGAATACGTACTACTCACCATTCACAAAAGACACTACGATACAGTTTGTTCGGTTGTACAATATTTTCCTCTCTCTTTTTTCACTCATACTCATATATAATTAATAAAATAAAACGTGTGTTTTTTCACATTTTTCCTCACACGTATTCACTCTCACTCTCTCTCTCTTTCACTCACACATATAAATTTTATAAATAAAATAAAATAAACGAGTATTTTCCGTGTGGACTAACCGAATAAGTTGTATTAATAATAATAATAATAATAATAAAAACAAAAAACAAAAAAACTTATTTACATTAATATTTACACACACGTGGTTACAAGATTAAAATATTATTATCATTATTTACAATTATACCGATGATTGGACATCGTTACCACACCCCATCCTCCTCATCTTCCACCTCCGACAATGTGCCGTATCCTTCGTCATCTTCATCGAAATCAATAAATGCGTCGTTGTCTTCATCATCATCGAAAGAGTATAAAGAATACTCTTCCTCCATAGAGACGTCATTCAGCTCATTTATTAAAGACGATGACGATGACGCGGATGACGACCAGTGCAGTTGGTTGAGGTATGGGGGTGCGATAACAATGTCATCTTCAGCCATTGTCCCATACCCTTTGTCATCACTAGCCAAGGTGACATTGTGACCATTGTTGTCATCATCATCATCGGAAGAGTCCGTGTTGGACCCTTCCTCAGTTGTCGCACTTGCCACCCCTGATGATGACGATGGGTATTGGGGCTGACCTTGGAACAGCTGCGCAATTTCGTTGTCATTGTCGTTGTCACTATTCGCTTCAGCACCACCGGACACGTGTGATGGGTGCCAAATTTTGGTGCGCCGATGACAACGAGCGCTCGAGCTGAAAGGTCCAGCAATGTCAGCTAGTGGAGACCTTCCAACTTGTGATGACAGCCAACGTGGACGTGCCCTGATGTTTCCTTTCTCTGCGTGGGAAAATTAAAAGAAAATTAGTTTTGCATGTAAGTTAATGAAAGAATGAATGAATTAATGAATGTGTATTTTTTGTTTACCGTCCACGGGCGACAACTCTATGCTGAACTGCTCAGCATCATCGTCATCGTCGTCGCCATTGACGTTGTTGTTGTAGTTGTTGTCGGCAGCGACCATCTCAGACTCCCAATGGTGGTTGTGGTGGTGCTCATCCTCATAGGTGCGGGGGCGGCTAAATATAATATTAATAATAGTATTCGTAGTAATAGTATTTGTAGTAATAGTAGTAGTAGTCAATGATTTTTTATTACCTATTAACGACAAAGTCCTAATTTTGTCACCCTCCTCCTCCTCCTCTTCATCCTCATTAACGTCGCTTGCCTCCTCATACACGATCTCCATACACGAGAAATCAATGAATTCCTAGTACGCCATGTCGGCCGCATCCATCGGCGTGTGCCCACACTCAACACATTGGACTGCAAAAAAAAAGGAAAAAAAAAATGTACGAACATTTATCACATCCCAGATGTGAATGCGGATGTTGATGATGTTGTTGTTGGTGTTGTTGTTGTTGTTGCTGTTGCTGTTGATTTTCTTACTTTGCTGGAAAACGCAGCATTCCTCCGTGTACGGAGATGTAAGGGTTGGTGTGGTGGTGGCGGTGTCCTTGTCATCGTCATTGTTGTTGTTGTTGTTGGCAACGAAGTCCGACAAAACACCCCGCTGCGAGTACTGACGTCTGCAACAACCATTGGGGATGACAAAGCTGTCATCTTGGAGGGTGAAAACAAGGCGCTATAGTTGGCACTCCGCAGCGCGCTGACCCATGGCAGGGTGACGTTCTCAGGAGGTGCTACACAAAAAAAACAACAACGTAATAATAATAATAATAATTTTCACTTTGTTTATCATGTGTACATTAGGCCTATTTAAAGAATGATAGAAAAAGATAAAAGTTATCTTAATTTTCACCCACCACGCGTTGCACGAAAAATGCATTCTTTAGTTATTATTATTTTTTTTGAATGACCGAATATAAACGATATCACCATGGAAGCAGGTGTAACACGTGTAATTTAGTTGGTGACCCCCCCCCCCCAAAAAAAAAAATAGGTAAAACTTATTTTCACTTTTGCTGGAGTGAAAAAAAAATGACAATTACATGTTGTCCCCCACATGGCAAATGTCACAATATTTTTTTCAGCCCCCTGGTCACATTTCACCCCCACACAAATGATGAAAATATGATCAAAAGTTTATAAAAAATTATCGGGCATGCGTACACGTGTATTAGTGTCGCTAAGTACTTACAATTTGCATTCGCATTTTCCATACTGAACTCCGCCGCAAACAAAAACGATTACAATTAGTACAAAAAATCTTCTCTTTAGTGTAGGAAGGATGCTCGGCCTTCATACACAGGTTACACACTGCACCGGGTTTCGGTCGGCAGTGGTGAGCATTTTTGTTTTGGTACGGTTTGTCACCCTTTTCACAATAGTATGACACACCCAGGAAAGAAGTCATTTTGGTGATCACGTCAAAATGGTTTCAATCCTTGTACAGGTAGAGTACAATTGGTTATTCAATGGCACCACGATACAGTAAACCGTTGAAGTTTTGCGCGTCGATGACTTTTATTTGCACGTTAAGGATTTCTTCGCAGGTCCTGATATCCTCCAAAGTAAATCCTTTGGCAAACTCGTCATAAGTGTCAATCTGCAGGCACAACTCCATAGCCATGTCAGCCTGTATGTTACGTCCTTTGAGCAAGTTGACTATGTCGGCTGCACTCAGTATTCGTCCGCCAATCTCGTTAGTGTGGTAGGACATGGCAGTAACGATGGCCCATGGGGCACACAACATATCGTTATTTTGAATGCGCAGTATGCAGCGTTTCAAATGTTTGTCGGTGGCCAAGTTCAGTATTTTTTTGGGTTTTGAACCACGCGGCATGTTGATTACGTGTAAGGTGAAAATGCATTCAGTCAGAACAACACTTTCGTCAGAAGTTAGAATTTAAGTTACTTTTTCTTTAAGTTTCTTCGTCATATCGTTACAAGCGTACCCCGTAGAGATGGGGTTGTTAAATTTCGCATTACTCACCACGATATTCATTTTATCCCCCTGTCGCCATTCGGTTTTTATCTTACTGTAAGCAATCATCTCGTCAAGTGCTTTGGTGATGAGATCGCCATCCGTCATTTGGGGGAGATTTTGTTTTAACTGGATTTTGTAGTCCAGAATATAATTTTGCAATTTTGGTATGTACCGTTGATTGATTTCCCAAATATTGATAGATTTTAACTGGGGACGTTTACACGGTGAAACAATAACATCCCCATGAAACGAGAAAACATTACCCACATTCCCTCCATCGACACTGTCACAAGAAAATATTTCATCGCCAAAAGGAAACATTTCACCGAGTCCCACCACCCTGCTACCACTACCACCACCACCCACAAAGTAAACATTTCTCAACACACTTTGCTTGTCCAAAGAGGCAGGAGGTCAAGAGGTAATTTTGGCAGGGACACATGATCCAACAACTGCTTCAACTCGTACAACACGCACCTCAGTTCACGATCATTGTACGGAGTTAACTGGGTGAAGAATGATTTTTTAAACGGGAAAATATCCCCCAATTTAGGTAAGAAGTCGGATGTCTTCACTTTACGCACTCGGGGTGTGGCACGACGTCGTGGGAAAAACTCATACTTGAAGGGGAAAATATCGCACAACTTAGTCTCCTTTGCAACAGCAGCAGCAGCAGCAGCATTCTTCGTTTTTCTTGACTTTTTCAGGGGTTTGCTCGTTTTAATATTTTTCTTGGCATACGGCCAGTCAGGGGTGGCAATGGCAACAACAACACTCGCTGCTGCACTCTCAATGCTAACACTAGCAACAACACTCTCAACTACACTCTCAACGTCAACGGCTGCAACAACAATACTTTTGGTCGCACTCTCAAAGACAGCGACATCGGGAAAAATATTTCTCACAACAGCCTTCACACGTTTATTGGTGGTTAACACGAGCATTTGGGAAGGTGGATCCACGGAATGTTCATATTTATAGGACTTAGACAAGGCATACAGCTAAAATTAAATAGAGGCGACGTACCCTCTACACGGAATACCCTTAAAACTAAATTTTTTTGGTTCTTAATATTACCGTTAAAACTAGGTGAACGTCCGTCTACGCTTTCATCGGAACTATCATCGGACAGCTCCATTTCAGCCAACAGTTCCTCCACTAAATTATTATTATTAAAAATAGGTAAAGGTCTATGAACGCTTTCGACGAAATTGTCTGAAGACAACACCGTTTCAGCTTACAGTTCCTTCTTCTTAATATTATGTGAAAGTCAGTTTACGCTTTCATCGGAGCTATCCCCGGACAACTCCAATTTGGCCAACAGTTCTTTCACCAAGTCCTCCTCGAGTCCTAAGGTGATCGGAATAAGAGGTACATCACTGAATTCTAAATTATCCCAAGATAATTCAAATTCACCGAGTAACTTGTTCATCTGAACGCCAGTAAGAATGGGGAGAGGTTGGCACTGAGAAGGGCCGTTTTCAAATGATGGTGATGATGATGATGATGATGATGATGATGATGAATCAATCGAAATATCGGCTAGCGCTTGCGACAAGATGGATGGTCTGGGTGATGAAGGTGGTAAGATATCGGTGGGTTTAGTTACGTCAATTTTTTTCCAAAGTGGCCAAAAGATTATTTTTTGCATTTTCCAAATCGCTAGCACTGAAATCCTGGTTAGTGATGTATTCAAAAAGATCGATTTCGGGTTTGGGTTTGGGTTCGGGTTTAGGTTCAGAAATTTTCGTACGTCGAGCATCCAAACGAGCAGGTCAAGTTTGATGCAAACCCATAAACTCTACTTGGATGTTGGCGAGTGGCGCGGTCTTAACTTTTTCCTTTTTCTTTTTCTTTTTCTTTTTCTTTTTCTTTTTCTTTTTCTTTTCCTCCAGGTTAGGCATGAGTTGAGGGGTTACCATTTTAATTTTTGGTTCGGGTGGGTAAGCTTGTTCGACTAACACGTCAATTGCCGTAATCACCTTTCACCTTTCGACATTGACGTCAGGGACTACGGGATTGAGCAAAAGTAGAACAGTTTCGAGGTGGTTTCGGAATTCGTCGCTATTTTTAAAAGCCATTATTATTATTTTTCAATTCGCTTAAACAAGAGAGAGTACCAAAATTGCATCTGTACAGTATGACAGTCAGATCGCAACTGAGGTCAAAATCAAACTACACAAGTATATATACTACGGTAGAATGGTGAAAATAATTGCGGGAGAAAAATTGCGTCCAAACAGTAAGACAGTCGGATCACAACTGAGGTACTGTCCCAACAATACCTATATATATACTATTTTGGTCAACGGAAATTCGGAAAAATTTAAAAAAGTTTTTTTTTAAATTATTACAAGTCCGAAAACACGTAATATTCGTGGAATATTCTTTAATAGCTGTGAAAATATGTCCGAACGATGTAACAGACGACCTTTTCACCGCCAAGAAAAATTAGGAAAAATATGAAAGTGTTGGCAAAAAATTTGGAAAAGTTTTGTGTATTTTTATAAGTCCGAAAAGGTGAAAATACGCGTGTCAGTCGGGTATACTGATAGGCGTGTCGGCAGCGGTTTGAGAGCGATGAATTAGCGGAGAATGAAGGGATGAAAGAGTGCAAATATATTTGTTAAATTGTGTTGAGTGAGAGCGAGGTGTGGTATTTTTCAATAGTCAACCGACAAGAGCTTCGCCGTCTGACTAAATAACATGGAAGGGAAAGCGGATGGGTTGTAATATTTATAGTAAAATGATCAATCATTAAGGAACCAATCACAATAGACAATACCGATACACGCATCTGATTGGTTGGTTATCGTATTTCACCCTGAGTATAAATATTTTACTTAGCCATTTTTTCACTCATTCTTTCAAATCATTGGAAGATGGCGGTCATCATTACACACACACACACTTAGATTTTTTATTCATACACCCACACACGCACACACTCGTAATTCAGGTAGTCGATCAACACTCGGATTTTTATTTTATTTTATTTATTTATTTTGCAATCACATTAAAGGTTGTCCTCAACCCACTCACTCACTCTCGATTTATTATTATTATTTTCACACGCACACACATACACACACACTCACAGAGCAGGTAGTCGTCGGCGTGAATTGGCAATTAGATTTTTATTTTTTTCACTCATATGCATACACGCACACTTTGATTTTTATTTTCACACACACACACACACACAAGACTGACAACCTTCGACAATCAGCACACACACTCTAATTTTAATTTTAATTTTTTCACGCACACTCACCCACACACTCACACGACAGGTAGTCTCCGTCTTTGTCTTTGTCGTCATTGTCCGTTGATGCAACAGCTGCTGCAGCTGCTGCGGCTACCAAACTACCCTTTTTTTAATTTCATTTTAATCGCATAGGACAACGGGTGGTGGTATTTTATTCGTATTTTCATTCTCTCGCGAATTCGAGATTGACAACACCATTAGGACATACACCAATAACATACAATCCTTTGGTGGGGTCAATAAAATGAGCTAAGGATAGTGGGTTATTTTTTTAAAATTTTACTAAGGCGATTTGGGAGGAAGGTTCTGAACTCTGCATTTTCATCAGGTAAAATTAAATTCGCTATTAGGGCTCGATTATTGTAGCGTGTATCGACGGGGGAGATTTTAATAATTTTATAATACGTTCCAATTTTTAAAGCTCTTATTTTGCGGGTTTCTAAAAACGTATTAAGCGGGATTTTTCGAATGTAGGAACAACAACGGCAGTAACAGGTGCCATAGGCTGTACATTTGACACACGCCATTCCATCAACTTGTTCGGAGGGGATGAAAAAACAATGTTTGGCACAACACCAATTCCGATCCAACAACTTTTTGGGTGGTTGCTTATTCAAAAAATCAAAGTCAATGGTATGGTAGGCATTGTCGGCAACACTGAATACACAAACACATGTTACCCCCACAGCAAATGAATCAACGGCCGCATCGTCAGGCAACATTTTCACTAAATGGAGTGGGAAAAATGTATTGAATTCGCCGCCGCCGTTACCGTCATCATCGTTACATTTTAATGTTGCTAGCAGGGATCGCCCATACGGTAGCACGAATTTTTCTAACTTTGTACCACCGATTTATTTTCAAATTCCAGAATTTCCACAACTCCAAGGATACAGGCTCGGTTATGGCGTTGAAATTTTGCACATAATTTTTATCCCCGTCGTCATGACTAATAAATTCCAAATTAATAAAACCCTCAGTCGACGACGACGACGCCACCACCACCGCCGTTGATGGTGATGATTTTGGACCACGCACATAAACACCACCAACCTCATGGTTGAAAACATTAACGGACTCGTCATCCGGTAATTGGTCGACTATACAGCACAGCAGGAAAATAGAAAATCTGCAACTGTCACCATCAACATCGTCGCCACTATACAAATGTGCGACCATTGATCGACCAAAACGAGTATTGAGAGCACGCACATTCAAAAGTTTGTACAGGTAGTTTGGTTTTATGTCGGTCAACTTCCTGCACGCGTCGTATCCACTGGCACCAGTGCCACCTCTGACACCGCCAACACCTCCACCAACCAAACGGTTGACAGAATTCAAAAATTTCAAATCCATTTTTTCTCGATCACAACAAAATCACAGTAAATCATAATAATCAACAAGTAAATAGCAATAAGTTTTTTCCAGTTAATAACTGTCGGAGCGTTACAATTTAGAGGTGTTTACAAGAGCACGCATAAGTCGCCACTGATGATCCGGAGCAAGTGCACCTATATATATACTATTTTACTCACTACCAAAAATTAACAACACCGAAATAATTAAAATAACTTTTGTCAACTTTTTTCACAAAAAATTTTCTAAGTCCAAAAAATATTTTTTCACTCAGGAAAAAAAATTTTTTCTCGCTCACTACAAACGTGCATCACGTAAATATTTTTACGCCCAAAAAAAAATTTTTCCCCCAAAAAAAATTTCACCCGCAAAATAAATTCAACCAACTAACGCCCAATAACGAGAAAATTCTCCGATGATCGGAGGGAAAATTACCGCCGCTACGGCCCTTCGTGTCAATGGTAAAAGGATAACATTTCTTCGGACTAACACACTTGCGGAGAGGGGAAAATGGACGGACTTTTACTGTTGACAGGTGGCTCCAGTCAACAGTAAAGAAATTGTCCTCAAGGTGCCCACTTACTACTTGTGTCTGTGTGCATGTGCCAAATTTGGTATATAAACTCTCAAAACTGGCTACAAAATTGCCAGTGTTTGCCGAGGATTTTGCTCTCCCATACTTTATACAGTATGAAGTGGCAGAACACGCATACTCTGTAGAAAACCTTCTTGTGTGAATATCTCTCACAACAAAGTATTCCACAACCGTCATCTCGAAGGCGAAGCTGCGGGTGACAGCTTTTGTAGAAAAATAAAAGAACTTACGTGGTCCGAGTGTATTCTCCATGGTCGGTCCGGCCATCTGAACCAATACCAACGCTATCACGACCTGCAAAAGAGAATGATTTCAATAAATTATTAGCCTAGTCTGAATATGCATGGACAATTATGTGCGATGAAGTATGCTACAGTTGTAGGTAATGGAAGAATTTGACGTCAAAAACAAGTTTGCACTTATTGAGAAAAAATTATTCTTTAATCCAATGTCAGTCAACGGCGGATCCAAGGGTAAAATGGGGCAAATTTCCCAAATCCAAAATAAAAAAATTAGGTAAGAAAAAAAGAAAAATGCAGTAGAAAATGTTCTTTGATTTGACAGAAAAATGAAACAACAAGGACTAATTCAAAAACGTTGTACTAAAATATAATATTAATCAAATTACGTTCACACGTTTCATTCATTTTTTCTACCCATATACCTACTTAAGAGCAACGCCGAAGGATAAAGATTTTCTACATAAAAAATACCTTCTGACTATCGACATTTTCTTTTTTAACCAAATTGTTCAGATTTTATAGTTTATCAGTCAGCATAATATTTATATGTATAACAAATATTCTTGTAAATTATTTTTAACACAATAACTGTTTTAATTAGACGAAATTTGATACATAGATTCTTCGTTAAAAAAAATGCAAATATACCTAAAGGTCATAAAATTTGATGTTAATTGGACATTCGATTTTGCGTAAATTTTTGGCAATACAATCTACATGCTGACATTTTCCTTCAGTACCAAAATTAAACTTGATCAATCATAGACAGGCTCTGTGTATAATGCCAATAAAATTTGTCAGTTTCGGCGTTAACTAGTTCGTTAGTCCTCGAGATATTACGGATTTAGTGTGTTTCAGAGTGATGTTCAGCTATTGTTAATAATAAAATTCTACGATCCTCGCTAAATCCCCTCTCGAACCAACTGTCCGGTCGGAACCAATTGTTCTTCCATAATAATTCAAAAATATGGCCAAAATTTCACGAATATTTTTTGAGGTGCGAATAGAACAGGTTACAGGAAACCTACAGCCATTAACCGAAAAATCGTGTACCGAATTACCCCAAATCACCGACAACGTTAATTCGAAAGCAAATGAACCATAAAAGACATAAATGGCTGAATCCATCAACGATGCGTCGTTTAATCAATTTCGGAAGTAATAAATTCCTCTTCTCTATGGAAAGAAAAATTGCAACCAACATCGAATTATCAGAAACTAACCAAAAATGGCGAAAAGTCAAATCTCACGCTGGTCGCGGGAACCATCCCATCGATTGCCATAAAATTGTACCCACTATGTCTGCTTTGAATTTAAAGTCTATTGATGCACCGAATTTCAGCTCTATCAGATGAAAACTACGATAGCCATTAGAGAACAACAAGAATTTCTCTACGTAGGTAGGTACCTATAAACACGAAGAACATTAACTGAAAATTACCTATGGAACTGAAGCGACCAAAATAACGTCTTACGTTGCACCTATTTAATACGAGTATAAATAAGACCTTTCTCTTTCGGTTATAGTATTATTGTTCGGGAGAAGAGAGTATAAACAAAGTTATTTAGGGAAGAAACTTTATTTTGCACACGATAAAAAATTTAGTACAACTTTTAAAGCAGACTTTGTGGTCTCATTTTCGTAATAGGTACGGCCGTCGCTACCACCTATACATCAAAGAACATTTTGCAGCACCAAAATCGGCTTAAAGTTCCTCCGCAAAACTCTAATATTCTTCCCTCCCACTACAACAAAGGCTGGTTGCGTAAATAAAACAGGAAGGCAGGTATAGGTATGCAGGTAGGTACAAAGGTGGCTACCGTAAACAAAGGAAGCAATGAAAGGATGAAACATCCAATGTGATTCGTAGCCTCCGTCGGTTAGAGCGAATAAATTAACGGAAAATAAAATCGACATCAGATATGGTAACACGGCTACGCACTGGCAAAAGCGCAGTGTCAGCCCAGTTTCAGCGACACCAAACAAAAAAACCAAAACCGAACTGAAACTTGATATCTACTGGTGCCACCTGCCTAACTTGGCAGACGGACGTACCGTCGTTAAAATTAATTATTATTTAAGACGGTTGGTAGGTCTCCAACATTCCACCCTCTCGCAACACCAACATTTAGCATAGAAGTAGGCATCTATTTTTTGTTAACGGCTGGTAGGCATCGACCTGCTAATTGGCATAAAATATTTGTTTAACGCGGCCCTCGTTACCCGTGTCCGTTTTTGTGCAGTCTCCCTTCTGAATAATAGCCGCCTTTATTCCTCCTGTTCTCAAGGACAAACACCACCAGATATGCTGACAATGAAGAGTCATCATATTTTGGGGATGTTCCGACATCATGCCACCTATTTTAGGTCGGCCATTTTGAAGTATGATAACAAAATTACTGAACCAGGGCAGAGGTACATAGCGACGGTGGTCTCGCTTCGGCCTTGTAATGAAACGATTATACCCGAGTGAGAGCTGAGAAGAAGCTGAGAAGCTGAGAAGCAGAGAAGCGGAGAAGGTAACTGGCTGGGGTTATACCCTATAGGTATTCTTAAGGCAGACCTTCTCACCTGGTTGGCCAATGTTTAATTTAAAGGGAGGGGATACGCATCATTTTAATGCACTTTTTTACTCAAAAATCAACATTTTTGGAAATAATTGGGAGATGAGTTTTTAAAAACTGTAAAAGTTTAGTCTCTAATGAGTACACTCGGTGCTGCCTAACTGTGCTCACTTTTTTTTACTTTGCGGCACTTCACTACAATGCCACCATCAGTCCATACTTTGAACTGAGTATCTCAAAACCCCTAAGGGGATATAACAGATGTGAGATGGAAGAAACTTGGAAAAAAAAAGGGGTGAGTTCCACAAGCGTTTTACTCATGAAGGATTGTTGCGTAAGCATAATAATAGTGTAGTTGTGTGCGTGTGCAACATGTTGTGCAAGCACACAATCATGTAACATACACAAACGAGAGTTACAATTATAAAAGTTACAGTTATGCGAATCTGACGATGCTATTTCTCATTTAGCCCCTACCATAGACTGAGCGCTAAGATGTTTACACATCAAAAATTGCAAATTACCCTTTATTCAAAGATGTGAGGGCCAAAAAATAGTTATGTAGAAAATTGCTCGTCCTTGGGGATGCTACAAAGGAGGGATTAGTAATATTTAGATTGTTGTTGGTGTGATATGCCAACCGAGTTAGCAACATGCCACAACAAAACAAACCCGGTAAACTACACATTTTATTCAGGACGACACTCTCAGACAACCCAAACATCCCAAGACATCCTTAAGGCCCACAACACTGGTCCCAAAAACACAAGTTGGACAACAAACACCAGGTATAAATCAAAAGCCTGGTGTGCTTAGATAGCAAGTCCAGAGTACAGTTCACGTTAACCCCTGAAACAAGGGAAATTTTGACATAGAAAGCTGGAAGATAAAAAACAGCTAGGTTGAAACTTTGAAACCCCGCCAAAGAGGAACACATTACGAAGAAGAAAACATGACTAGCCCCGCCTTTTTACCCACGTAAGAAAGAGTTTAGCACATTATAAAAATAAAACAATAAGAAATAAAGGTACCTGGACTTTTATTCGTAGTAATTAGAGATGGGAATTTTAGTTCATTTTTCGAATTTAATTCATTGAGTCTGCTTCACCCAAGTGAACTAGTTCAATTAGTTCAGTAGTTCAGTAAATTTTTCAACTGGATCACTTTAATCGGCTGATTCACGACTGGCTCATATTATTTAAATTAACTGATTTATTATAATGATATTAATTCATAAATTCATGCTGATGCTAGAACTATTGGTTAATTGTTTGACTCACTTATCGACTGCTACTCACTTCAACTTCAGTTCGATCAACGGATCAAGTAGAGTAGACTAATAAGAAATGAGAACTATCAAAAAAAAAAAAAGAACTAATGAACTAGTTCATCTAGAAGTAAACTAAATGATCGATTAGTTCACTTCTAGGATTTGTTCAAAAAAACTAACTTGTGAACGAACTATCCATCACTAATAGTAATAAAGGTACAAACCAACGTAGAAATTCGAGTACAGTTGTCCATTTTCATAAGGGGGAATGAATGAAATGGTAGCGCATGGTACACAATGACAAAGAAAAATGTATGACCTAAAGTTACAAGTTACCATGCCAATATCGAAATCAAACGGAGAGTGATCGGCCAAATATATTATGAAAGCGGACGAATCTGTAATCATGAGAGATAAGCTCAAATCAAAATAAAAATTTCCCCATTTTAAATACACGTTTGTATTTAAAAGAAAAAAATTATTATCGAATGTTTAGAACCTGGTTACCTGTCAAGAATCAACGGACCTTGAATGTTGATGGTAAAGGATGCGTATTTCATAGGGATACCTCATTGGTGTTACAGTTGACTACTACCTGAAGAAAACAAATTCTGCGCATTTGTGTAATAGTCCTAGAAATTGAAGATTTATGGGTCTTGGGAACTATTCCCGGTTAACAAGTGGGTATAAAGTATGACCAAAAGTATTCGCTTTTGATAGACAAAACGCATGTAGGTTTCTTCGTCGTAATTGAGAGTATTTTGCCAATTGCTTGGAATGGGTTTAAACCAGTTCAACGAACTAATATTTATTTTAAACTGTACACAAGAAATTGGAAAATTAAAGTATTTTCATCGATCGAAAAAACGAGTAATAAATCCGAATAAATCTGGATATAAATTATCCGACAAATATATCTGAATGGAACCAGGTTCAAGAAACAAATGCCGATCAAGTTCAAGCAAAGAAAGAATATTAGGCTAAATAAGATAAGACGAGAATGTAGGTAACCGGTTAATTGTAACAAAGACGAGTGAGCAATAATTGACAAAGATTCAGCAAGATGACGTGTATCGAGTGAAATTGATTTGAGGCTAAGTTTAGGTGAAAATTAAATTTTAAAATCACAATGAAAATATACGAAAGTATACGTGGTAATTTTACACGCATAAAACTAATATCCACGTACTGCGAATTATGTGGAAACGCACATAGCTCGTAATCAAATTAGTAAATAATTTGATTACTCGAGAATAATTTTGGGTGACAGAAGAATTACGCAATTCTAAGTATATTTGCGACAAAACACGCAGATAATTCAGTTTTCTATCATTTCTATGGTAGCTAACCACCCTCTACCGGATACTGACAATTGGTTGCATATTCTCAAAAAACTGATTTTGGGCATTATTTATCCGGTATGATGGATGGGACTGTCGCCCCTCAATAGGGCCTCGGAGAGAAATTTCAGTCCCAGCGGGAATAAACTGACGAGCCCTCTTGGTGACAGCTGTAAGATTTGCCTCTGGCAGTAGGTTATATAAAGTAGAAAACAATTTATCTCCATTAATTTTCAAAGGTTTTTACCCAATGTGCTTGCAAACGGGGTATTATTATGTTCTATAATCCGTATTTTGGTCGGTTTTTTTTTTAGCCTGGTGAATTTGGGCCCTTCAAACCCACCCACCCCCACTCCCACCCCAGTAAATCGGCCCTGACCAACCTCTTTAAACCTTTCTACTTGGAAACTACCATTTCTTTCAAAACTTTTAAGCTCTCGAGGGGCAGAATTAGGGATAGGCTGAAAAATCGCGAGTCCGCTACCTTCGGTACCTCTTTTTCTCTCCCTCTGCGAGGCGCTGATCGCCGACTCGCTATAATATTATTCGCAACGTCGAAATGTGCCTACGAAAGGGACGATTTTAAAAACTGCTGTATTTTGTTCACGCGTAGGCGCTACCAATCCGAAGCATGCGCAGCAGTTGCCCTCGCAACGACGTTCTTAAATCGGTAGGTCATTGTAAAGGGCGACAAATAAATTAATACGAAAGTAAAACCGAGGAGACATAGGCGACGCCCGATTAGTGGGCTCACTTGCAGTTTGGGAATCGGTGCCCGCAGCCTAAAGCATCTCGCTGTTTTATGTCGCCGACATCTCGTCGACGGTTTGTCCGCCATATGGTGGCAAACTGACGGCTGGAGGTTTACTTCGGCGCCGTTTGCGGCGCAGTCGGTTGGTCGAAGGAAACGAAACAGGCGAACGGATGACTTGCGACTGACGACGGCGTCGCTTTCATTGCGGCTGCAGTGGTAGCGAAATAAAAATATCAGCCGCATCAGTAAGAGTGCGGTGCAGTTCAGTGCAGTTCAGTGCAGTTCAGTGCAGTTCAGTGCAGTTCAGTGCAGTTCAGTGCAGTGCCAGGTTGACACGTTTTATAATTTACATACGCAGCGGCGCGTTCAGCAAGGTTGCCGGGGAGGGAAAAGTGTTACCCGATGCGTTCACAAAGGTAATTTTGTACTCGCGAGAGTAATTTTTTTCCCGAGCAATCCGTTCAGAAAGGTCTTTTTTTCTTACCGAGAACGGTAATTTTTTCCCCCAATTACGGAGACAAGGAAAATAATTCCCCGAGGTGAGGTATCTTCGTATAAATCATCGTACTAAAGTGGAATCCCTTTAAGTCCGTTCGGATTGCGTTAACCGAGTAGGGTAAATGTGAGGTCACGTGCTGTGGAACTTTCACCTTAGCTGGTAACCTTTCTGAACACGCCCCCCGGTTGATGTGAAAGTATTCAATGCTATCCGCTCCATTACTGAATACAAAATCGTTGTAATCTTCGGCTTATTCGCATCAAGTAGGTACCTACCTACCTACGGTATGATTTAAATTTGTACCATCGACAGGTATACCTGCTAAATCAAAATTCACTACCGCTCTTAATAATATGAGGAAAATAAGGAAACATTGCGTTCGCATGGAACGCAGAGACAATGCCACGCCTAAGAAATAAACGAATATTTAGTTACTAGGTACCAACTGTGTCGCACCCGTCGAGTCCAAGACGTTAGTCTAGACCGAGGCTCACACATTCTTCCTCGAGAAAAACAGCCTACGTTCAACGAAATTGACTGACTTACCGACGTGCAACAAAAAAGAAAAAAAAAATCGCCAATTATTTATTTTTCTATATTTTGCAAGTAGGTAGGCTGCCTATAGGTACACCTACCTACCCACTCTAGTTAGGTAGCAATTTGGTACGAGGAAACAGAAGCAGAGTAGGTATAGCGACAATTTGGGGACAAAAGAAAGAAGATAAGTAGTGAGAAGTCCGAGATCTGGACCTTAGAATAAAAATTATTTGTGACAAAAATAAGACAAAATAATGACGTCACAATTTCAGACAATTTTTCGAGAGACAAAATTCAAATTCGGACATTATAGTATCCGAATTCGAACTCGTATTCGGATGAAGACATGAAGACTGAGATAAAATCTGATTCTCTTTCAGGCGATTATAATACATTTTATTTCAGTAACCATTCTTCCAAATTCAGACAATTTCAGACAATAATTTGGTTCGATCCGACAGACTGGCGCCATGAAACATATATAAAATGAAGACGAATTGAATGGAAGTAAAAACCCATCGACGGACATGAATGCAGCCAACCTTTTTGCTTTATCTCCGGTCTTTCCACGCTTTGCTTGCGGTTTGCAGTCATTTAATATATTTTATTATATTTTATTTTATCAGTCATCCACGTGCGCTTTAACCTATTGTATGTCGACACATATATTTTTGCTTTCTGTAATCTCATTGGCAGTACACATTTTATATTTCCTTACCTTTTTGTGTTATCGACATCGCATGTTTGAAGGCAATTAGCAGGCAATAAGTGGGGAAATTTCCTTAACAAGAGGAACTGAATTGCAAAGACGAATTCTAATTTTTAAATCACTCTCTTCTTTGCACTGGCAACACCCGGTACTAGGTTCGTCTTTGCAAATGAGTCCTTCTTGTGTAGGCGGATGGTAGCAGGTCCAAGTCACAAGTCGTACGTCTAAGTCCTCACGTTAGGCAATTTAATATGTGTACCATCTTGGAGATGCAGAATACAATTCAATCTGATCTACCTTGAAGACAACTAGGATGGTAGTTGGTATTCCAGATAGGTTCAGTTGAAGACAAAGGCAAACTAGGAATGTTCTTTCGTCATGAAGGATTAGTAGTGATGACACACAAGTCATTTCTAGTTTTGCCAGTTGTACATCGCACTTCAAGGCAATCTTTTAAAAACACCTGCGAGGTGAAGCATCAGTCGACAATACGATCAGATGGAGTTCCTGGCATCTGTTAGGAGAGAAATTTGGTGTGTTGAAGACAACTTTAAGACAAGCTTGGTTCAAGATGACTGCCTTGCTCTGTCATTTAAAGGCCACATCGAGCCTTCTCTTTGCGCATAGTGGATTTGACTCCATCTATATTAGTAATTTTCTCACCTCACTCTCACTTTCAACCAAAAGCTCCGAGACCTAAAGTTTCATATTAGGAGTCTTTTAAACAACAAAACCATCACTTATGAAGACACACAATTAGGTGAAGACACAACAGCTTTCTGATGGTTTCCCCTACTTGTTGTCTGCCATAGCTTTTTTTTTTAACTTTTTATTTTTCCGCTACACACTTTGCTTTGTTTTGCTTTGTTGACACTATGGTTCTTTTGTAATTATAGTCTTTAACAAAATAATTCTGCTGTTCGTTTTTGTAGGTTTTGAACCTTGTATGAATCGAAACTTTGTTAGGCTCTCGTATCCGCACAACTTAGTTTATTGCTGATTTGTCATATTAATTTGCTGAGGTATGAAGACAAATATAAGCTGCGTTCTGCCGTGTCCGAAGAAGTTTAATTCATGTCAAGAAGAATTCAGCCGTAGGACATAGTCAAAGTCAAAAAAAATAAAATGTCTTGAAAACACAATTCAAGACCCCTCGATTCAGTGTTTCGGCTGCATGATGCCCTAACTTTAGGACATTGTGACGTCATTAGCATTTAAACACCACTATACATTGAAGGTTGACTTTATGACACGTGAAAGGAATCGATTTCGTATGCCTCATAAAATATGGCGATTGTGGCAGGAATCGATTTCGGACGCCTCAGTAGGTAGGTACTCGAAGAAAAATGAGTGGACAGTGAGCGTACCAATTTGTGAATCCTGCCAGACTCTATTGCTTGCCTCGAAAATTTTACTTACTGACCATGTGGATTAGAACATTTGTAAAGTCGAACAGCGTTAACTACAATTTCATTGTATCGAAGATGAAGCTATTAAACTGCGCAACAATGCCAACGCGTTGGTAAGGTCAGTTTCGTAATAGGAGGATAAAGTTAAATCACTTGAGGGTATCCGGCATTCTTTTTCCCAATAACATTTGTACCACATTTTAGCCTCGTTAAAAAAAAAGTACAGCTTTTTAAATAATTTTTAAAAATTTACAACTTACTATAACTATATACAATATTTTATCGCGCACCTTATCGATGTTCGCTAATCGGTAAAAATACTCGTTCTTGTATCAAATAATACACGTGGAAGAATATCTGGAAAATTTGTACTTACTTAGCTCTATGAGCTACAGGGGACCTCATACACTCTGTACAAAGAGTTTTGCAAAATGGTCCGATTGGACTGAGACTAGTTTCAATAAAGAGTACCTTGTTTCTACTTGGTTGTACATGTATTTAGGATGTTTGTGTTTAGTCCCCCTATCACACTGAAGGACGTAAACTCCGAAAAGGCTATTTTACAAAATTGTTTGATTTTTTCAAAACTGGTTTCAATTAATTAAACTTAATTTGCGCAGCTGTTTGTGCATACATTTATTACGTACTGTTCAAATTATAACTTTACCAGCTTCCCATCGCTGTGAAAGATGTGCTTTCGGGGAACCCATGAAAAATATGTTTAGTCTTGTAGGTAAATAAAATAAGTGCTCGAAGCAGCCTATAGGAATGCTTAGCGAGACAAGGTAGAAACAGAGGTATGTCACCTATCGTAGGGAAGCTTGTATAAGATCAGCTGTCAAACTCTGCTAAAATCCCCAGTCTTGACAAATAGCGGTTTCAACCCAACTGCCCCATTTTGAATTTCCACCTCCTTCCATATTGTTTGTCTTTTGTGGGAAACAAAAGTACGGAATTGTTTGAGATTGGTCATTAATTTAAAGTAGGTACAAAGCAAGCGCAGATAATCATTTCCAGTTTCAACGAATTAGAACATTTTGAATTTTCACATCTTATACGAGGTTTATCAGGTAAGGGAGCCAACAAAGTGGAATTTTGCGAATGGGGGTAGTTTACGCTCGAAGAAAAAATAAATGGCAAACGACTGAGACGAATTTCAGCGAGATTCGACCATTTCTTGCTGACAGTTTTTCTTATTTTTACGTGGTTGAGAAGTGGTGTTTGGTGTGGTAAATTCTCCGAGCCCAAACGAAGCACAAACGATTGAAACAACTTTTCGTAAAAATTCGATTATTTTGAAAATTCATTTCGAATAAAACTTGTAACCGCGTTTGTGAGGGGGGGTTGGAGCAACAATGTCGATGTTCGCAACACCAACGAAAACAATCGACTTTAAAGGAATGGTAAAATTCATTCTTCGGGATATCCATGTCTCCAGCACCCCCCCCCGCCCACTAACATACTGTCAGTTTTTCGCTCGTAAACAATAACTTTCGAACAAAGTGAACACGAAGTACAAAAATTTTAGCCTAAATTCCAGTCTTTATACGACAAACGGAAAGCGAGAGAATATTGTTATCACGGTTTGGAGGATGAATGCGGCGGGCAGGGGGGTATCTACACCTACTTATTCGAATGTTGAACGCCTTTCATCGAAATAAAGTTAACCAAAGTGAACCGAAGCGAGTTTAAAAGGGCCTCTTCAATCGTCGAGACAATCTTGCGAGTCGATCTCTGGCGTCTTTTTCCACTCTCGCTCGAACTGCGGATCAGTTTCGAAAAACCGAAGGTCGCGTACATCGAGATTGGCCTTTGAAAAGACCCTCGGTGAAGAAACCTTTGTTCGATGCTCGATAGCAGAGTACGTCGATTTTCGAGGCCCAATCCTAAAGAAAATGCTTATCGCCGTGTTCTACACAAATGGTTGTCACACTCGCACAATCGCACAATCGCACAATCGCACACTCACGCAGCCATTCTCCGAAAATACGTCCGAGTGTCGAAAGTAAGCCTCCTGCAGGCTTTTAAAAAAACTCGGCGCTATTCGACCAAAAGCGTTTGACTGCTGGCGAATACGAGCACCGCGAAAGAAAAACGTGCTAAAAGCTCGGAAAAACGATAGCTGGCTTTCGAAAATCGTCGAGTCGAGGAAAATTAGCGCGGGAGGCCCTACGATATTATTCGAGTATCGTTGTCAGATTGTTCTCGAATAGGGTAAAAGAAGAAAAAAAAAGAGGGGGAGAAATATTGAAAATCAATCGTTAGAAGAAGAAATGTTTGTTTTCGTGCCCTTATCGTCGTCAAATTCTCCACACGCTACCACGACGACGAAAAAAAGTAAAACAAAAACAAAAACAAAAAAAGATGATTTTTTAAAACGAATATTTTCTCAACTCATACACCATAAAGAGGTTATTATTAAATCGATTTTGATTAGCAATATACGAGATTTCCAAAGCAGTTTGGAACATCGAAAATGGCTTTCATTTCTTCACCAAGCGTGCAGACGGTGTAGAAACGAGTTTTTTCTCAACGGTTTGTTGTTTATTTCTTCACAGAGCCGTTTACTCGTACGCAAGTTGCAAAATGTCGCAATGAAAAAGGGCCATTTCACACGGTGACGCTTACACAAGCAACCGTGTTCGTTTCAATCGAATTACTCAATAACCTCTTTTCGGTGGATTCGTTGAAAACGATATCGTACTCGACTAGTCAGCCAGTCGTTGCCAATCACTCATTTTGCTAACTAGTTGAGTAAAATACTACATTAGCTTATAGATCCGGCCCTCGTCGTAATTACCCACTACCTACAATTACGTTTTTTACGAGAATACAGCCGATTAAAAGGTGTGCAAATTGGGTTTCTACGCCACCATCCACCCGCTGAAAATCCGCCATAGGCCGTAGCACCGTAGGCATCTAAAAGCGTGCATTCCGGACTTGGTTCAATAATCTAAAAACTATTGCGGCTAAAAAAAAAAATTGAAAAATTAAAAATTAAAAAAAAAAAAGAAATCTCGATTTAATAGAGGAAGATCTACGCTGTAGTCGAACTTAATAGATTCTACCAGGTCTATCCTCCAAAGAATCGAATCCGTCTATAATCGGCGGCGAAACATATTGTTCGAGATCGTACGACGAAATAATAAGCGGTGCTCGCATTCGGCATTTTGGAATGAAACTGAGACTCGCGACCGCGCCAAAATTTACGATAGGTATAATTTGGAATTGGCGACCGTCGGATTGTTCCACGAGACTGCGATTCGTTTCATGCACCCAACAACGGCCGATACGGGCGTTGATGAGGGTGACAAAAGTTGATAAGTTGCCTGGAAAAGGGGATTTGGCACAATTTTCGAATTTGACCCGTAATATTATTATGGATCCGAAGTATACACGGGCTGAATTCCGCAGGTACAGGTATATCTGCAACGAATTACGTCCTCCAGTTTGTCGACGAATTTCGTTATAGGCTACCTATCCTATAATACGTATAAGCGTGACGTACACCATCAACTCCTTCGGAAGAGAAGGTGTTTTTTGGTGTCTGAGGGGGCACCGTGATCGCAAAAAGTATAATAAAATTTTCTCCACGTCGCGACATGCTACTCTCCGCAGCGCAATATGACCTCGTACGTTGCCCGTAGCATGAGCCCTTTTCCAACGCAGGCTACCCAAAATTCAAAGAGGGCACCGCTACAGCGATGAAAATTTTCTCTGTCCTTTTCAGAGGAAATTCTCCGATTTTCACTCGCACTCGCGAGTGCCGGGGTAACAGGGGAAATTCTCAAATTTTGATAGTGTGCTTGCAAATGGTCCAGCTAGCGCACACAGTGCCCGCGCTGACGGCCTGCCTCATACAGAAACTGAATAACCCAAACCCTTCCAAAATCGATTTCGTAGTTCTCGGATTAGTCTATCGTTAAAGTTGTTATTTCGATCGCTTAATATCGAAATTCCGAAACGGGGCATTCCTTATCCGTGCGTTTTGGGAAGGACAGACGGACAGACGGACGGAAGAGGGAAAAATGAAACGTTAATTGGACTTTGCGGAAAGGCGACATCGTGGTAATTACGTCGACTGAGTAGTCGATAAATTGTGGTCGCCCCTTATCCTATTCCCGTACGCGGTAAGTACCTCCTACCTACCTACCTACCTACCTACCTTTGTAGAATGTGGCTGCCCAGCTGAATGAAGGGCGACCAAGGTGAAGCGGCGGGTAGGCACTGGGTGCGCCACCAAGCTGAAATAGATTAGCAACCAAAATAATGATTAATGCCTTCGACACCGCTGCCGTCGTCACCCTTCGCATCGGTAACAGCCGACTTTTACACGGAGTGGCGGGAGGTCCTCCTGGTTGACGCATGAAATTGGGTGGTACTTATTTCAAGTGGCCAGACTATTTTGGTAGGTGCTGTAACGGAATGGTAGGTACCTAGGTACCTAGGTTCCTAGGTACCTACTACCTTTCGGTGTGAATTACGCGTTGCCACATTTACACCATAAAACGTGCAATTATGACGAAACATTTTATAGTAGAGTAGGTACGTCATTTACTCGTCGACTAACTACGTCTGTTGTTTGCTGCGCGTCAGCATGTGGCACCGAATGGCTGAAACCGTTTTCAATTTATAGAGCCGTCATTGAATTCCGCACAAGACGAACGTTTTTTTGTTTTTTCTTCAATATTATACGAGAATTTATTTAAAAAAAAAAAAATAATAATAATAATAATAATAATAATAATAATAATAATAATTCGTCGATTGTCTATACGACTATACGAAAGTAAACTGAAAGCCACGAACTGTTAAACGATAAACATTTTCTTCAACGACTATATTTGTTTGGTGAGTTGTGGCACACTCCTGTAAACTACCGAGAGGACAACATGGGGAACACAGGCAACGTGTGATTTTCCACTGAGAGGTAGTACAAATTCGTTTCAGCACTAGCGGGTAAACGATAGATAGCCTATCTACTTACCGTAAAATAATCCATTTCAGCGCGACAAAACTTTTAGCCGGCTCCTTTCAGCACGAATTCGCTTCTAAAATTCATTTCGAACCGGTCTCGCAACGTCTGCAAGAAAGAAACAAAAAATTAACCATCTTTCTTCGACCGTCGGTGGCGATAAGTTTTTTAATTCGAGTGAGAATTTTCAGTGGGAAATACTAGCCGTGAAAATTGCGCCCACATATTTACGTCGATCCTTTTTTTACATCGGTGCCAGGTGTCCTGTTTGTCTTATTTCGTATACAAGACGGTTGGGTACTCGATTTCGAGGTATCCTCGGAGAATTAATCGCTAGGAAGCGCTTATTAAAACTGTGTCGCCCCGTAGCGGATACGCGAAAGCCGTTGCAGTTTGGCTACGCGCACGATTCAAGGTTGGGGTGAAACTCGCATACCTAACTGCAAATATCGCATCTACTGGACGCCATTTCAAAATAGATGCTTGCGACCGATCATGTTTTGTAGGGGCTTTCTCCACGAGGTTAGTTTTCTAGCAGCCATCGATCTTCGGCGCTAGCCTGCAGTCGGTAGTCCAAAAATAGCGCTTACCGTACCTACATAATGCTAGTTTTCCGTTACACGACGAAAAAAGACGAGGCTAGTTGCGCCAGTTCTTACGATGCAACCTGCGAGTAGTTTTAAAGAAAAAAAAATTCATCTACAAGAGCGCGACACTAGCAACCGGCTTCCAATTCTCATCGTTTCACCGTGGATACTATTTTACAGCGTTTTTAGTTATTTTTAGCTCGGGACTGTTCGATTTTAGTTAGGTACGGTTGCTGAGTTTCAAATAGTGTTGTCAAAAATATCGATACGTATCGATATTTTTCCAGGAATATCGATATTCTATAATGCCAATTTTTAATTATTTTTTCTCTGGTTGTGGTTGTGGTATCGACAAAATTACGAGTGAACGAGTGATAACTGTAACTGATGACAGATGATATTTATGATATTTATGAATTAAGAATAACTTGATCTTGAATCCAGTCCAAAATGAGGAGATTTCTCAAACATAGTTCACATATATATATTGTAAGATCGTTTGAAAATCTTACGAGAGAGTAAACGACTTGGATGAATTTAACTTTATTGAAAATACGGTAAATTCAAAAACGAAGTCGTTTCACATAGGAAAGTGTACAAAGTATGAAAGCTAAAACAGAATTAAAGTGCATGAACTGGCGAACGTACGATGAATAAGAGCAAAAATGACTGTAACCTGTACGAGAAATGGACAATAGAGCAATAATGAAGTGTAGAGCGTGAATAGACGATAAGCAGGAAAGAATAAGAAGATAAAGCGAAGAGAATCTTTTTATTTTACATATATATATCTACAACTACATCAACAATGTCAAGTAAATACCCTGACTTACTTTGTTTCCATTATTCTTTTCCTCAAATTCAAATTTACATTTTATTTTCATAGTTTTAAATGACAATAATTCAGATGAGCCATCTGCAAAAATGTTTTATCAAATTTTATAAAATATCGATATCGTATCGATACAAAAAAATATCGATATTTGACAACACTAGTTTCAAATGACTTATCTCCGTAACTGACTATACTTAATGCTCGTTGTTTTTCAATGTTTGAGGATGATTTGAATGAAATTTCGTTCGAATCAGCGTTCGTTCGTTTTGGAATTGTAGTCGAAAATGCGGAACTGCGAAGCAATTTTGGAATACCTACTCGTTTAAATTCGTTATCGTGGGTCACAATGCCGTATGTATATTTACGAAAATTCCTATATTCGCCGAAATTACGTTTATTCTCGATCGAGATTGATACCTATTTTATTTCTACAATATTATCAACTAATAACGCTATTCGGTTAATTGTATCTAGGTAGGTAGATAGGTACTTTCTTATCAACGAACGTTAGGTTTTGAAAATTCAGCGTAGGTAAGTGTAGGTACGAATGAGTTCACCTCCGGAGCGGCACTCATTTTGTCTTACACCATCTTACGAGTGATTAAAACGATTCGCGATAAAATTGGATAAAGCAAGTGCTCGTAGGCAGAACAAACACATTTCCACAATACTGCTATAGGTAGGTTACACCCAGTACCTACCTACTTAGTTATAGCCGCCTATCAACTAATTATACTCGCCGATAAGCGCGGATAATCGAGGATCTCGATTTCGTCGTCTCATTTCATGGCGTGCGGGTTGAAAACTATAAATCCGCTTCAGTCGGGTAGTTGGCAATAATTGATAATAACAATAGCTGAAATTTTGTTTGCACGACGCGACGAAGATTCGTCGCCTGCCAGTAGGTAGCTGCAGTGTAGGTGCACGATGCTAGCCTAGTGCCGTTTTGGCCAGCAATTAAAAAAAGGGGCTTGTGGAGAGAGAGAGCCCCGTGGCTACGTTGTTCGGGCGCCTTATTTTTTCGTAAATTACGCGAGCTCAACGCCTAAGCAGAGAGAGATTTGATTTCGCTTTCGAAACGGAATCGGTGTCCACGTTGACGTTGCTCCTATTCCGTAATACGCTATCGTCTTTTCGTCGCGGGTATTAAATATTTTTTGTTAACGCGGCGAGCAGCAGCCGCGCGTGTAAGGCACGTGCGTTACGCACATTTTCGTGTTTTCCACCATTCCACCATTCCACCATTCCACGTAAAACTGCGCACGTAATTACGTTCTGCTTCGATTCGCTCAGGCTGCTCCTTATTTGCGACAGGGATCGTGTCGAATCGCCTAAGCCAAAGGTTCGGTTTCATAATTAAAATGTCGACTGGCGGGCTCTTCGATAATCTCGACGGTAGGAAGTAAAATGCCGCGAGCCTTTACACGAATCGGTTAGTCGGTAACAGAGGGGGACGGGCACGGGCGTACCGTAAATTAAAAAATAAGGCCCCCGTTAATCTTCTTGACGTTTTTTATTACTTACGCATTTGCGGCACGTTTCGCAGACGGTCGACGAGCACGATGTCGACTGCGCACCGAAGGTGGCGAACGCAGGTCAGTGGCGGGTCAGTGGCGGGTCGAGCAGGAAGAAAAAAAAAGGTTTGTTTTTTGGTTTTTGCAACCTAATCCGCGTATAGGCCTGTACACGTCGAAAAGTGGGGCTGCACGCGAATCGTAGACCCGTTCAACTTGCGCTGAAAATGGTAAAATGGAAAATATCGTCGTCAGTCGCTGCCTGCCCCCCCACCCCCGCCTCCCAAACGCCGTTTTCATTTTACCCTTTTTTTCTCTCTTCTTCTCCACACATAGTAGGCCTACCTACCTCTGCTCGCTCGCGTGTCTCTCTCTCTCTCACCTTCCGCTCTCCTAAATATTACTAAAGCTCGCTAACCTTATATAATTATAACGAATTTTTTCGTTTTGTCGTCGATTATTCGTTAACCTAACTCTCATTTTTCTCGCTTTGTTTTATTTTCTCGCCTAGGTATTCGCAAAACAAACAGAAAATTGTTTACACGACCACGCGCTTCGTGCTTCGTGCTTCGTATGTTTGCAAATGGTGCAAATGGTGCAAATGTTTCCTAAAGAAGACGCCATCGAGTAACCTTTTTCCTCGCCTAACGAGATAAACGTGCGATGCTTTCGTTTTGTTTGTTTGCTTTTTTTTTTTCTCTTTTCGTTTCCACTTTCGCTTTCTTTCTTTCTTTCTTTCTTTTTTTAAGTAGGTTTTGTTAAAAAACCTACTTATTACGCTCGGTGTGGTATTGGCCCCCACGGTAGAGCATGGGTACGTCGTTTTTCGTTTCGTCAACTCGGAAAAATTGTGACACCAATAACACTAAAATTCGTATAAATATGTAATATATAGATGAACGGGCGAAGAGATATAATAAGTCGATTTCTTGTTCCCACGGTACAGGTCGCAATTTTTATCATATAATAACGAAATTCGGTGCGTACATTTATACTAAGTCGAGGACCAGACCCGTTGATTTTGATGCGGATCGACCGGACCGTACTTCCGGTAAAACTTTTTTTATAATTTGCACCAACTTTTTTTTTTTTACAAAAATTAACCGCATGCTCGCGTTTTCTTTTTTTTTACTTCGTAACTTTATTATATTTCGTTGGTTTTATTTTAAATTTTAATGTAACGATGTACCGTACTTATCGTCTTAATTAAGTTTTTATTTTTTCGAAAAAAAGTGCTTTTAAATGTCACGAATTGTCCGATATTTTGTCAGCGGCCAACGCATTTCATACAATCGTAACGTCGTAACATACCTTTAACGCGTATAAACTTACGAACAATCGACGCGACCATCAAAATTCGTAATTATTTCTCTCGAAAACCTACTTTTTCTAACGAGGCTCGCTGCGTTAGAGTTTTTTTTTTTTTTTTTACTTTTTTCTACTGGAAAATGTTCACTTCGTAGGCCAACGTGAATGAGAGAAGGATGCTGGTTACGGTCGTATAAAAATGGCTTTATACGGCGATTACGACCACGGTTAGGGGTAAACGACAAAAAATTTACCATCGTATGAAAATAATGGGTGAGTTTTTCGTTTAAAATCGAAACCGAGCGACAAATATGGCGCAATTTAATACGTTTTTCTTTTAACCGACTTGGAAAAAAAAAAGGAGGCCGTTTCCAATACGACACTTACGAATTATTTTTTAATCTGCGCGCGTGTTGCCGGTTGCGAAACAACCCCCTCTCACTGCGGGCACCGATTTTCATCAACCTTTCTGCCAATGATTAGGGGTAAGGCCGCAGTGATCCCTCTAACGTTTTTCTACAATCGACGAGACAGTTTTCAGTGCGAACTTCCTTACCAAAAACCTAAACGAACCGAAAAAGAGTAAACAAAATTTTTATCGAAAAAATATGCGAAACAACGAACGAGTAAATGGGTAAATAATAAAAAGGCGCCGAACCAGAAAAATATCAATTTTACAATTTTTTCGACCGCACGCGAGGACCGCGGCGATAATTCGAGTCTGCACGCGCTTTTCCTTCGTCCTCTACCTACAGCCGACGTAGGCTTAGCCTACACTTGGTCTGATTTTGTGACGAAAATTTTTAACGAACGTCGACTCGCGTAATTACGGCTCCCAGATCTTGCCGCAGAAATTTTAACGGGGTTGTGTTTTCTTTTTTCAGCGCATTTTTATGGAAAATGTTGCAGCTTATCGACCGACCGACCGACCGACCGACCGACCGACCGACCGAACAATTACGGGATGAACTGCGAATGGGGAATCACTCCACCGTACGACCCCCTCCAACGTATACGCGAGTAATAATAATGACTTTGTCACACGGTGACCAATGCCAGCAGAGGATACCCGTAGCAGGTGATAATTACGTAGGTACTCTCGTTTTTACTTCTTTTTTCTTCGTTTTTCTTCGTTTTTTTTTCGTATTAATTTTAACGTAGGTAGGTAGGTAGGTAGGTATTATTTTCACCATCGGTTTATTTGTTGCCAGTTCAGCTGTACTCCGTATTCGACAGGAAAGTACTGCAAGTAGCCGCCTCGAGTTCTAATTTTGGACATATTCTGCGAAATGTTGGTTCTCGGTGAACACAGAACGATACCTAAATTGTGAAATAACATTCTCGACACGAAGTACCTAAATGATGAGAAAGGCGCGCCGAGTTGGGTACACAATACGCGATCGCCTCTTTGACAGGGTAATTTTCATCCGAAATTATCCTCCCCAGTCGGTACTTTTTGAAAAAAAGTTTTTCTCCACTCGTATTCGCGAAAATCGAACGTCGCGTTTTCAGACGAGTAATAAATATCCGTAATCTTGTACACGATGTTGTCGAAATCTTCGGCCTGCAAACAGAGGGAGCGCACGAAGGGTCGAGGCCCGCCAAAACCCGCCCAAGTCCCCCTCCCCCGGCCCAAAATATTTCGATACACGCTTGGGTAGGTGACGCTTGGACCAACAGTCGAATAGGTGGCCGTACTTGGCTGTGCGCTCGGACTGCGCCCTTTTCAGCGCCACTTACCCGACCGCGCGGGAAATGTGAAAAAGTCGGTTAGGCGCGAAAGTATCTCATCGGAGGGGCGACTCGTATCCCTAATAAATTATGCGAGGCTGTCGAGGGCAATAAAATTATTACGTCATCGTCTTCGGACGCGAGAGAGTACCCATTCGTACGCAGCCTACGAAACAGCCCCCATTTGACTTCATTATTCGGTCCCCCCTCGGACTCCGGTTCGCTTTTTTATCGTCTTGCCCGCAGCCCCGCAGCCCCGCAGCCCCGCAGCCCCGCAGCCCCTGTTTCAGGTGGCAACAAAGTGCCCAACTCGAACATTCGGTTCTCGCCACCCACACGACGATTCAAAAATCTTTACTCTCTCTCTCAGCCAATTTTAACGACGCCGGGTTTTCGCTGAAAATTTTCTTCCGCAATGACTAACTTTTGAGATACCTACGCAAAGGTAAGCTACCCCCAATCATCGACAATATTCAAAAACGAGCAAATTTTCTATCAACTGCCGAGCGATTTTTAGTTCGTTCACTTCGAAGAAAGGTCAGCCACGATAGAAAACAGCCGAGTTATACGTATTATTGGCGGTAAATTCGAATAGGTTTTCTCCATTTTTCTGTCACACCGCAACCAAGGCGTTCTTCGTTTTGTTTTAATAGCCGATGCGAGAAATAATCGATCGAAAGACGAAAACCCCTTTTGTTTTTGTTTTTTACTAAAAAAAAAACAAAAAACAAAAAACAAAAAACGTTATTATTTCATCGTAATTTTTCACGCTGGCAACGCCGATTTTTCGGTTCTAGGATAAAAAATTAAACTTTTCCGAACCTGCGAATTTGACTTTATGGTGCTGGAACCGAAACATAGCGAAAGGAGGTTATGTTTTAGAATTGTTTGACGCTAGAACCGAAAAGTAGTCCTCCGACCTAAAACGATTTTATTTTCAGGACAGAGATGCGGGCAAAAAACGTGGCGCGCGTATTTATAAGGTGCGCAGTTGCATTAATTCAGTTTCAATCGGCGATACTCGTTTCGAATTTTGGTTTTCCTTATGAAAATCACTCGGTAAGCAGGTACGGCATAAAATTATCGCAATTATTTAGAAAATCACTAAAGTAGGCGACAATTTATTCGTAATTATTCGCGTTCGTGTGCCCAACGGGTACAGCGTTGTGAAATTAATTCATAGTCTACGTGTACGGGCAGTCCGTTGATATCCAGCGCGAACGAGAAGCACAAAAAAAAACATTAGACTGATGCAGACTGAATCGAACGATGTAAAATCACCGCCAATAAACGCACCAATCAACTCGAATAACTAACGCCACCGTGAAACGGAATTGCCTTTTAAAATGGCGCATCCAGTCGACAACGAATTACAAAACGACAAG
The DNA here is from genome assembly GCA_011428145.1 of Ericerus pela. Classification (NCBI taxonomy): domain Eukaryota; kingdom Metazoa; phylum Arthropoda; class Insecta; order Hemiptera; family Coccidae; genus Ericerus; species Ericerus pela. The sequence goes on along the minus strand of WOFM01000422.1, from coordinate 541,259 downwards.
TTGACCTTTCGCCAAGGTCGTGTTGCGTTCAGATTAAAACGGGGGTGCTTCTCCACGATGGCTGGAAAATGAATTTTTCAACGCCATTATCAGAAGGGTAAAAGCGGCGTAAAATAGAGAAAATTACGCCGAATAGCTAATAAATTGGCAACAAATTGATTAATCAAAACCAAAATTGGTAGGTGTGGTTCTCGTATGAGGGGTAGATACTGACTGGTTGTACCAAGTTTCGTCACTGTTAAAAAGAGAACTGTAACTTTTATGGAGATAACATGCAAAATTAGCACCTCCAACAGCGTCGGGCAATGAACCATAACACCGATAGAAACCAAATTTGGAAACACGTCGGATACACTTCGAATTCGATGACTATAGCTAGCAACTTGACTCGTTTTAGAGCCATTAATCTGCCGAAACTGCGACAAAATGGCCCCTATCAGACGTACAGTAAGGCCTATCCGCACCAAAATTGGTAGGTACTGTCGTTGACCTAAAGCACGGTACGTATCGTATACCAAACTTCAGGCCTGTCCAATAAATAAATGCCAGCTAATTGCTAATTGGGTAAAAAGATACGAATCAACGATTATATTAACAAACGTATTACTTCAGTCGAGTGTCGCCACACTTCCTCCGTTGCCAGATTTTCGAAGAAAATCTACTCGTTAACATTTATCCGGTATTCGGACCCGTAGGTGGGGATGGATACGTTTTTCGTTTCACGACCTCGGAAAAATATTAGCGCTAATTGCTGTGAAATTCGTATAAATAATACACTTACGCGTATACTAAGTGTATACTTATTTTCAGATAATGTGGCCGATTGTTTTACCGTTTTCTTAACAACAGGTAACGCGTACGTGGCGTATTTTTACACCAGCCTTGCTACTAGGTAGGTACCTACTTCGTATGCTGGAGGCAGAGAATGATAAAATCCAACTTCAGCCCCACCCCCCATCTCGTCCATCACCACCCCAACGACGACGACGACGACGACGACGACGACGACGACGACGACGACGACGACGACGACGACGACGACGACCGACGTTCGGCTTTGGAAATCATTCGTGAAAAAAGGGTGGCCGTAACGGCGTGGGGGTGGGGGTGGGGGCGAGACGAGGCGCACAGCCACCAAACGACGAGCGAATTCGTGTAAATTTTGCAAACAATAAAAGAACCAGACGATGCGACATTTTTTTCGTTTCGAAGTTTTTTATTTTATTTCGCTTCTCTTCACTTCGTGACATTCGGCTGCCTTTCGCCGTCGTAAATAAATGGCGCATCTACCAACAGCCGGCGAATGCCGAAAACTTTCTTACAGATGTACCGTACGTACCGACCGCGTAACCATATCCTCGCATTATGTCGAAAATTGTAGCGATTTTTTATTTTAGGGGTGCATGTGCGTGCGTGCGTGCGTGCGTGCGTGCGTGCGTCGGCATTTACAGATACTTACGTCCGTTTTCACGCGAGAGCTTCAATACCGAACGGTTTCTCAGCACCCATCTTACGTACGTCATTATTTTTATCATTTTTTAAAATCGAAATAAGTTCAACGGTGACCTTGCATTTCCGTTAGTCGATTACGAGCGAGCTAATGCGACAAAATATTACGCCTTTTATTTGGTACGTTCGTTCGTCGGTTATTTTTATTATTTTCAAATAACGAGTCGCTAATTGGTCGACGAGTTGAAGCAGCCTGAAGAACGTATTCGTTCGGCGCATCCGCCGCCTAAAGGGTGTACCCCACCGCCTAAAGGGTGTACCCCGCCGCAAGGTGAAAAATATTACATATTATATTATCTGTGCACTGCGAGATTTACGTTTTATTTGGCCACGATGTCGCTTATCATTTATACGATTATTATCTGTTTTGCAGGCGCATGTGAGAGTGCGTGCGCGCGTGCGCGCGTGCGCAGGGAAACGACGGTACAAGCAAGTACATTATAATTGCTAGACGTAACCCGCAGCCTGGCTTGCGCTGCGCCCGCCATTCGCCATTTTTTTCATTCTCTTTTGTTCATTTCCGTTTGTTTGATTTCGGTGACAACGAAAAACTTTGCCTGCGGCAGAAGAGCTACGGACTTGGGCAGTGGCTTGAAACATGCTGCGCAATAACACGAAGGAATATCCCGAAAATTTCGTCTCCATTTGGCCAGCGGTTCTGAAGTTACGAGCGAACAAGTAGGAGGGTACTTACATCGAGTTTAATATTAATATACCACCTACGTTATTAACAACGTACATAGACAAACGGATTCGAGTAAGTTTCGGTGCTAAAATTTTTTATCGAGTTATGAAACGAAAAAAACGTACATAGCCTTAGCCCCAGCCCCAGCCCCAGCTCCAGATCATTCCATGACACCGAGATTAATAAAGTAAATTTTCATCAAAAATCTACTTAAACAGCGGTACAGTTCGGTGGTTGGCTCGTAATTTGCCATTCGCCACCGGCCGCCCGCGCAGTATCAGCTGACTGTAAGTATAGATATAGCCGCACGGTCCAGACTGCCGTAGGAACCTACCGTAGGTAAGTAGGTACCCGCCTATAATATATACTATTACCATATTTCGTACGCGCTAATAATCGTTGTAATTACGTACTCGTGGTGGTATTGGGAGGCGCGTTAGGCCGCAGGCAGTGGCGATGCGATCCGAAGGACGTGCGGCTTCGGCGTCGCACGGCGCAGCCGACTTGCCGTCTAACTGAGGCGCGCGTGGCGCGTCGACGATGAAAATGACGTGGCCGCGGCCGCGGCCGCCTCCGCCTCAGCCAACCACCGGCGCCGCCACCGCCGCTGCCAACGCCGCCACCGCCGTCGCTCCTTCATTTCGGGTAGCCTATACCGGCCAATTACTGGCGACCGACTTTAGCTGGACTATTGGCAACAAGAGCGCACGAATACGAGACGAATGCGCAACTACGGAATTTAGAAACGTCGGTGAATTTTATGGGACCGCGACGCGATCGTTGGCCGGTACGCGTTCGCCAACGAGTAAATAAATGGGCCGAGTCAACGAATTAATAGGCGACAGATGTAGCACGTAGTTAGGTAGGCAGCCGGGCCAGCCCAGCCCGGAGTAAGCGACCGACGCGACCGCACCAACCAAAAACAATGGACGAATAAAATAATTACGACCGACGTCGCGTCTTGGAAAACGCGTTCGAGACGAACGAAAAGAACGCGACGCACAAAAAAAAACAACAGCGTGCGTGACGACGCCGAAAAGGTAACTGGCCGATAGTAACGAATTCAAACCCGACGCCGACGTCGCCGCCGCGGCCGCCGCCGCCGCCACCGCCACCGCCACCACCACCACCACCACCACCACCGCCACCGCTCTGTTTTTAGCCTCTTTTCCCGCCGAATTTCGAATTTTGAAATCGACGACGAGGACGCGCGCAGCCGCGCCGTGCTCCGCCGCTCCCTCCGCATCGTTTGTCTGCCGGCAGAAAATTTCTCACCGCTTCCGCCACCGCCACCTTCATCCCTTCCACCCGTTTACCAGATGCGCCACAATCGCTTCGCTGGCGGATGCGACCGCTCTTCCCATTTCCAACTTGGCGGGCGCGCGCGATCTGTACGTATTACGTAACCAAATGGTCGCCTCGCCTCACCTTCCCTCCGTCCTAAATTCGCTACTTGGACCGTCGACCATATCGACGATATCGACCATCGACCATCGAACACATGGTGCAGTGGCTCGCCACGAGCCACCTTATTAATTTACTTAGGTACGCTAATTATTCTCTGCCCACCTGCGCAGGCCCATTTCGTACCCTACGCCCGTACTCCTTTTTGCTTCCAGTCTGCGCGATCGTCGTTGGGCGTACCCGCAAAATGGTTTTTCATTCGAGGCGATCCGTTGCACACGGTCTACCCGTTCGTCACGGAAGTAGCGCTGATGCGATCGCTCATCATTCGCAATGGCCGTTGCGTCCGACGTGGATACGTTCTTACCTGTTGGCACTCGACTTTTGGTTAGCGCTTTTGCTGTGCGAACTTCGGGCTGCAGTGCGCACTGCCGCAGGTCGGATACAGCTAACCGGCGGTCTCGTCTTCCGGCTAGGAGGCAGCAACCGCGTATTTCCCATTCGGCCATTCTGCGGCCACTCCAGCCGCGGTCGCGATCGCGTTCGCAAAAATCCCAAAAAACCACCACCTTCCGCTCGGCCGGTGCTCCTCCAATGGCGAAGCGACGCTTGTGACGCTTGTGCCATCGGTGGCCAACTTGTTCGCGTTGCTCGCCAAAACGCCTCACCTGTATCCGGCTTCCGATCCACCAACCGACTGACCGGCCCTCCTGCCCCATCACGTCCCCTCAGATAGGTAATTCGACGCTCGCTCGACGAGTGGCCGGCGCGTGCGAGCCAACCTGATCAGCGACGCGAACGACTCCGCTCGCGCTCCAAGATTCGCGCGCACCTACGGATGGAAATATACGCTGCAGCCGCAACCACGCAGTACCGGAGTGACTGGCGGCTCCGTTGCGTCGCCTCCCTCCAACCAGACATCAGGCAGCCATTTCTTTCGGCTATTTGGTGTTGTGGCCGCCCCCGACGCCTTTTCTCCTCCGCCGTCGGCGTTCGGTGCCGTCGACACGTGGTCGAGTCCGCATCCGTCTTCGACGTCCGATATTATTAGACGTTACGTTTCGTTGGTCGCGCCAAAACATTTTCCTTCGTATGCGTAACAATGTAATGACTTGGACGTGGCCTGTCCGTGGCCTGGTCAACGCGCCAACGCGCACCAACCAACGGCCAAACCGCCTCTCCTCCGATTCGACCAAAATTTTCCACTTTCCTTTCCGTCTCGCGTCTCGGTGCGCCTTCCCACCGACCCCTTCCAAAGCTGGCATAGTATTCTTTTAATTCGTTTCTCTTCCTCCTCCAACCACGAACCGTAAGGATTCCGCAGTCGTATCGAATGCTGCGATGACGTCTCCGAAGGTATTTTACGCAGCCACCTCAGCAGATGGCAAAAGATAATTTTGCACACCGTCTGTGGCTACGCTACACGTTTCGTGGTCGCCGTTTGTTCCGCCTTTCTTTTCGTTCGTCGTTCGTCGTTCGACGCACGTTTTCTCGACGTTTTATTACGCAACGGATTTACGCGATGCCGCTGCTGCTGCTGCTGCTGCTGCTGCTGCTGCGAGTGTGGCCCAGCCACATGTGCCGAAGATTAAACGAAATATTTATTTTCGTCGCGTTTTTGATGAGAAAAAAAAGCGATTCGACGGATTGAAAAAAGAAACAAAACTCGAGTGAAGAAGGTGGCGGAGCGTGCTCCGAAATTTTAGTACCCTCGCCGTTTCTGTCGCTGATGCCCAATTTTGCGCGGAATCAGCCCCCTTTCCTTTTTACTGCGCGCCTTACTTTTAATTTAAACTTGGAAACTTTTCAAATACACCCCGCAGGTTGGACCCTGTCGCCCCGTTCGCTCGTTGTTCGAAAATATCATTCGTGGCGTCGGCGGCGATTGGGGGAATATCACGTTCTACGCTTTGGGAATGCTTGAAACGTGTCGCCAATGTGGCCACTGCGTACCTCAATCGCCTGCGGAATAGGCCCAGCCACTGGATGCTTGAAATGGGCCTCGAGTCACCTTCCTCAGAAGCGTAGGCGCGTAACAGAATTCAAAAACTCGGTAGTTTCTCACCTTTGCCCCTCTCGAATACCCTAGTTATCGTGGGTACGGTCCGGGTACTGGGTTATCCGTTTCTTTCGAAATAGTCGTAGGCTACCTCCGTTTAAGTACGGGCAAGCGTTAGACATCAGTCCGTTATACCTGCTGTAAAAGTTGTAGCCTAAAACAACGAATGTTGTACGACTTCCATTTTAAGTAGTTTTTTAGTCAGGTCTGTGTAGTCTACGAGTTACGTGTCACGGTGTCGCGTCACGTTCCAAGATATGAGGGTCTGTCTTAAAATAGAATAAGTGCTCGCAGTGTGCTCGTTAATGATTGGGCAGGTAGCTGGGTACCTACCTATTTGTCGATTAACCAATAATAATGACTCGCACTCATGTCCGCGTAATTCAGAGGGTACCTACGCATCGACATTATCTTCGCGCAAGTGTCGTTTTTCAAAAATTAGCATTTACGCCCACTAATCCGGAAGACCCCTCAAAATTCAGATTTCTACAATAACTCTGTCTGATTGTCGCTACTTTTTCAACCAACTTGAACGAAAGGGTTTTTAGGTTTTTAGAGGAGAACGGTGGGCGAGCAGCTGCAGCCACGGCGGCACTTGCGCATCGTTCGATTCAATTTTATTCAATTTTAGGTACGGATGTAGCGGAAAGCAGCGTTTCGATAAATTTTAATTAACCATTTTAGGCGGCGATACGGGAACGTGTAGGTACTCGCAGGTAGGTACCGTGTACTTGGCCAGTATTTTACGTCCATCTCCGTTTTTGTCGGCAGAGATCAGCCAAGAAAGCGAATGAGTCGAATACGAAGATACGAAGCTGTTTTTCGATTCACTTTTAGCTGCTGCAAAATGAATGAAGCGCGCCGCGTAGGCACGTGGCCGAATAGACGAGACGGTACGTACGGTAGGTACGTTCTTTGGTTACTTAGTATGAAAAATATTCAGCCTAAAAAAGCGTACCTGCACCCCTCTGGACCGATCGTATATGGTTGCAGCCGCTGTCTCCGTTCGATGTTGTTGTTGTTGTTGTTGTTGTTGTTGTTGTTTGTGTACGGTTTATAATTACGAAACCGCGGTAAATGTAAATAAGATAAAAGGGTCCGAGTAAAATGCATTAACGTGGCGAAATTTTCGAATTTACTGAAAGTGTAAATGGGCTTTGGTAAATTGAATTCGACGGTAGTTGCTGTTTATCGGATACAGTATCAAAAATACAGACTGAAATCATTTTTCATTAAAATGAGGCGGTGTCTGGCCCCAAAATTCACGCTTCGTTTCTTCGCGTAGCTTTCAGCGTTCTATTTCAATAATTTTCTTAGCCCGCGTTTCCCTTTTCACGGCGAATGTGAGACTTGCCATTTGTTTCGAGTAAATTGCGTTTTTTTGCGCGCGCGTAAGCGTGTCGCCCCCACTTCTCATTATTACGACGTCAAAAATTTATAAAAATAAAACCAACTTTTTGGAAATGTGCTCTTTTCAGGCGTCAGAGGCGACACAGCCGGCAGGCTTAATACGCGAAAAAGTTTCTCCCGCTTATTTTTTTATTTATTTTTTTTTCACTTTATCTCGGCTCATTCTACGAGTCCTCGTAAGTCAGTGTCGGAGTAACCTTCATTTGTGTCGGTATCCTTCATCTTCTTTTTCCTTTTTTAGCTTATTGGGCTTTGGCGACGAGGACGTTTTGTTAGGTATTTGCTATCGGAATGCGAAGGCCTAGTCGATTGGTGCGAATTTTTATATCTCTTAATGGGACATCGATGGAACCAGATCGAACGTACCCCCATTTTGGGTAAGGAATGTGATGAAGGTTGGTCTTTCAACCTTTTGATTGCAATGTTCAGTACCTAACTACCGTACCAAATCAACCCTCATCCGCAGTAACCCTCCAAAAATTTGAAAATAGTAGGTATCGTTTCTGTTTGGAAACGCGATAAGAACCAAGGTTTTTATCCGACGATCGAAAATAATTCGATTAATCGGCGTATAAATTTATGGATGCGATCGTACCACATTTTGAAATTAATAATTTTTACGTACAGACCTTTTCGATTATACCGTGGCTACCGCTTCGTTACATTCATTCGGTTTATATGGCTGACGAACGATGCGATCCTCCAAACGGATGGAAACTACTACCGGTAAAGTACGCGTAAAGTGTTGCTCGAAGGGTCGCGTCTTTCCTTTAGCGTGCGTCTGTTCGGTGCGCAGTTCGCACCCGGCTACCACCAGCTAACTGGGCACAAAAGTGCGACGACAGTACCGACCAGTAGTCGACTCATTAGCGGATCCGAATTCTCTCCGTATCCTTGGCATCGACGCGTCCGGGCGACTGACTGCGAACCACCGGCTTTTTCAGCCTCTATTTCGACCTATTCGCCAGCATCGGCGAGCAACGAATTAGGGACAAAGGTCCGTGGAAGATGTTTCGAAAATTCAAAAACAAAATTTCACACCTATTTTCATTCTCCATTTGTTAATAAGTGTTCGATGCCAGAGTCGGAGACGAACGCGAACTCGAGAGAAAATAACGAACGAGAAGGTTGGCCCCTCAAAATCAGACGAAACCCTAATAGAAAACATAAACACAATAAAGTAATAAGTGTATTGTATCGGATACAGGGCGCGTCTTACGGATGTTTATTACTATTTATTCGTCGTTTTCAAATTTGCCGAAAAAATGCGATACTTTTGAAAACATTAGAGTTGCCGACATTCGCGGAGAAAGGAGGAGAGTTTCGAATACGTACTCGTAGGCGCAACTTGTCAGCGAGCACGGTAAGAAAGATGAATGGTGCGAGGCGCCGTCCTGTTCGCACCGAATAGGTAGGTACAGGTACAGGTACAGGTACAGGTATTCCCTTTTGCACTGTGTCCTAGCGTAGGCCTCTGCTGCTTTTACCTTTCGCCTAGTCCGCTCGCAATAATTCGTCCAACGTGCAGCACGTGAGCCTACGCGGCGCGCTCCGAGAGCAGGTAACTCGGTTACAAAATTGGTAGGCGCGCGCCTGCGACAGAATGAATGTTGGTCGACCCGACGCGCCAATTCTGTCGCCTCTCCTAACGAAGCGATTTCGATGAAAAATTTGACCGAAATTGATATTATCGTCAAAGTGGGCCTAATTTTCGCAGAAACGTGCGCGCCTCCCCCACCATCCTAGCCAACGGTCGAGTTTCAACGATTACGCGCTCCGGCTACACAGTCAATACGGCCGAGCATACTGGAGGCAGTACGTACTCTGGTGCTCGTAGGTAGGCTACGTAGACGTACCCACTTACCTACGTAGTGGGCGTCTTTGTCCGCGCCTACGAACAGAAAATTCGTAAAAACGACGAAGCGCAGAGTCGCGTCGTCCGAGGTGCGGAACACCGTTTGCCGCGCGCTGCTCGCTCCGCCAATTAATTACCCAGGTAGGCTGCTAATTATTCGGCGCTTTACGTACGATTTTTATTAATTTTGAGGGCTATCGCGCGCACCGTACGCATCCCACCCGAAACAATATTCTGTCGTCTCGCGGAGGCGACCGCGTGCTTTTTTCAACCCTACCGTCTATACCCATCCTGCGCGTTGTTCACTTTATTCACGTGGTTCGAGCGTGTGGTCGCAGCCGCAGCCTCCCACCGTTAAGGAGGGTGCGAAGCTTTTCAGCGAGAACGCCGCGAGCCATGAAGATAATTAAAATTTAAGCCCTAAAAGGAAGTTTAATCGTCTTTGTCTTACACTGGGCGCGTAACGACGTACCCGTACCCCTACCTACTTACCTATTTAGAAACTTGATTTTTTCTACCTGCGAGGAAGTAACCCTTCCCCTTTCCTTTTGTATTCGAAAGAAAAGGAAACGTATTTCCAGTGTGTTACGTAAAAAAAATTTGAAAATATTGTGCGAAAATTGCGCAAAGCTGCGTTTTTACTCGCACCTTTCGCGCTAACTAACACGCGCCGCGCATAAAGACAACCATTCCCGCCATCCCGCCATCCCGCCATCCCGCCATCCCGCCATCCCGCCATCCCGCCATCCCGCCATCCCGCCATCCCGCCATCCCGCCATCCCGCCATCCCGCCATCCCGCCATCACGCCATCCCGCCATCCCGCCATCCCGCCATCCCGCCATCCCGCCATCCCGCCATCCCGCCATCCCGCCATCCCGCCATCCCGCCATCCCGCCATCCCGCCATCCCGCCGCCGACGCGACGACACTATCCCCCTCCCTTGGCTACCGAATCGAAATATCTTAACATTAGATTAAAAAACAATGCCTAGCAGGCGATAGCGTTAATTTTCGAATTATTACCTATTATTTGTGGTGTGGGGAGGCACGAAGAAAGATTTACGATGCTCCGAAGGGAACGCCAAACTGAAAGAGGTTGAGAACCTCTGCCGTAGTCTAACGTAAAAAAGCCACGTGTTGTCTTTTAAAATGAGACTCTTCGAAGTCGAAGTGAAGTGGCGAGCCTCTGTAGGACAGCCGCTAATTTATCATTTTCTCCCATTCGACTTCTAAGCAGACTGGTCGATTAGAAAAAAAAATTAAGTAGTAACAACGAGGAGCCAGCCCGAGCCTATACCTATCTAGGCGAGTGCCTTTTTAAATTTTCCGTTAGTTTCGGTCGAATTTGATGCAAATTTGACGATGCGACGACTAACGAAAGTTTATTGCCTAAGACGATGACGAAGACGAAGACGGCCACGATGGACGCACGGGTCGTGAATCGCACGCTCTTTCTCTCATCCGATCCGAATAGCCGTCAGAATCTCAGCTGGACGTGGCTCGACAACTAACTGGACGCCAGCCGCAGGCAACACGTAGGTGGACTGGACGCTGGTTATAACGTTTGGGGGGAGGGCTAAACACCTGTTCTGTTGCGCGGTTGGTGGCGCTTAGCCCGACCGCCCACTCAATCCGAAATGCGCCTACGTACGTAAATAATTATTATAATACGGTATTATGAGACGAATAGAAATTCGGCTAACTCGATTCACCTCAAATATTGCGAGTACCTAGCCACCGTATTACGCGTATGGATGACGTGCGCACCTTGCGTACCTGCGTCGACTCGACACGACTCGACTTCGAAGGGTGCGGGGCGGCGGCAGGTGCGGGTGTCGCGTCGAAATTTGCGAAAATTAAGATTCCATTTGGAGAGGCGCGGCTTCAGCTTCGGCTAATTACGCTCGCCGGCATCCACTCGAAGGGTATAAATGGGCCGAATTTCAGGCTCGCGTCCGCCAACACCCAGGCTGAGGCGAGTCGTCACCGAATACACCGCCACCCCACCCCACCCCACCCCCATTCTCACCATCTGCGAACCGTTCACCTACGCAGCCCTTCGAGTAGGCTACCTAGCCGAGCGTATACGTAGGTACGAAGATAATTTGGGCCAAAAGCCGTTCTAAACCGAACCGGAACGACCGCAAAGTTGTACCACATCATGTGGCGCGAAAAAGGGCCTCGAGATTTTAGCCGACTCGGACGTAGGTACCTCGGATAGGTTCTTACGTAAAATGCCGGAGCCGGTGAACTGTGGACCGCCGCGATGCTGCCGCGCTGCTTGCGGTTAATCCTCGATCGGATGTTTGCGAAGTACGTTCCACCGCGAAATTAAAACGGGACCAGCAGTTAGGCCGACCAGATAATCTTAATAGACGCGTACCCGTGCCAGTATTAATATAATTAGGCTACCGCGCGACGAGCACTCGCACGAGCGTAAACGCGGTTGGCGGCCAAAAACAAAGACACAACGCAAAACGAAACAAAACACACACGTTCGAATACGCGCGCTTTTACGTATGGTCGAATGTCACGAATGTCACGAATGTCACGAATGTCACGAATGTCACGAATGTCAAACGTGGAGACGTTGGTTCGAATCTGCGTGTGTCCGACTGCCGAGGTGCTGAAAATCTGTCTTGTAATCTACGCGTACGAAGCTAATCGTATAGGGGGTTACCCACCTAGGTACAGCGTGTTGGTAACGTGCGACGACTTTCTGCGAAAAGTGTGAACCAGTTTCGCAGAAACTCGAAGGCGGATGTTATAATTAATTACCTATTTGAGTTCGCTCTGTACGCGGCGTACGGAGCGAGCGCACACGCGGCTGATGCACCGACTACCGAGCCGAGCTGCGCGCCTATCCCGAATGTTCGAGAAATACGTCGATACGAGTTCGCCGATTACGATTAATTATTAATATTTTTTCCCGCGCCTAATTTCAGCGTAGAAAACTTTTCCTCGCACGAACGAAAGGTACGAGCCGAGCCGCCAGTTTTGCAGAACAAACGCTGCGACGAAGGCGAATGCTCGCGTACGCGCGCTTCGCGTTTCCACGTAATTTTTATTGAGACGCCGGATGGACGACGCACCGCTCTCCGCCTAAATTCGGATTTTAACGCGCCGAAAAAAATAACACGCAGCCAGCGGGTGGCGCGATCGTCTGCTCGCACCCAGCGAACAATAATACCTACCCAGCTAGAGTTACCGGCTTAATTTGACCAAAATATAAAACAGGCGGGCAGCCTACCTCCTGTATACGCTAGAAATGAAAATCACTTTCGCGGCTGTAAAAATACACGGATCAAAAGTGAATTAGGGAGCCGGGTTGATATAAGCGAGTAGGCGTACCTCTGAGACCTGCCGAACAAACGAATCGAATTTTTAATTGGCGGTTATATCGTCGTTACGTCGTTACGTCGTTACGTCGTTACGTCGTTACGTCGTTACGTCCTTACGTCGTACTTACCTGACCAACCTTTCGTATTTGTTTAGAATTTTACATTCGAGTTTATCGGCTGTGTTCGGACAAATGGGCGCAAAGTGCGCGTTTATGTCAATTGGTGGCGATGATGGAGTGTAGGTAAACATTGGCGACGAATGTTTAACGTTTACATTTAGCTGCGCACACCCGAGACGTAGGTATGTCGTACCCACTGCGCGTACACCGCACGCACCTACAGCCGATAAAGTAATTGCCACGCGCGCGTGTATTATAATTATATAATATGGTTCACGCAGCAGCGAGTGCCCTTTGCGAAAATGTTTTGCATACTGCGAGACTGATAAACGTCTTCCTCATACGCAGCGCGCGGGATGCTGCGTACGCGTACAAAAGAGAACTGCCAAAAGATGGTTAGGCAGAACTACCTGTCGAACTTTCTGTTAACCAATACCAAAACCAATACCAAAACCAAAAGCGAACGTACGACAGCCTGCTCGCTCTCTGGACGACACATTTGGTATTCACTCTCTCCATATAGTCGCCGAGAGAGGAAGATTTTGTCTAGATAATGGCTCGGCGAAGTGAAGACGATCGACGGTCGCTCGCAGCGTAGTCAACCCCGGACTTAAAAGTAGGTAAGGTACCCCTAATATAATAATAATATTGTGGTTTGTACGAATTCGACGATCAACGACGAGGTGCGAATGCGCGGTGTAGAAAAGTTTCAGTTCTTAATAAATACCTAATATAGGTATACTTAGTGACCAACATCTTCGCTATTTTCTTGAGAGCGGACTGCGCCTACCCACCCCACCCCACCCCACCCCACCCTATATGTGCTCCTCACCATCGATGGTCCTGCCTCCGTAAACATACGGTGTTCTTATAGTACGTTCGTCCAAGTTGAGTTTATTTGTGAGGTATGCCCAGCCAGATAAGTATATAACGTGGCTACAATTTACAATCGATAATATTTTTTTATTTATTAGGTCGCTGCGTTTGACGAGGCACCAAAAAAAGCCGAAAAAACACTATCGGGCGGCTATTCCGCTAATCCGAACTGTGTCAGTGTATGGACCAATAAGAAGCGCGTACGACTCGAACGTTAGCGCAATAGCCCTCCTAAAATTTTGTAATTCTGTTTTTGTTTGCCACGTCAAACACAACCATTATTATAGCGGTATTATAACCGAGCTCTTTTCTCAACCTTATTTCTTTCTTCTAAATAAGCGCCTATTGAAGTTTTATAATTTTAAACGTAAAAATAAGTAAAATACCCAACACCGACCTGTTTAAAACGCCCTTAGAAAATAAACTAAAGAAATTTAATAAAATTGGATAGGAAAGCATTCTAGTAGGGTGTCCGATGGTTTGAAGGTTGAACAGTACAACCGCCACATTAGCTATGATCTGTTTTTGAGATCGAAAAAACAAAAATATTTCTTTCACAAAATGTTAGAAAACGATTTCGTTCCACGTTAAATCCACCCCGCCCCCTTCCAAAACAAAAACAGGGTTGGATTGAGAGTTGTCAGAAATTTCATCCAACTTGGTCAAACATTAATGATAAAAATGAATGAAATTCGGTGTTGTGTAGTAAATAGGTTATGAAGTGTATACATTTTCGCACCCACCCATTATCCCTTACCGGACGTAAGTTACGTAATCTCAGGAAATAGCTTTAACTTGTAGGGCCTGTGGTAGGCTCACGAAGGTTTATGTTGAAGAAATAAAATTAAATTAGATTAAATAAATTTTCACAAAAAAAAAACGTGTATTGCATGGAATGACAACAAAATTGTAACTGAACTAACTGTGTAAAAACACGTAAAATAACGGCTCGTCAGAATAAGAAATAAAAAAAAGGTATACGCATCGACAGGCAAGTACAAAAATAGATAAAAATGACGTGGACTTAGAAAGAGGGTTGTGATAAGGCAAAATGAATTACAATAGCCTACAGATGCCCCCTTCCTAAAATGCGGAGCCCAGCCAATGTCCATAAAAAAAATACTTCTTAAACATTAATGGTAACATATCTAATTTTAATAAATAATATAATAAAAAGCATTAAATTTTTGATTCCGAATGCAGGAATAAAATCCATTGTACGTATAGAAGTAAAAAAAATTAAGCTAGAAAATAAATAATTAATAGGTAAAAAAAATAGTTACGATTGATGGTAAAACAATGCGAATGTGGCGCCAAAACAAATCTAATTGTAAAAAATAGATACATGGAGATATAAATACGATGAAACACAAATTAAAATTATGGGCTGTACCTCGCCGGAGGGGCTATTATACGACCTGACCGGGTAACACCCGGAATTGTATTAGAATTTTGTTGACGACAGGAGCGAGGGATACGACTAGGTTGAGGAATGTGTGGTGGGGTACATGGACGAGCAACTACGTTATTAAGGTTATTATTATTAGGTAAAGTTGTATAAAATGAAACTCTTTTACCGCTCGGTTGTAACAAACCACCAGTAGTTTGCGACTTCAAAATCGATTTTGGTTTGGCCTCTGGTGCCGCCGGCACATCGTAGCTACTGTCAAGCTGATAGGCTGGCTTTAGCCGATCTATTGAAACGGTATCCAATTTACCACAAATCTCCAAAGTAAAATACTTCTTGTTACGCTTTACCACTCTAAAAGGGCCATCATACAAAGCCTCCAATGGCAACTTTACTCGATATATCCTAACAAAAACATTTTTACAAGTAAACAAGTCTTTATGAACATACGTCTTATCACCTCTAGAGTGGTAGTTAAATGGTGTAGGACAACAGCCTTTGATGGTAGCTTGGAGTGGGACACCGAAACGAGAGATCCAAACATTAAAAACTACTTGCGTAACTTTATCCACAGTCGAGTCAATCATAGGAACCGCTTCTATCTAACGTGTAGCGCGATCCACAATTGTGCACATATACCGGTAGCCATCAACCAATTTCATAACAGCCAGGTCGATATGTACATGGTCAAAACGATCAGATGGTGGGAATAAACCAATTTCTGACTTCATGTGCCGCATGATCTTGTTCTTTTGACATGGTTCACAGGTCTTGCACCAGGAGCATATGTCCTTCGTCATATCCGGCCAAAAAAAATTCAAACGAAGTGTATGCAGCGTCTTTCTGAAACTAAGATGTGCCAGCCCATGTGTCTGCAAAAATAACGAAAAACGAAGGACTTTTGGGACAAGGGGGCGGTTAACATTACGGAAAAAACTACATAAAATGGTACGATTAATATTATTATGTTTAAAGGATACATTCTTGATGTGATGATTGTGGTAACCACTATTCTCAATCTCCAGAATCTCCGCATCCGACTTCTGGGCCTCTGCAATTTCAGCAGTTGATATCCCCGATACAACCACATCCACATGAGGGCGACTCAGCATATCAGCAATGAAGTTTGTTGCACTGGAGATGTGGACGATGTCTGTTGTAAATTGGGAGATGTACTCAATTTGACGCACGCGACGTTCCAATTTGCAACGCTGTTTCCTTGCGAACATTTACACCAACGGCTTATGGTCAGTTACCAATAATAACTCCCGTCCTTTGACCATGTACTTGAAAAATTTGAACACCGAATAAATCGCAAACAACTCCTTATCATACGGCGACCAATGCACTTAGCTGTTAGTGAACTTGGCTGAAAAAAAACCTAAAAGCTGCCGAGTCCCATTGCCCAAAATTTGATCCAGTACTGCACCATGTGCTACACCAGATGCATCGCATGTCAACACCAATTTTGCATCGTCGACTGGGAAATGCAGGAGTGTGTAGTCTGAAAACAACTTTCTTACCTTTTTGAAACTTTTCTCTAAGCTTGGCGTCCATACAATCGAGTACGGTCATTTTTTCAAGGATGCCCCTTCAGTAGTTCGTGCAACGGTGTCAGGTGCTCAGCCACATTCTTTGCAAAGATTCTGTAAAAATTAAAGGTACCAAACACACGACGAAGTTTAGTGATAGTATTAGGCTTACTCAAATTGCGCATAAATTCCACTCGCTTCGCTGTTGGTTGCCAACCATCCTTCGATATTTTGTGACCTAAAAAATCTGCAGAAGCACAAAAAAATCTAGACTTGTTAATGTTAATTGTAAGGCCAAATGCATGCAGTCGCTGAAATAGAATTTTTATATGTTCGTAGTGCTCTGTGTCGCTGGAAGAGAAAATAAGGATGTCATGTAAGTAACAAAACACAAAGTCAAGGTCAAAAAGGACTTCGTTTAAAAATCGCTGAAAAGTGGAGGGCACATTTTCAAGCCCAAAAGGCATTCTTAGGTACTCAAATAACCCCACTGGCGAAGTGACAGCTGTCTTTGGGACGTTATTAGGCGCAACAGGAATATTATGAAATGCCCTAACCAAATCAATGTACGAAAAAACTGACTTATTATTAAGCTTAGAAAAAGCATCGTGTAAACGTGGTAATGGATAACAGTCTGGGACGGTATGAGCATTCACCTTCCGTTAATCACCGACAATTCGAGTCTGGCTGTTCTTTTTGATTACAACGATTGGTAAGGCCCATTGCCCGCTGGAGCTGCGACACATGCCTGATGCAACCATACTTGAAAATTCAGTTTTTACAGCGTTGAATACTGCAGGTTGGAGAACCGGTGGTCCTTGCGTTGAGATATAATGATGAACACCGTGTGGAACTTTGCTCCAATACTGCGGTGGCTGAACAAGCTCGGGGTACTGCTTCAACAGGTCTAAAATACGAGCATCACACGCAACTTTCTCAGAAATAATGTTGACGCTAGGCTGTTCACACAAAAGGATATTGCCCGATGAGCTGTAGAGTGTGGCACCATGAATAAGGCGCTGACGGACTAAATTGGGTAACAAGTCGTGTTTCTTGAGAAAATCGGTGCCAATAATGGGAACGCTAACATCACCAACCAAAAAGTTATAGAAATACTTTTTACTGGTACCGAAATAGATTTTCATTTGTTGGCAACCAGCAACTGCAATCTCCGACCCATTTGCTGCGAACAATTTCTAGTGAAAATGCATAGGGGGGTCACGGAAAAAATACGTGAGCAAAATTGATACAGCGGAGCCAGAGTCAATCAGGAACCAAATACCAGACTTGGAATCCTGCATAAATAATCGTGGCGCTACTTCGGGCACGGGGACGCTAGCCGCACAGGCAGTCCCTAGTTGGCGTTTCCCGAAGGTGCGGATGGACTGGAAAACTGAGTTTTTAGCGCAACCTGACACACAACTCCGTGCTTTATCACCAAATTTTGCATGATACCAGCACAAACCGTTGTACCAGTCAGGTCGACGTGCGCGAGAGTGGGAACGGTGGCCCGGATGCGGTGAATCATGCCGCAAATGGTGTGAATTGTAACCCCCTGGACTGGAACCTCGCGATTGGCCACGGGAATAATTTCGCAATTGCCCACGACTACGATCACGTTCTGCACGAATTTCCGCAATTTGCACAGTCAAATTTTGCAATAATGACAAGAGTAAGTCATTATTTAGAGGCTGCGAAATTACGGCAGAATTAGACGACGCAACTGCACTCGCATTTGCAGGCAAAGGGTTGGATGCAGTTGCCAGCGATGGTCTCTCATACTGCTCGAACAAACGGTCTGCTAAATTAGCCTGCCTTTCGAGAGGGTCGTCTTGATATACAGCTAAAAACTCGCGGGTACGGGAGGGAAGTTTCTGCAGCCAAATAGTACGCAAAATTTTACAATCGGCATCTAATATATTTGGACCTAAAGCCTCCCACAAATGCGCCAGAATTATGCTGGATTTTTGTGAGGCATCAATATTAGCACCAGACAAAACACGATTCATCTTTTCTTCCTGCAAGATGCCATGCAGTTTAAGAAGATGATTTTTTGCTTGGGTAAAACGATCATTTGCGGCTGAAGACAAAATGTCTTTCATACTGGCTAAATCGGGTGCTGCTAAATTTTGTAGCAGATAGGAAAATTTTTCATTCTCACTAACTATGAGATTGGTGTCAAAAATCTGCTCACCTGCCAAAAACCACAGCTCAGGGTCATTGCGAGAAAAAACAGGTAAGGTAATACGTATCAAACGGATACCAAGTAAACTGCCTGTTGCCGCCATGTTGCCGGAACTAGCTATCTCCACCAAATTTGTGTCAGGCATTAGTTAAAAAATTTTCTTTATTTAGTTTTAAATTACACTCGTGAAAATGATAAGTTAGTTGAAAAATTTGATTTTTAGTCCTGTCACGGTTGCCACTTTGTAGGGCCCATGGTATTGTGATATAGACACGAGCTACTGCGCATACACCAGGCACAGTATATTTGGCAACAGCGCACAGGGTGCTGGAGTCTGTACTGGAGTTAAGACAGTCGCCAGACAGTTACACTTCAGTGAGGAGGAGTGTGACTACATATTTTACTGTCTTATGGATGTTAAACAAAATAGCGGCTAAGGCCACTCTATGGTAGCAGGGACAAAGTAAAATTCCTTCGGACCATGAGGTGTTAAAGATAACATCTCATCAAACTGACGATAAATAGGTATCAATAAAATGAAATCTATTAAAAAATAAATGCTAAATGATAAAATTTCGTATAAAAACAAAGTTTTTCCATTTTCTCCAAATAAAAAAATCGCTTCCATAAGAAAAGAAAATATAAATATTTCCCCTTTTCAACGCAACAAAATAATCATATGGGACTTTGAAAAAATTTCCGTAAATATATTACAATAATATGGACGACGAAAATATTTATTTATAATAAAATAAAATTTTTGCCGCCCTCAGTATCACGTAATAACGGCAAAAATTTTGTCGCAAAATTTTTCCCACCATCCGAAATAAAAAATATGTTGAGCAAATATGGCCAACGTATTGTAAATTAATAACTCAAAGATTTTTTCGTTGCTTGACTTCGAAAAAATTCTCGGAAAAAAACCACATCGTGTACAATAATCTTCGCTCCTGCCTTTACAACGAACGAGAACTATTGAAAAGAAAGAGAAAAAATTAATCTTTTGTCTCTCTCTTACTTATACAATTTGGATACGTTTCTTAAAAAAGACACAATCTCTACAAAAATAATAGAGATCGTGTCGATAATACACGAAAATGAAAGAGTGAAGGTCAAACAAATGACTTCGCTTAAAAAAGAAAAAAATGGGTTTGCAGATCTGTGCAAGCAATTTGTGTAGTTATATGTATAATTACACACATACACTAACACACTTTTGCAAGGTTAAGGCAAAAAAGCTACCCTACCATTACAAACAATCGTAATTACAAGGGAAAAACCACTACAAACACAATAAAAAAGCTGCAAACAGACATCGGGTTCAATATTTGCACATGCGTAGATACCCTTATCTTATGAATGTGACGAAATATTCAAACTGCATCGAACATTCACTCGTCTTTTGAATGATTTTGAATGTCGTCTGTTTATTGATTGTATGCTTTTTTACTGTTTTTTCTTGTGTTTTATGAAATTTTTTTTTCTTCTTCTCTTATTTTAAAAACATGCAGTGTCGCGATTAAACTTACGTCATTGCGCTATGGGTCGCGCCGAAATTAATTTTACGGCTTGACCCATATGTTCAATTAGTTTAAAAATTATTATACATAAATTAATTTACATGTATAATTCGCAAATATCATCATTGCGCCTACGGGTCATGCCCGATTTTTTATCGACATGACCCGCAAAAAATGATTGATATTTGTAAAAAATTTTTATCTGCATTTTTTATGTAAAATTTGAAAATATTATCATTGCGCCCACGGGTCATGCCCGATTTTTTATCGGCATGATTCGTGGTGAATGATAGGTATTTTTCAAAAAATTATTTTTTGTAATTGTGTCAAAAAATTCTCATGGGTCATCATTGAGCTTACGGGTCATGCCCAATTTTTTATCGATGTGATTCGTAATGAATGATAGGCATATGAGAATTTTAAACTTTGCATATTTCGTGTAAAAATTAATTAAAAATTCATTGCACTTACGGGTCATGCCCAATTTTTTATCAGCATGACTGGTAAATAAAAATATATTTTACAGAGTAAAAAATTTTTTTCCTTTTCATAAAATTTATTATTTACAATAAAAATTTATTTTCCATTATAAAATACATGGTAGTGAAATATTCACAACTTAGTATCTGTTAATTACAGATACGAAAATGTCTATGACATCGCGTGGATCTCGGCGATCAACAAGTTCGAGATCGTCGCAACAATCACCGCCACCACCACCACCATTACCTGCTACTCAGGATGGCCAGCAACCTGAAGAGGTTGTCAACCTCCTTGAAGAAGAGGAGTTAATGGAATATGATGCCGACCAACAGCGGACCGTACAACAACAACAACACCAACAACCAGATGCAAACGAACAACCACAAACCACATCACTCAGGGATGTACAAAACATCCTTGAGTCTCAAAACATTCTCCAGCCTTCAACTTCCAGGGTAGGACCTCCTCCCGGCTTCAACGTGCTTCTAAGCCAACGAATCTCTCCCAATATTGGGAAACCTCGTGAGCAATTGGAAGCACCTTTAAACCGGGAGTGGGCTTACCCTGAAGATCGTTCTTGGGAAGGAAGTATTAGTTCCTGGGAAGAACAAGTGGTGGACATGGAAATTTTCCACGGAAACGTAACCGCCGCTGTCGGTTATGCCAAAGAATTGGAGTCGTTGCTTAACAACCCCAATTTAACTCGATTAGCAGCTCGAAGACAACTCAAAGCAATCGAGTTTCAAATCAGTGAGCTACAGAGGATGCCGAGAGGAACCGATCTTCAGCTGATGATACTGGCGAGAACATATATTCGTAATCTCCAGTGCTTTGAAGCTGAAATCGAGGAATGCTTTCCAAAGGATTCCCCAATGTCCGTTCCTCTCCCATCATTTGTAGATCACCCACCGATGAGTGTTGACCAACCTCAACACTCATCTAGACGCAATTCAATTGCGGGACAACAACCAGTTCCAGAACGCTTGTCTTCAAAAAATACTGATGAAGCAATTTGCCAACAAAGCAGCGGAGGCGATAATCGATTTACAGACTGCCGAAAAAACAGTTGAAAAGCTGAGAAGCCAACAAAGAATGCGTGAAGAGAAGATTGAAAACACGTTTAAAATAGCATTTGAAGATTTCTCTCAGCAGTTCATTCAACCGATCATCAAAAAATGTAAGACTAACGATAATATTAATATAATTAATAATCGTAAACGTAACACCCTACCTGAAATTACAATAAATGAAGAACCAGTATCCAAAAGAATTTCTACTGATCCTTCACCCGAGCATTCTGTACAATCAACAAATTTTTGGTACTTCAACAAATGAATTTAAATCCCGTTAATTCAAATTTAAACTCATTAACCTCTTAATAGGAGAAACAAATAATTCCCCTATTTTTTCCGCAAATGAAAACCCAATACCAAAATGTTGGGAATCGGACAATTCGATTCAGTCAGAACAACCCCTGATGAATTTAAAACCCCCAAAATTCTACTTAGAAAAATGGGATGGTAAAATTTTAACCTATCCGGGCTTAATTCGTAGCTTTAGATTATACGTACACCTACGTAATGACATCGCTATACCACAAAAAATTTCGATTCTTCAGAGTGCAATACCTAAAGATATAGTTAAAAAATTTAGTCACTTTGCCTCTGACGAAATTGGTTACCATCAACAATTACAATTTTTACATGATCGTTATGGTGATCAATCCAAAGTTAAAGCTGAAATCTGGTATCAGATTATAGCTTTCCCAATTGCAATCGACAATATATCGTCCATACAAGATACCATGGATGGTATAGCTGTTCTTATAGATAGGTATAGAATTATTTCTAACATTTTCGATGAAGAACAGCTATTTAACGTAGCGGTTAAAAAATTCCCGCCACGTTCATATTTAAATAATTTAAAGAACCTGGAAAGACATGTTTCACATTTATTTTTGCCTATTCGTGAATTTGTAAAAATCCACGAACTTTTTGAAGACAAAAAAGGTCCTCAAAAACAAAATCCTGTAAAAACTTTTAATAATCCCAAAAACTTTCAGGATTTGAAAAAAGGTCAGCCTAAAGGCAGGCCTATTTTTGCTGCTGCTAACTTTAACGAAGATAGCAGTAAACAAAAAGGAGGAAAGGATAAATCCAATCCTCAAAAACCTAAAAAATTAGAAGATAAAAAACCCATTAATAAAACTAATGTAAAACTTCTAATGTTTCAGAAGAAAAGAAGCGCGAAGCTATTAAAAGGGCACAAGAGACCCCAAAGAGTGTCATGTTGACACCTCTTTTGGGCTCTTGCACCTTTTCTAATGGTAAACACCTAGCGCATTTATGCTACAACATAAATACGTTAGAGTCGCGCCTGGAATTTTACACAGATAATGCATTATGCATTACCTGTGCTGAGGCTCACAATGAAGGCACACCATGCCCTTATCTACCAGCAAAGAATTGCAAATGGTTCAACTGTTAAGGTGAAGACCATCATTCGAACCTGTGTCCGAATGCGAACTACCCAATAACCAAGGGTATCACTGACGCTTGGTATACGATGCTGAAAGAGCGTAAAGAAATACTGAGTAAGCATAAAATTGATTCTTCTAATCAAGAACCAATTATTGGAAAAACTAATAAGTCTTCTACTTCACAGGAAACATTGGTTATAAATGAAAGTGAATCATTCGACAAACCAAGGTTATCCAAAGAACAAAAAGAAGCACTGCCGATGGACAGTAAGTCTTTTGCTAATTTTAATAAATTTAAAAACAGTAGTACTTATTTGGTGTTTGAAACGTATGCTCAATCATCAAATTTACAAAAACCAATAAAAATCCAAGGATTTTTTGATTGTGGAAGTATAGACACTTTCATTAATAAAAAATTTGCATTCGAATCCTTGAAATGTCAAGGATACGAACACGAATTGTTAAGACTTAGTAGCTTACAATATCAAAAATCAAAACCTATAAAATCTGACACAATCAAATTTGATCTTTTCACACCTGGTGGAAATAAAATTGCAATTACAGCTAAAACACTCGATGTTCTTACCTGTAATTTAAAACAACCAGATTTAACAAAATTTAGAAAAGATTTTCCTGAATATGCAGATATACAATTTGCATCACTGACGAATGAGCATACGATTCAATTATTACTTGGTAATGATTATATGTGGTCGTTCGTTATAAATATTATTCATTTAACCCCCACACTGACACTTATCGAAACAAAATTCGGGTATATATTAGGAGGTTTAATTAATAATAATTCTATTATTGACAATATGTTCACACCAGTCTACTTTACTGACCCACAGAAAGTAGAGAACTTATGGAAGCTTAATGCTATTGGCATTGAATCTAATAATTTAGATGAAGCCCATGCTGATGCTCAAGCTTTACATTTGTTTTACAAAGAAGTTGAATTGGTAAACAACCGCTACCAAATCAAGTGGCTTTATCGTAATTATCCTCCACCATTAGGGGATCATTACAATTTATGTTTCAAACGATTAGAAAGCCAATTACCAAAATTTAGAAAGTGTCTGGAATTTTTCAAAAAATACATTGAATACTTTGAAATGCTAATTCAATTAGAAATGATTGAATTAGTAGATCCGAAAGCTAAACCTAGTCTAATCCATTACATGCCTCACAAAGGCATTTTGGATTTAACAAAAAGCACTCCTTTAAGAGTTGTTTTTGATGGCTCTGCCAAAACAAAAACATCTAAACATTCAATTAATGATTGTATGTTTAAAGGAGCTAACTTTTTACCAGATTTACTACAAATACTTCTGACTTTCCGCAAAGATAAATACGCAGTCATTGCAGATATTCGGAAGGCTTTTCATCAAATAGGTTTTCATCCAGATGATAGAGATGTTACTAGATTTCTATGGATTAAGGACCCATTAAAACCATTAACAAGAAACAACATTATTACATATAGATTCCAAAGAGTACCCTTTGGAATAATTTCAGCACCATTTTTACTCGCGGCTATCTTGTTGCATCATTTTCAACAAGCTGATCCGGAGTTTTATACGAAATTTGCTGATTGTCTATATGTAGATAATCTAGTAACTTCTTTACCAACATATGAAGAAATGAAAGATTTACACAAACGTTCCAATAAACTCATAAATGACATTTCTATGGAACTATCTCAGTGGGGTACTAACTGTATTCCATTGAGACAGGATTTTGATCCTGAACATGCTTTAACCAAACCTCAAATTAAAGTTTTGGGTTTGACTTGGGACATGGATAAAGACTTAATTTTCATTAGCCAACCCAAAAAACAAGATGATACAAAAACTTGGACCAAAGGATATTTTTTGAAAGTAATTTCTTAATTCTTCGATACTCATAGATGGTTCTCACCAGCTTTTATACCTTCCAGAGTTTTTATTAAACATCTTTGGAATGAAGGATACAAATTGGATAAACCTTTACCAACTTCGTTACAACCAGTTGCAACGGAGTTAGTTAAAGATTTATCCCAATGTATTAACTATTGCCTACCACGAAAAATTTATCCGGGAATATATAACCCGAATAATTGTCAACTACATACCTTTGTAGATGCATCTCTTGATAGGTAAGTCAAGAATTGCTCCAATGAAACCTATGACAATTCCAAAACTGGAGTTGTTAGCGGCACTAATTGGAGCAAGAGGAATAAAAATATACAAAAACCTTTAGACTTACATAACTGCCCAACCTATATATGGTCGGATAGTAAATGCGTTTTAACTTGGTTGTTAGAATGTAGAGTCTTAACACAATTGTACTAAATCGTGTCACAGAAATCAAAAGCTTACCTAATATAGAATTTAGGTATGTCCCTTCAGCTGATAATCCTGCAGATATTGGCTCTAGTGGTTCTATAGTGAATGAATTATTTCAGTCAATTTGGTGGTCAGGACCGGACTGGTTAAATAAAGATCCGGAAACTTGGCCTAAAACTGATTTACATATAATTCAATCATTACCAGAATTATCTGAAGAAGAAAAAATTACACCAGTGTTCCACACTATGAGAGAATCTTTTAAAATCTCTCATAAATTATCAAATTTGATACCTGAAACTTCAGATAGCATTTTTGATAATCGTAAACCTGCAAAATTGAATAGAAAACTAAAATCTCGCAAGTTACATATACCAAAATTTGTGATAAATAAAGAAACCTTTGCTTGTGAAGTAAAAATTTTTACCACACAAACAGAAGTATCTCAACAAAATTTGGAAATGTCTGACTCAGTTTTAGATCTTTCAAATAAATAAAACGTAATTAAAAAGAGTGTACCATATGAAAGTTTTATACACCAACCTATGAATACACCTTTTAACATTAATTTAGAAAAATTTAACTCTTTAGTAAAATTAAAACAAACATTTTATAGTTGCCTAACAGTAATTAGGAAATTTAGTGCTAAAAGACTTAAACGTTCTAGATCAATAAAACCCTATGCAATATTGCCTAATAACTTCCAATTTGCTTTATTGTGTTTTATTTACGCAGACCAGAAAAAGTATTTTTCTGATTTGTTTACAACACTGTTGTCACCTAATCCACCAGATTATGTGACATATGACAAATTTCATATAGTTTTGGATGAGTCTGGATTACTTAGACTCAGAAATTATATACCTATAACACCATTTACTGAAGATGTTCTATCCCCAGTATTACTACATTCAAAGTCTCATTTAACAAAACTGATTTTATTAAATATACATACTTTGAATTGTCACACGGGAATCAAATTTACAATGGCAGCCTTTTGCCGTACTTATTTTGTACCTCGTGCAATGCAAGTTCTTCCAAAAATATTAAAGGGAGCCTGCATACTTTGTAAAAAACATGACAAAAAACCTTTTGCGCAACCAATGCATTCCACCATGCCAGATTTTAGACTCATGCCTTTTTCTCATCCGTTCACTTATACAGGAATTGATGTTTTTGGTCCTTTTGCGGTCTTTGATCAATACTTACCAAAAAAGAAAAAGGAATTGGCAACCCCAACGTCACCAATATACAAAAGGTGGATATTGATATTCACTTGTCTTTCAACAAGAGCAGTCTACTTTATTTCACTCTCGTCTTTAAATATGAGTGAAATATGGATTGCTTTACAAACTTTCTTTGCTGATCGTGGCACACCAAAAGTGATATTGTCTGATAATGCAGCACAATTCACATTAATTGCAACATTTTTACCAAAATTTTGGGACACCTTTATTTCAGATAAAAATGTCCACGATCAACTAAACCAAAAAGGAATAACGTGGCACTTTACACCTGCGAAAGCTCCGTGGTATGGTGCCTCGTTTGAAAGACTGATAGGAGTTTTTAAACAAATGTTCTATCGAGTAATGGGTCATCATGCTCATCATCAACTTAATTTTCAAGTTAGTCTTAAAAATAATCAAGTTATGATGAACGAAAAACCATTGTGTCCAGCTGTTGATGATGTTGAACAATGGACTTTAACCCCTGCTCACTTTTTACACGCTAACTTCCGTGTATTCACATTAGATCTTGATAAACCTTTGGATGAAATAACTCCAACAACAAAAACTTTACAGAATTTATGGAAAATTGATCAAGATTTGCTCATCAAACTTTAGACCACCTGGAAAGGACTATATTTCCCATACCTGAGAGATAAAGTTCGCAAAGGTGTAGATAATGTATATCAAACAGTAACATTTGAACCAAAGATTGGTGATATAGTCCATGTTCTGGATTATATGACAAAACCAGGTATTTACAAAATTGCCAAAATTGTAAACCTGAACACTTCTCGCGATGGTAAAATCCATCATGCAGAAATCTTACTACCTAGTTCGAAAGTTGTTACAAGACCCATAAAGTTTTTAGCACCTTTGGAACTAAATAGTAATGACAAAGTACCAACTACCTCAGGTTGAAACTTAGTCATATCACTTGATCTGAAAATACATACTATACTAAGCAATCGAAGGATTATAAAAGGAAATTGGCACCTTTTAATACCCTTCTAACTGACTTAAGAGTATGTTACATCTCATTATCATTGTCTAGCTCCCTTATGGTGAAAGCGAATGATAAGTGTCAGTGGATTGATCCAAACAATTAGAGTTTAAATAGTTTTTAACTACACTTTAAATTCTAAATACAAACTTGCTAATTCCTACTCTTCCTTTCACAGAATCACTCCATTATGGCCAAAATTAATCGTTCCTCTAACAATGTCCAGCAGTTTGTGGACAAGAGTCAATAAAAACCAAAAAAAAAAAAAAAAAAAGTTTAATTAAATTAAAATGTTTTATTATTATTATAATTTTTGTTTTTTGACTTTTGTTATTAAATCTTAGTGTATAATATAAGTTGTTTTTTATTTTTTCAATAAAATTTATATTATATGTATGTTTTTACCTGAAAAGGTAAATTTCTTTTTCAGAACAAGTCGAAAACTGATAAACTGGTCTCAGAAGATCAGCTTGGTGTACACCGCCCCCAGTATCGTGATATAGACACGAGCTACTGCACATACACCAGGCGCAGTATGTTTGGCAACAGTGCACAGGGTGCTGGAGTCTGTACTGGAGTTGAGACGGTCGCCAGCAGTTACACTTCGGTGAGGAGGAGTGTGACTACGTATAAAATAGCGGCTTAGGCCACTATATATGGTAGGCTCACGAAGGTTTATGTTGAAGAAATAAAATTAAATTAGATTAAATAAATTCGCACAAAAAAAACGTGTATTGCATCGAATGACAACAAAATCGTAACTGAACTAACTGTGTAAAAACGAAGTACGTAAAATAACGGCTGGTCAGAATAAGAAAGAAAAAAAGGTATACGCATCATCGACAGGCAAGTACAAAAATAGATAAAAATGACGTGGACTTAGAAAGAGGGTTGCGATAAGGCAAAATGAATTACAATAGCTTACAAACTAAACTAAAAATTTCGAAACTGTCCAAATGGATCGTTTTTATCGAATAAGAAATATCGTAGAAGAAATAATCCGAAAGAATGAATGAAACCGATGGTGGTGTTGCGGCCGTCTTCAATCCGACTTTTATTGGAATTATTTCGACGCGCGCGGCAGATGCTTGCGAATGCGGACTGCGTGAAGATCGTCGTGAAGGCGAACACCAAGCTTGAGAGTGTTCGAGGCGAACGATGAAACCAACGAATGCTTCGCTCTGGCGACCGAATAAAGAAACACGTTGGTCGGCTCTTCTGCGAAGAACAATTTATGGTAGTCGATTACTTATTGGCTAACCCGTTTGTCGAAAATTAAGCCATTTGAGCAAACTCGAATACTATTTAGATTTCTATTTTTTCATTCCCACGTAAGATCAACGTATAATCTCCTTCTTTTTTTTTTTTTTTATGGTGACGAGTAGGCGTCCCCCTATTGGATGGATTTACCTCAAATTTTAGTCTTACCTACGCACTTGGGTCATCCGTAGATGGTTTCTACCTTCGACTATACGAAAAGATACTGGATCATTAAAGAACGACGATTTGCAGTTAGACACGCCGACGCTAAATAGCCAACCACAGGGTACCGTTTGACGTGCTTGGCATTGCGTTTATGGACGCTATTCCTCGCGAATTTAAGGGATGTCTTTATAGGATGCACTTAAAATTGGTCAACACCGAGCAAAACGTCGAAAATACGCACAACGTACGCCAGGGTTGTGTCTCGACACTGAAAAGAACATTCGTCTCGTAGAGCTTTACTGGTCCAGTACTATATAGTCGGAGGTTCGTACCAAGTTTAGCTTCAAAAACTCGGCTATAAAATGTATAACCGAGTGTTCTTTTGAAAATCAATTCTCAGTTTTACTTCGGGCTTAAAAATACTATCAGTTTTGAGAAGTGAAAACTCAAAAAACTGGCAACTATAAATAAGTCAGAAATTTTTACAGGAAGTTTAAATAATTATCGACCTGCCCGGTTAAAAGTGTGTTCTTTAGGATTTTATTGTCTGTTCTGAGAAGAAAAAAACTCGGAAACTTGGAACTTTGTTGAAAATTTTCCTCGAATTTTTTGTTTTTGGACCACGTTCTTTTGAAATTTATTTCTTAGTTCTACTTTAGGATTGTATTGTCAGTTCTGAGAAACGAAAACTCAAGAAACTGAAAGCTTTACTTAAGCTCTGACGGGTCTAATTCCTAAGGCGAACCTTTTTAATACGACAACTCGTTTATAAAAATCAATTCCCAAATTTCTCGCAGGTATCCGAACGTATTAAAGCTATTTCTGATTTCTGACAGTTTGTAGCACCTCTAATGGGTCGTAGACTCGTATGTATAGGATATTGTCTTTAGGTTAACCTTTCTAATTTAACACATTGTTCGTAAAAACCTATTTTCAACAGGTACCTGAGAGTATCAAATGTGTTTCTGATTCTGATGGATCGTAAGTACCTCTGATGGGTCGTATAGCACATTTTCAGGTTAATCAGAATTCAACGCCTCATTCATAAAAATCCAGTCGTCCATTTTAGGATACTTTCCAAAGGAAAATATAAATAATTCATTCGATGCAGTGGTGGGACCTGGGGGCGGAACCTGTAGAAAAGCACCGATCCTGAGTCGTAGATCACGAATATATAGGTCATCCAAATTCTTCTGTACACAATATATACGTAATTATGTATATATATATATATATATATATATCTCATTTTGGCACTTTTTGAAAATCTGCGGAGCCTTCGTTGTTTGACCGATAGCAATAAAACTCGGGACAGCGTTAGAAGCTTTCATGGGCTATACAGTGGTGTTAAAATTTTTGAAATTCATCCGTCAGTATCGGAGGAATGGGTTCTCAAAATGTTGCAAACACACCATGTTGTCATCGCGATAACTCTCGCAAATTAAAAGATTTTGACTCTAAATTTTCACGTTCGTTGAAAATTATTAAGGACTGGTTTGGTATTGAATTTGAACAAAATCGGTCCGCCGGTTTTTGAACGGCAGCCATTACAAAATTTAACACACTTTTGTAAAATACGCACTTACCGCGGTTGATGCGCGGCAAAGATATTTCACTTGTAGAGAGGTACCTTAGAATATTAATTACATTTCTGATCCCGATTCTGATGGGTGGGTAGCACCTCCGATGATTCGTACCATATCTTCGGGTCAGCCTCTTTTAATACGAGACCTCATTTGTAAAAATCTTTCCGCCCGTTTTAGACCGGTACTTTGCACAGAAAAACTCTAATTGGGAATTAAATATGAAGATTCGTCGCCGTCGCATAAAACTGAACTCGACACGCCTGTGTTACCTGCATAGTACTTTTATGATTCCGGTAATTTCAGCGAAAACTTGTAATATAGTAAAATTATTTTAAATATTACTATAGCCCACGTACCCAGTACCCATCTGTCTACCTACGTAATTACGTATCGAAATGAGAAAAATTTTGATTGGAAACAGCCTAAGCCTCTACCGACTTTTAGCCAGTTTCATTAATGGGAAACAACGGTCTACTAATTGTGCTAGTTTTTCTTAATAAGACGTAGCCCAAAAGACCGCGAACTTGAAAACAAAACGCTAAAAAGGAAACAGTACGCGTGTAGTCCTGCCAGGCCAAGCCATAGGCGAGTGTGCCAACCGGGCCAGTTGTGAACAGAACTGCTCACTCGCACCAAAAGTTGCATGCAACATTTTTTGCAAAGAGTGCGCAAATAACGTATTTTAGAATGGGGAAATAAAACGGGGAAAATTGGTGAAAAAATAAAAGAACCGAAGAAACAGACTTAAAAAAACAGAGACAGAAAATGAAATTGGCAAAATCGGAACCTTCCCCTCCCCACGCAGCACCGAAAGGAAATTCTCATTCGAAACTGACGCGCGAGCGAATTTGCAATAAAATTGAAAAACAATTAACCGACGCAAACGATAATAAAAGAAAACTCTCACCGTCTTAGAAACTAGTTGTTGTACCCCAGCTAGCAGAGGGCCCGCCTTCTACTTGGCGGGTCCACGGATCATCAAATCCCCGTCGTGTCGAAATTAATTTTCAAGAAAAACAAATTAATTAATAATTTATATTAAATGGTCGATATAATAAGTCACTGGAAGGTGTGGGAAAACTAAAGGAACCAATTAAACGTGAAAAAATAGGTCGAATTGTGAGATCTGTAAAGGGTGAGAAAAATAACCGAACGAAGAAGAAAAAGAAATATAAAGGAGTGGGCAAAGCGGAGTGGACATGCCTCCAAAATAGTCATTTCTACACATTTTCAGAGAAATTAGTTCCGCGTAGATGCGCTAGCATCGTCATTTTTTTTCCCTTCGATACGACTCTTTAAATCAGTGCCGAAATTCGGCGGGTGCAGGGTGCAATGCCTTGGCAACGTCATCGATATACCCGCATATACATATATATGAACATCCTTCCACTCGGTAGGGGTTACGGCACACTTACCAGCCAGACATCAGATCGTGAGTATCGTTGGCGTGTCCTTACGTGTGTGTAGGCGTGTGGTTGTGTGCGCCATCCTTATAAATCGAACACGTTTCAATTTCGAAACAAACTTCTAATTTTTCATTCGATAATTCCTCAGCCTTTATTTTTGTACTAGAGGGCTAGGAATGGTGTTGCTGGAAAGAGGCGAAAATGTAAGAAATTTCCATCTAATTTTCTTATTACCTTCGAATGACGTAGAATTTTTAATTTTTGGAATCTAGGAATCGTTCCTCTTTCACTCAACGATTCCTCACTCTTTACGTAAATTAGAAAGACGGAATTGGTAACGCTGGCAATAGGAGAAAATTTACCTACTATCCGTATATGAAAAAAAACCTAACTAATAGAAAGTTTGCCGCTGTAGTACCTACTTGGTCTTTGAATATTTTCACTTTTACTCGTCAATCCTTCACGACTACAGCCACAGTGGCACTCGCATTTTTTTTGTTCTTAGCGATTTCCTTTTTTCTTATCTTAGTTGGTCCTTTTTTTTTTAAGGTTTTATTTTATTTTTTTCAAGTTTTAATATCAGTTTTGTAAATAAGTTATGGAAAAAAATAATTCGTATAAAATCCGCAATCGTGCCTACGTAGCTACCGTGTTTCACCGCACAGACTGGTTAAATTTAGAATTTCAGATCACCAAATTGAATCGGCGGTTTTGAATTACGAAAATCTGACAGCTGATTTGTAATCAGCAACCAACAAAACTCTCAAAACATCGATCACAACGTCCGGTTTTCGCAGTACTTGATTGAATTTTAAATCTTAAATGCTACGTGTTTTCGTGGGCGTAGCCTACGATCCTCCAGGCGCCTGGCGGGCGTTTGGAGAACTCCTGTACCGAAGCAATGTAGGTACAGGAGGACTGGGCTGAGGTGGTCGCCGACAGTCGTTGTCGGACATCAGGTGCGAGAAGGTGTGTGACGACGAACTACTTTTATAGTCCTCGGACGTTAAATGAACATTATATTATAAGTGCCAATCCGTAGTGGTGTACTACCACTATACGTGTATCGTGTTTTTCACTCGAAACTTCCTTTTACAACATTCGACTACGATATCTTTTCAGCGGATCCGAGACTCTATTTTTCACGATTTTATCACATTTGAGGATGCGTAGATACGGTCAGTGAGTCCAAAAACTCAGTCTGCAGATACGTGGAGAGTATGGCCCAGTTACCGAATGCAAATTGCCACTTTGATGGAAGCGAGCCACACCTTTTGGGTAAGTGGGTACCGTGCGAAGCCAATACGGTCCAGTTATCAACTTGGTGTCAGCATATGCTGTTTTCACGATGCTATCGTTAAGGCGAGTATTACGAACGTGTATTCTAAGATCCGTTACCATTTGCTACAATTCATGTCGGGTGGCCACTTACTGGAAGGCCGTTGTTCCGCGATACGTCATTTTTTTATCTTTTACAACGTACCTAACAGTTACAATTTTCTTTCATCGATAAAGAACTGAAAAAACGGCGCAAATAATAGCCTATAGCGTACGGTGCGAGAAAGTAGCCGAGTAACTCAAAACGTCTTACACTTACGCACTTGTTCAAAAAAATACGGGTCTGCGACTCACCTACCCCATTTTGCTGGGTAACTGTAACTACGCCGTATAAGTGTTTAAAAAGAAAAGCGCGAGTTGCGCCCAGCATACTCGTGAAGGATTGATGTCACGATGTGTGAACGTAATAATAGCGCGGTTGTGCGAGTGTGCGAGTGTGCGAGTGTGCGAGTGCGCGCAATGCACGCAACCTCGCAGCTACGCGTCGTATAACACGCAAACACGCGCAAACCATAGTTACGATTGTAAGAGTTTTATGGTTACGCAAATCTGACCATCGTAATTCTGGTTTTGCCCCTACCATGGACACCGAGTGCTAACATGTCTACCCATCAAAACGCGCGGACCAAACATTTTTTGCTTTTAAAAATTTCAACCTTGCCAGCGCATACGGTAAAGAGGTACACGCTGTAGTGGAGGAGTTTACTATGTTGGTTTAACGTCACAAGGACAAATATAATATCTCGTTGTCACACACCTTAGCTCTCGCCTCGCTGTTAGACAACTGGTTGGCGTCGCCTCAACCCAGTCTCTCCAGTCATGTCGAGTCCTCTGCGCATCGCCAGTGCGCACAGGACTCGTGGCTACAGCCATGACACACGCAGCCACCTACCTACTAACTATCGCGTTTGATTCCTCCAAACATTCGGCATAAAAAAATTCGAGCCGCACGTACGTTCGTAAGAACAACGAATGGCTCTTTCTTTCGCCTATATTTTTGAATGTCGCAAAATCGTGGCCCAACTAGCCGACCTCACCTTGCAGACTGTTTATATATGTAGGTAATAGGTACCTATTATGAAATACTGTAAGGTCTGAAAACTGTTGCAAACACTATCATATTCCAGAACCGTAGCACTGATTTGCGTGAAACTTTTCAGAAAAAATTTCGTTTCCTCTAGGAAGGTTTATAGCCATCGTGGGAGTTCGTGGCTCCCTGGGGGTCGAGTTACGAATTTTCACCATCTACGTGGACGAAAACATTTTAAATTTCCAACCCAGTTTTTTATTAAATCAATTCTTGGACCTTTTTCGAACGCGAAAAAGGGGTAGAGGTAATTCTTCCGTATATTTTTCAGCGATAATTATATCGCAAAGTACGTTTTTCGATCCGGTTTGAAACAATTGCCGAGACGTTTAGTGTCGCAAAAAGGTAGTTAATGTAGTGGGAGAAAGCACCCGCGGATAGACAGACACTACGTGGGTGACGGTGACGGTGACGGTGACGGTGACGGTGACGGTGACGGTGACGGTGACGCTGCGGCGTGATAGACAAGTCGTAAGTATATTGTAATTATTATATAAGTATAACAACTACCTACGTAAATTCGTAATATTATATTAATAAAGAACACGCTCTACTTTTAAGTCGATTAAAAAGAGGAGGCTGATGCCGCCTGGACGAAGCCCTCGACCCTTCCCCTCCGTTCGATGTGGAATGAGGTGTGCGCGAAATCCACGAAGTCATTTTGCGACGTACCTTTTCGCCAGCTTTTTGCTACAATTTTCATCCGATTTCGAGGCACGAAACCTATTCCTACGTGAAAAGACAAATTAAAACGAAATTAAAAACAAAACCAAAACAAAAACAAAAACAAAAACAAAAACGTTTTGGCTGACGAGATATTCGTCGTAGCGTTGCGAGTAAGCAGAGTGTTCGAAACAATGAAAACAACGGACCTGACAATGGCGGATGGGTCAACTCGTCAACGGCTACTTGGCTGTCCGGCTGCTGTCCGGCTGGCGTGCATTTGCAGTATTATGACGCTGTAGGTGGCCAGCGACAAGAAAATCTGTGGACAGAAGTCACGAAATTCGCACCGCGTCCGTCAACGCGGTCGCGTTTAACAGGCGAAAAAAGGGGTGCGAGAATATCTCGCAGCCAGCTTACGGTGGGGTTCCGGAGTATCACCGTAATAATTATTAATTATCAATAGGTACTTAATTAGGTCGCCTAAGTGCGGCCTGGTGGTTTCGTACCGAGATGACGAGCTTCTTGTCGATGGGCAGAATACTGGCAGCGGTGAGCCGCGTGCGCCGCGTGCGCATATGTTCCGCAAAGAATTTCACCTGAAATGCGGGTCGGTGACGTCGTAAGCGCAAATCCGCTAATTGCCGAGAATTGGCCAATCGTAGCGACCCGCGCAGCCCTTTCGAAAGACAATATAGGCACCTACGTGGTGCCGGCTCAACTGCCGTCGACTCGCCGTCCAAAAATTGAATGCTGGCCGATAGGGCTGGCTGGCTGGCTGGCTGCCTGCCTGCCTGTCTTCTCTCTTCAGCACCTATACCTACCCCATCGCTTCGAACAAAATTCAATTTAAAATGGCGAACCTTGGACGACTGCGAGGCAGACGTGGCCGAGTAGGGAGGCCATCAAAAACGAATCGCAAACGCGACTAAATGCGCGGTTTCAAAAAGCGGAATCGCGTCATCGCGTCATCGCGTCATCGCGCTGTCCGATAAAGGATCGTTGAACAGGTCACCAGTGGAGGGAGAAGTGGGTCTACTTTCTCACGTCAACGACAACGAATGAAAAAGGATACGAGCAGCGAACTTGTTTCGGAAAAGTGGTGCCGCTCAAATTGGCCGAAAGAAAGCTGCAGATAACGCAGGTAGCGAACGTTGCGGTCGACAGCCGACGTGGCTACCCGCGTGTCCAGAAAACACAATGATTTTCGATGACACGCGAACCTTTCCGCTGCCTAAGTAAGAAAAGCGCGTGAGAACGCGGTAAGCTCGTAATTGTTACCCGTAGGTATCGCAAATCTAATTGAAATGGGACCCGGCGCCAATGGAGACCGTACTACCTGTGGCCAACTTTCAGCCGATTTGATCCGCACCACCACTTGTCCGTGAGAAGTGGGCCGCGGAGGAGTGGGCTGGGCTGTGGTGGGGTGGGGTGGGGTGGGTGCCATTTTACGCGGGTCCGAAACGACGTAAGTTGGAACGGCTTGACGTTACCGATTATGTGCGCGTACCTAACGAGGCTGTGCCCGTTATCCGCGTAGTCGGCGCGACACGCGATGCCGCAGAATGGGAAAAGGTGTGAAAAGTGTTGGAGCCGCCGGCGCCGCACCAAGTGAACGAGCGCCAACCGAACCGAACCGAACCGAACCGAACCGAACGGCGACCGAAATGCAGAGGCGGGCCCAAGTCGACTTTCGAGACGGTAGGCGAAAAATACGAAAGAGCTGCGGCGTGCGGCCCGAGTTGGCCGTTCAAAAGTGAAAAATAATCGCGTAGGTACGTCACCATCAGCTGAGTTTTGGCCGGCAACTTGGCGATCGGAATCGAACTCAAAGTCTGCATACACTCGTAACCCTGCGAAAAGGCGTCAACACGAATGAAGATATACCTAAAATGTCAACTCGGGTGGAACCGAAAAAGCTGGCCGCGCACGGCGCCACTTTTCCGCTTGATTTACGTAAACGAGGGGCAGCGAATATTTGGGTACGGCCACAGACTTAAGGGGGCCGACGTCGTCATTCGTTGGTCGCGGCACGACGTCGAAGGTGGCCAACCTGTTGCTTTTTCGCAGCGACTAGGGGCTGGCGCCTGGCTATCTAGCGTATATTTTCGTTATCTATTTTCGTTTGTTAGCCAAAGTTAGGGCGACGCAAGGAGACATATGTTAGTCGGCGGGCACCGGTGCTGCAGTTAGGTGGGCCCTGCCTACGGGTAGGTAGGTAGCCGCACGCAGTTCGCACGCAAAATGCGACGCGCGATTCGTGGACTCGGCTCGCACAAGCGCACCGTCTGCAGCCTAACGTACCGACCCACGAAAGGTTAAGAAGTGCGACGCGGCAAACGCGCCGCTCATGCGTGGCTGAAACTACAGTTTCAGCCGGACGAGAGCAGACGCAGGCTGCGCGTACGACCTACCCGCCGAGTAAAGCCGCTAGTCTCGCCCTCCACCTCCGCGATGCGACGCGACGCGACGCCCGACTGCCACATCGCCCATTCAAACGGCTTTCTTATCACCATCCGGCATTTTCTCCACGGCGACCGGGTCGGCGATTTCGTGCGAAGCGAAACGCACGTAGCGGCTGCGAGTGCGAGACGGAGGATAGCCTACGCTGTCGGCCCATCGCATCGAACGCGAATATCGGCCAATGGTTGGAGCGGCGTCGAATTGTCAATTCTGCAATTAATACGGTAGGTAGACGCCTTTTCTACCGGTTCTCTCGTCGATTACGTTTAGGCGGCTATTAAGCAACTCTGCGCGCGCAGCGCGGTCGCCGGCCGCCGACCAACTGTAGCCGGCACGGGCGCTTTACGGGCGAGCAACGAATACGCGCAGGTCGCATCGTTCGTGTCGCACGGTTAGCGTGGCGTAGCCGTGGCGAGGGGCGCGGAGGTGAGGGGGTGGTGGACCGACGGTAGACCGGGCGAACGGAGGGGGGACGGGGCTTGCGGCCACGTACGGGGCGACTCGTTTTTCCCGTTACCTGGAGACAAAGGTCGGAGCTGAGGACGGCGACCGCGTGAATGGCGGCGAAACACAAAAGGTAGGCGGGCGCGTGCAGCACGAGCGGACGCAGCTCGCCGTAGAAGACGAGTTCGTAGATGCGGACGAGCAGTTCGACCGGAAGCGTGATCGCCGGAATGAGAAATCTGCAGCCCATCGAACTTTGGCACAGATCGGCGGCCGAAATCAATCGCTCGTAACGGTCGCGCAGAAATTCGATTCTCGAGGCGGTGGTGGCCGACGCCGTCGGCTGGTCGCCCATCGCGGCGATTTGCGCGCTGAGGCGCGCCAGCTGGCCTCTCAGCTCGATCAGAAAGGCGGCGAATTCGGCGACGATTAAAACGCAAGCGAACCGCAGGTAGCAGAAGCCGAGAAAGGCGCTCCACTCGTCGTCGTCGTCTTCGGCGGCGGCGGCGGCGGCGGCGGCGGCGACCGTCGCCGTAACGCTGCCGAGCAGCGCGACGGAGACACACGTCCGCCACCACCAGCAGCGCCAGCAGCGCCAGCAGCGGAGCGAATGGCGAGCCGAGCGCGTCGTTCGCAGGCTGCAAATGGCGGCCAGGTGGCGGCGATCGGTGGCCAAGCAGACGAGCGACGAGGCCACATTGCCGGCCACCATCACCAGCCGGTCGCCGGACACGCCGCCCCACGAAACGAACGCGCGTTCGGCGACGCGCAAGTTGACGGCCGCCTTCAGCGCGACGCACGCGACCACCGACGCGCGACACGGATCGCATTTCAGACGCGTGCCGACCGCGTCCGTCGCGCGCGTTTCGCACACGCTGCTCAGGCCGGCCACTCTGCCCGCAAACCGAAGCGTTCGCGTCGACTCGTGAAACGGACGCGTTTTCGCACCGCATCCGCGTTCGACGTTCTCCATGCTGCGACTATATCGTCGATCCGTACCTACCTAAATAATAACGACGACCATAATAATAACAATAACGATAATACCTAATAACGATAATGATAATGATAATAATAATAATAATAATAATAATAACGACGACAACGGGCAGGCTGCTGATCGGCGAACGAAATTCGAAAATAGTGTGCGACGCGCGAAGCCCAGCCGCGTTGAAATACCGTTTACCGAATAACCGAATCCGGCCCAAGCCCAGCAAAGCCAAACAACTCGTAACCAACGAATACCTGCGAAATTCGTATTCGTAATGAAAAATTGACGCGAAAAGTTAGGGCCGGCTACGCCGCCACACGACGCGTTTACCCGCAAACGAGGGCAGAAAGATGGCGGGGGGGAAGCGGAGAGGTGGCTGCCCACAACTCGCCTCCACGCAATTATATTACGCCCACCGTAGGTATTGTTGTGGCTACCGATAGCAACGTACCGTACCGTACCGTACCGTACCTTACCGTATCCAGCCACCGGGTAATAATTCTAGCGAGGGCCGGCCGCGGTCAAACTTGACGCCCAAATTCGATTCGAAAGGCGATTACGTAGGTCGCACCGAAGACTTGGTATTGTGTGGCCAAGTTATCAATTAACGTATGCGCGGCGGGGCAGCCGATAAAAAACAAAATTTTCGAGTTGGCGCGTCGACGTCGAGCCCGCAGGCTGTACGAATTTTCGTGGACGCGAACGCAGCGCCAAAGAACTGCGCAACAGAACACCACCGCCGCAGCAGCCGGTCAACGAATTTTCTAACAGTCGATCGTCCACCAGATTGATCGTTATTTTTTTTTTTTCGACTAAATCAATTAAAATTAATTAACCAATTTTGAAAAATCGACCCAACTACGTTACTACGATAAACCTGCGAGTCGGTCAAAATTAATTTGTTTATCAAAACTATTTCGCAACATTATTGCCCTAAATTATTTTTCCTATTTTGCGCTATATTCGACGCGCGTGTGACCCACGTAGCCGCACGCGGACACATAAAAAAAGAGTCGGCGATGGTACCCGTGGCTGAAGTGAAATTAGCGTCTGATTTTCATTGGGTGAATCAGTCGGAGGTGAACACAGGCCGAGCTGTCGCAATCGAAGTGGATACCTAACGCGTTTCACGACTGTTTTTCAGTTTGCTACCATAGGCAACCAAGTTTCACTTCAAAAATGGTCAGAATTGCACCTACGCAGGTGTGATATGGTCCTCGCTCGTCTCTACCAGTACGCACTCTTCATCATTTGCGACGACATACCCACAGCTACTAATAAATATTTTCTGCGACGTCACGTGGTCGTGTCTTTGCGCACTGTATGAACTCGCGCACTTCGAACGGCGGCGCGACCATTCTAAATAATGATACGCTCTCTCCACATAATAAATACGCCGCTTATTTAATTTATTCCAATAAAAATGTTCCTCGCTTCTGCCAGAACAACGAATTCTACGATATTACCTATCATACTGTAGCAAAAATCCACGCCTGACGCGAGTTTAGAGCGCCGCAAAGTGGCGCCTCAGGGCTTGTATACGGCCGCGTAAGTACTCGCATTACAGTCGACGTGTCAACTTGGACGGTTATTTCAGGTCAAAGATGACTTATTCGTAATTTTTTGGCGCTAAACAACGACGTATCGGTGAAAAGAAAATTTTTCACGTTAAATTAGGCGATGTATGGAAAGTTGGGTGCGACAAAACGGCGAGCTGCGAATTCGGTATTATTTTGACGCTAAAAAACGAAAAGTGTGCGACGCGTGGTCCACGCAGTAAAATTGAAAATTACATTTTTGCTTTAAAAAATTCTAAACTAATCCGCGGACCATAAATTTGAAGTTAATCCCTTTGAAAGCGGAACTCTGGTGGACCTGTTTTTGCGACTATGGGGTCGCAGGTAGGTGACGGAGCGGTTTATTTAATCCGTAAACGCGAAATCGATTTCCATTCGAGAGATTCACCCTAACGCCCCCCTGTGGAAGTTTTACTTCAAAGTAGCCCCCAAAATCGGAAAAACCCAAAGAAAGGGGCGAGTCGGTGAATGAGGCGGAACGAAGAGAATGAAATTACAAGTAGCCCTACGCGCAGCTCGGACAGAGACGGAGACGGACAAATATCGTACGTTGTAAACACTTTGCCGAATAACTGTTTTTTTAATTTCGTTGTTGGTCCATACCCACCCTCGAAACGAAAGAACCGATCAACGTACATTTTTTCATCTCACCCAACTTACCGAATAGCTGCAGCTGTTCGGAGTATCTCACGTTGGTGAGTACGCCCAAATTCATCGTAACAACTTACTCAGTTTTAAAATTGAAAATTTCTTCTATCAAGTACACGCTCGTAATTAATTAATTTTCAATCACGAATTGGGGGTGGGAGCTTCTGCGGACTGTCGGTAACTTTTCAAGGCCTACTTCCATTGGATTTCCGAGCCAACGTCCGACATCAATCGTCAGAAATGCGTCAGTTGCGCAGATTGGACGTAGGTAGGCTTCTATTCGCGGTGGGTACCTAATAAAAAGAAGTAGGAAGTAAAATGCAAATTTTTAAAATTGAATTCATAGGGAGGAGGAGTTATCAGCCTTTCTGCCTCCTTTACGGCACCGACGGGCGCGGCGAAATATCGCCGCCAAAAGGCAACCACCCGGACGCTTTCGCCGATTCTATCGCATAAGCAAATTGAGTTGGCGATCGGCGTATTTGCGCCGATAGGCCATTCTCGTCAAAAACGAAACGGTAAAAACATCGCTTCGTCCTTTCAGCGGAGCCGTCGCTTCGAACGCGAAAGCCTATACATATTTTATGAGCCGTCACTCGCGTCGAAATCGAAAAATATGTATCCATGGTACCCGACCGCATTGCAATATAGGTTTCCGCTTTCATTGTTTCGCATTACACTTTTTGTTGTTACTTTTCGTTTGGACGAAAAGTGATTCCCTGACACGTGCGATCGCAAACGTTTCACTTGACCTAATTCTCCTTTCAACGCTTTTTCGCGTACCCACCAACAGCCACAACACTTGACGCGAACGTAGGCTGCAGCAGTAGGTATCACCGATACGAGCGCGGGTAGTGTGGGTACTGCCTAACCTGCGCCGCTGCGCCGCTGCACCCGCTACCTGGCGAGCGGGCGCCGCACGCTTTCAATTATACGGTATGTCGGCGCAGTTGACGCGATCGCGCTTTGCGACCAGTCGCGCGAATCCGTGACGCGAACAAATTGACGCGACTTCGGGTGAAAGGCGCCGAAAAGCTGCCATGTGCTCCGTTTTCGAAATATTTCGCCAAAAACTGAAAAAGTAAGTCAACCGCCGTAGGTAAGTAGATACCCGTTCGTTGTTTGGTCATTCGATTTGTGCCCAACCCCAACGGAGAGTACGGATGAAAAAGGCGTGCCCACTCGGGGCCCCCCCCGCCGTCAATCTTTTTCCCACTCCTTTCGGTAAGTTACCCACGCGAGTACCTACAATTACCTGCCTGCCAGACTGCCAAACTGCCGCCCTGCCGCCCAGCCACTTTTACCCGTAGCGGTGCGATGGTGTGTGTAACGGCCAAAAAAGGTGGTTTAGTACTGGAAACTAACCTCTTTTGGGGCGATTACACTTCCTTCGATATACGATAATATTCACAGGAATATTATAGTATTCGAGAATTATTTTAACTAATTGAATTTTATTATCCACAACTATTGTGGACCTTAACTAAATGAAAGACTTTAATTAAATTGAAACACACAATAAATTTTATCACTTTACTTTTAAACACAATATTAAATTTACAAGTATTCATTCACAATCTAAGACTGGAAGAATATTGCAGGTACAGTATACGACTGACCAGTTTATTTACAATAAAATATATTACACTTTTACGCAGTGTCAAGATTACAATTACGATACAATTAATTTAGTGAAAACCAGAGTTTATATACCTGTCAAGGTATATGGTTTTCTATGGTGTTGTGTATGAAGTAGGGATTTGCTGATTTAGGTATTTAATTATTTCTAGAATATTTGGGTACCAGAATGTTCAGGTACTCGAATATTCTGCTAGAAAACGTGTAGTGGTTGTTGGCAGGAAGTAACGGTACTTTCGCCAGTTGACAGTACATATTAGGGAAAGAATTTTCTTAATAAGAAAACGTATTTTTCTGTGAACGAAATATGTACGTCTATATTAAAATATGACAAACATGTTTGTTAGACAATTCTCCAGGGGGAAGAAAAAAAAAAGGAGAAAAAAAAATTTTTTTCACAGCTAGTTTAAGGGAGAAAAAAAAATTTTATAATTAATAGTTACTTTTATATATATATGAGTAAATAAATACATAAAAATATATGGCATAAAATGCAATTTAAAAACTTAGGATCTAAAATTTAATATACATACTAATACATAAAATTCTTAGGTTCCTAATGTTTTTTTTTTTTTTCATATTATATTTAACATATTTGCATTTTTTTGCATTATTTTTTTACAATGTTGTACTTTTAGCAATATACATTTTAGTATTATTTCGATAGGGATTTAAGTACAAATATTTACTTATTCCAATTATAATTATAGTTAAGATAAGTAACTAGGATAGGCAGATTATATTAACCATATTAAAGTTATTATTATTTTCAAGATTAGGGATTTCTAATTGAATATTTTTAATTTTATTTTCGAGTTTATTAGTGGGAATAGAATGGGGAACAAATGATTTCCATTTTGGATTATCTACCTTTGATGTTGCGAGATCT
The DNA here is from genome assembly GCA_011428145.1 of Ericerus pela. Lineage (NCBI taxonomy): Eukaryota > Metazoa > Arthropoda > Insecta > Hemiptera > Coccidae > Ericerus > Ericerus pela. The sequence goes on along the minus strand of WOFM01000422.1, from coordinate 497,680 downwards.
ACTGCTAAATCAAAAGGTTCTGTGGCTTCTGAGAAGTAAGTCCACAGGAAAGGGAGATGATTTTCAATTTTTATTGTCTCTTCGAGGGATTTGGAGAGGCAAGGTATTTCAGTCGGTATGATAATATTGTTTTTATTATTTTTATCAATATTTTTGATCTGAATATGACAAGGTACATCTAGGATAAATGTGCCAAGGGCGTCATTATTTATTTTTAATTGTTCGGATTTTTTTGTTATTGAATTTGTTGCAATTAGGGTATTAAAATTTATTACAGCAAACTTAGTATGTCCAATGGGGTGTACAAGTGTTTGGTTATTGTTAACTGTGCACTTAAATGAACAAGATTGCAGTAAATTTTGGTTTAAATCTTGAAAGAAAATTTTTCGCACAAGACGATAGTTTATCATTTCCTCGATTTGAAGGGAGATAACATAAAGGTTTGTCGGAGTTACAGTAATGGAGATTAGTTCCAGAAATGTATCTGTCAGTATTTGATCTGATTTCATGAATGATTAGAGAGGGCTCTTGATCCTAACTACACAGTTCATTAGTATGACTTTTGAATGTGAGTGGTACGAAGTCAAAAATTTCATATTTCGTATTAAGATTTTTTAATGGTACTTTAATTTCTAATTCGAGAGTATTTTTGTAAAAATTACAGTTTACAAGTTCTGCATGGTAATAATTTTGAATTTCTGCAATGGGGATGGCTAGATCTAAGTCTAGGTCTTTTAATTTTGTATGTAGTCGCAAAATGTCCTGTTCAAGGATAGTCTTAGGGATTATCAATGACGGAATCATATGGGACTTGCAAGATGTTAGGATGTTTGATAACCTAAAGGTATTTACCAGGTAACTGTCATAGAAACCTTGTAAATAATTTAAAGATATCAATAATTCATACTCTTCCAATGAATTTTCCATGAAAGAGTTTGTATGGGCAACAAAATTTTTCATAAAGCGATTTGTATGATCAATCAAGTTATGTAAATTTGTAGAGGTATTTACTAAAGATGCATGTTCCGAAAGTAGTTGGTTTTTTATTATATAATATTCATGTTTTAAGGAAATTTTGTTTGCTAGGAAATTTCTTCCATCGCGGAAATTAAGCACTCGACAACAAAATCGTAGCGCATCTCCAAAGAAAGATCTGACTGGAGTAAAGACGCTTCGTTTGTTTCAAATTGCTGATAGGGTAGAATAAAAATCTTGGATGAGTGCCAAATTTTGATTTTTTAAATTTTTTATGGAATTTTTTAATTGTAAGGCCATTTTTGCGTATTTGCAGTTTTTCCATTCGGTAGCATTACAAAATGCATGCTTGAAGTTAATAGATAGGATTTTATCTGCTGACTCGTGTAAATCTAATTCTAACGAGTACAGAATTGGAGCTGATTTTGCATATACGTAAATATTGTTGATTTCCTGGAAATAGGCACCTGTGGACGCCGTGGTAATTCAATATGTGTCGGACGACGTTCGTTGTGCTGCATTTTTGGAAATTAGATATACGTACATGACAGCGATTATTTGAACAAACATTTTTTACTGAAACAGAAAGAGAAGAAGCAAAGTCTCACTATTTCTCACTGTATCAAGTAAAATTTGATTATTCGAAGGAAAAATTATAGCAACATTAAGCATAATTATAGAATTGGTACATTTAGGTTATTCTTATTTCGGACTTATAATTTAGTTTGTATTATAATTTCGAAAGGTTTTGTTCGTTTCAAGTTTTTTCTTTAAAAGCAAATTTTGTTTAAGTTATATTTGGAAAGTTCGGTAAGAGAAAAAAAAAATTTTTTTAACATGGCATCATCTTTTCGTTTTATGGATGAGCGAGTTTTTGTTTCAACTGGAGTGGTAGAAGCAAATGAAACTCGGCTTCTAAGTGAAGTGTTTTTTGATAGTGTAAAGCCTTTTCAACATTGTCCTTGTGAAGCAAGGTTTTATTTTTCATTACATCGTTTGTTTTCATTGTTATCCCATGGATCACGAAGCTTGAGTAAAGAATCTTTCAATTGGGAATTCCAGTCTCATCGGGTTCCAGACGAAGAGATCCACGAGGATTTTTGTATCTGGCAGCATAGCATTCAATTTGCTTGCTGTCCCGAGTCAGAGGAATTTTTCCAAAAGTTCCTATTCAACTTACGTGTCCTTTACCTGCAAGGATTAAGTATCGAATTTGGGGTAATGGGAACTAGGCTAATTTTTTAAAGGAGAACTTTGCTTACGTATTCACCATAATGTCGGCATACTTGCAGGTATTATGGTTGGGTTGCTTTGCATATCGCAACAAAGCAACGAAACTGTAAACTTGGAATATGTCCACACTGATAAGCATTATGTAAGCAACTTTATCCAGGGGGAGGCAGGGATAAAATTTGTTCAGTTTTTAAATGCATATTATCATCCTCGACTCATTGTCACATCTTCGGAGGCTGGTTTCCAATTTGTTCGACATTACGACGCCTTGGAACGGAGTTTTGCCCTTTCAATCCGAAGTGGATGGTTGATGACGGATCCAACGGTGTATACATTTACATGGGATACGCCATCCATCACTGGTGCCTTGAGTTCTGATGAGTCTACATCAACTGTAGATCCGACTGTGGTCACAGTGGCAAATTCACCGATGTCAATGGACTCAGAATCAAGTATGAGCGGGGAAAATTTGGGAGAATTTCTTGCTGGATATGCAGACACTTGGGATTAAATAGTGAGTTTTTATACAGAATTTTTATTTAATTATGTCGCATAATTTTATCGTTTAATAGTTTCAAAAAGTTTGAATTTTATTATTTTGCTCAGCTTAAGAGCAGGTTTTTATTTACAGTAAAAATTTGCAAGAAGTCAGTTTTTTACAAAGAAATAATAAAGTTTTTGTTTGGAGCTTCTTACAGATTTTTTTAATATTATAATTTTTATTATTATTTTTGCCAACCTATTGATGATTTTTTTACAAAAATTATCTAGGGACAGTTAATTTTCAAAAATAATAAGACTTATGTTTTATAGGGGGAGTAAATTTAGTCTAAAAAAAACTTAAGGTTAAGGCGAGGACGGGTAGTAGACTCTACACACCCTCTATGTTTTTTTTACGAGGGCAACCCCTCGGTTTAAGCACAATTTAAGTTGAGATGGGGGTTTCAGAATTTTCATCATTCTGATTTTTATTTTTTTCTTCGTGAATATTTTCACGAGACTTGTACGGGATTAATCGTCGTACATGAACTGTTTCTTCGTAAGCAGTTTTGTCATCATTTTTAATGCGAATAACGTAATTTAGTTCCGTGACCTTCTTGATAATTTTATGTGGTCTGGTGTATTTTAATTTATTTTTTGCAACGTTCTTTGATTGTCGTAACAATACTAGGTCATTAGGCTTAAAGTTAATGATCTTATGGTGAGCGTTGTAATGTTTTGCATTTTTTTCTGATACTTTTTTCGCTAGGATCGGCGTTTTTTCTCTCGTTTGAAGAAGTGTTTCGATCTCTTCTTCGCGAGTCTTTGTATTATTTGATTCTTCGGGAATTTCGGGTAAATTTATTTTTGGTTTATATCCGTGAAGTAAATAAAATGGAGATTTTTTGTTTAAATGATCGATTGGACTTGAATTATAAGCAAAAATAATTTTGTTTATAGTGTCAATCTACTCGGATTCATTTGAATGTTTGTATTTGGAAAGTGATTTCTTAATCACACCATTAATTTTTTCTACTAATCCCTGCGATTGTGGGGAGTAGAAAGATGAATAGACCAACATAATATTATTTTCTTTGCAAAAATTTCGAACGGATTCATTCGCAAAATGACCTCCGTTATCACACGAGATTTTTGTGGGAGGGCCATACGTATGACAAATAAACTTCAAATACTCGATTACACAATGAGCATTTGGATTTTTTGTGGGACGTATTGCACAAAAGTTGGTACTTTTATCAACACCTACGAGCACGTACAAGTGTTCGTAGTCCGTATTGAATTTTCCAATAAAATCTATTTCCAAATGAGAAAAAGGTTTTGGATTTTCAATTGCAATATGCTTGAAATGACCAATCTCTTGCAGTGAGTTTTGCATCATTTGACATTTGTGACAGGAGATAACATACTCCGTTACTTTTTGTGTCAAATTTTTAAAGAAAAAGTAATTTTTCACCTTATTTTTGGTCTTTTTAATTCCAAAATGACCTACATGCAAAGGATTGTCATGTAATTTTTTTTAGAATTGTTGGAATTAAATTTTCGGGGATTACAGTAACCGCTTCATCGCAAGATGAGGTTGGGTTAGGTAATTTTTTTAATACATTATTTTCGTCAAGAAAATATAGTTTAATAGACCTATTTAATTTACGAAATTTATTTTTATCTTTTTTTACTTCATTATAATTTAATAATGATATAACATTTTTCCAATGAGGATCAATTTCCTGCATTGTTTTTAAATTTTTTGGAAGTTCAATTTCTGTTTTGGGGACAGGGTCTTGAATTGAAACTTCTGTTTGATCATTACGATTAGGTAATGGGGAATTTGGATTCGAGATCTTTTGGAGATTGGGAATCATGGGATGGGACATTTGGTTGGTAGGGGAAAGGAGGATCTGTTCATTGAGATTTGTTTTATTAGAATCTCTGTTTGATGCAGATTGGGTAACTACGTTTAATATAGTGGGGACATTTGGGGGATTTTCAGAGTGTAAATTCTGAATGGGACTTGTGGGTTGAACCACAGGGTAGTATGGGAATGTTGATGAGGGTGAAGGAGGGTAAGGGTAATTTTGGGTATTGAGGAAATTATTTGGGTAAAATTATAAGTTCTGGTTTTGATAAAAAACCGAATTTAATGGGACCATTTTTTCATTGTGAATTCTACAAATAGTATTCACATTTTTTTCTCCTTCAGGGAGTGTATATTTTTTATCCACCAGAAATTCACCATATTCGAAAGTAATTTCGTCAGGTTCGTCATGGGGACGGGACAACATATCAGCCATACAATTATTTTTTCCGGCAATATATTTTATCTGAAAACTATATTCATTTAATTTTGAGATTAATCTAATTAATCTCGGGCTTGGGGTATTAAACCTTTGATGATAAATCAATGGTTTATGATCAGTGTATACTACGAAGCGTAGAGCAAGTAAGTATCCACGAAAGTGAGCCAGGGCATTCGTTATGGCCATCATTTCGAGGTCAAACGAACATAATTTTGTATGTGCAGGTTGGACTCTTTGAGAAAAGTATCCAACTGGATGTTTGTACTTTGTAATTGGATTAGTTTGCAGCAATACTGCACCCAATGCAATTTTTGAAGCATCAACTTCCACACAAGTTTCTAGTTTAGGATCATAGATCGCTAAAACTGGTTTTGAAATCATAAATTCTTTTAGTTTTTCAAATATTTCTATATGCTCTAGGGTCAATTTAATTCGAGCGTTTGATTTGCTATCAGTTCCTCTTAGAAGATCACTAAGGGGAGCTGTAATTTTAGCCAAATTATAAATTAATTTCCTATGATAATTTATTGATCCAAGAAACGATCGTAATTGTTTTAAAGTATTAGGTGGGTTTAAATTTTTAATTGCTTCTATATTTTTATTTAATGGGGAAATTTCATTATATCGGACAGTATGTCCTAAGATTTCAATTTCATTAAAAAAGAATTGACATTTTTTTGTTTTAATTTTTAGATTTACTTTACTTAGTCTTCTAAGTACTTCCCTTGTATTTTCCCAACATTCCTCGAATGTCTCACCGAAAATACAAATATCGTCGAGGTAACAAACCAATTTTTTTCAAAACATATCATGGAAGATGTCATCTACGATAGTTTGGAAAATAGACGGGGAGATATTAGTCCAATTAGAGTAGAATTGAATACATATCCGATTCCATCCACATTGATACCAGTGTACTGTTTAGATTCTTCGGTCAGAGGAATATGTAAGTTTCCACTGTTTAAATCAATAGTAGTGAACCACTTTTTATTTCTTAAATAAGGCCATATGATATCAATTGTAGGGACGTGATTGTTATCCATTATTATCCTTTGGTTCATTCTGCGGTAGTCTACAAGAACTCTATAAACACCGTTAGGCTTCTTTTTTACAAATATTGGGGATTCAAACCTTGATTTTTGTTTTTTTAATACACCTGCTTTAACTAGGTCGTCGACCAGTTTGTGCAGTGCTTCGTGTTCTGCGTGAGAGAACTTGAAGTTTTTACATCTTAATGATGTTTCATCGTCAACACTGACTTTTTGTGGAGGGACTTTACAGATAGAAACTTCATCTGTTTTTCCACTAAATATTTGATTATTTTCATTAATTATTTGATACGTTTTAATTTTCTTTTCTAAATCTACTTTTGGACATAGTGGAATAGTATTACCACGACTCTCCGTTAATATTGTATCTTCATTTATTATTTCAATTTTGCAAATATTAAAATCAATTGCATTTTTTAACACGAATTTACCGAGGTATTCACCTTCGTAAATTACGTATGGTCTGTCGTTATTATTGACAGCCATCACAGTGTTATAACTTACATTTAAATAAAACTTGTTTTTATTTTCCATTGAAATTTCTTTATGAAATTCCAAATGTTGGGGAGGAGTCGCTAAGATAAGCTTAGAATTTTCCTTAATTTTATAAGTTTGGGGAGAATAAAATTTAAATGGCTTAATATAATTGGGAGGGTATTTTTTTTTCAAGGGGATAGTTGTGACATTCGGGCATGTCAAATGTTCGCTCTTTGAAACCACACAGTAATGTGAATTTGTTTTTATTGAAGTCCATTTTTGCTTTATGGGTTGACAAGAAGTCGTACCTTAAAATGACTGGTTCGACCAGATTTTGGACAACGTAGGTGAGATGAGGATAAACACAATGATCAATGGAAAAAATCACATTGGTTAAACCTATTACATCTAAAAGTTTAGAGTCAGCACTACAAAATCTTACATCGGTTGAAGTTATCAGTTCCTTAAAATTGACTTTATTCAAAACATCTTCAGCAATTAGTGTCTGTTCCGAACCTGGGTCGACTATGCTAAGTATATGTTTGTCATTAATAGCAAAAGGAAGATGAAATTTACATAGGGCAGTGTGATCAGCACATTCCTTTGTTTCAAAATTCACCTTACTAACATTGTTAACCAATTTCAACTCTTTGTTCGAGACATCGCTTACAGCTGATGAATCATCTGTAAGGGGGACTCTTATTTTTTTGAGCAAGCGTTTTGGCTGTGTAGGGAATTGGATATTTGGTTTTGGGAAATGGGAGGCTGGACTAACATGAGCGGAGCAGGAGATGCAACCGTTTGAGTGTTAGCAGCCACGTAGTTTTGGGGATATTGGGGTACATTTGGAATAAAATTTTGATAATTTGGGAAATTAGGAAAATTATTATTCCATTTTGGAACATTATTATTATTCCAGTTTGGTACCCAATTTTGATTAAAGTTACGATTATTATAACCGTTATTATTCCGAAAATTATTTCTTCGGTAATTTGGGTCATAATTATTTCCTTTTTAATTAGGATTAGGACTTTGAGAATAGTTCTGGTTATTATTCCAGTTCCTATTCTGGTTTTGATTCCAATTATTTTGATTTGGAATATTATTATAATTGTGGCGGCCGCCACACTATACGTCGGTGCATAAAACTATACTCACTCCCTCGATCACCGTCACCCGGCACCGTGGCCGAGTGAGTACGGTGCTGCCTTTTGTGGCGGTGAGCGAGGGAGGTTTTTAGGTGTTCGGCCGGTACGGGTTCGAATCCCCGTACCGCCTGAACACCTAAAGTGGTGACCCCGACGTGATCCGGGAGATGGAATATTCACGCCATCTCTCGGACACTAGGCGAACTACCGACTGTACTGTGGTGCGTCACACCGCCGGCTCTCTGCGTGATGGCGCTGGTGGACGTATGCCACGGAGCGGTGATGTACAGGAGGGGCATCGCCACGTTCCGGTGTACGCTCCTACCTAGGCGCCTCCGTATGGGAATTCGTATTACGCTCCGCTATACTGGGGGGGAGTGGTGTGGCGGCCGCCACACTATACGTCGGTGCATAAAACTATACTCACTCCCTCGATCACCGTCACCCGGCACCGTGGCCGAGTGAGTACGGTGCTGCCTTTTGTGGCGGTGAGCGAGGGAGGTTTTTAGGTGTTTGGCCGGTACGGGTTCGAATCCCCGTACCGCCTGAACTTCTAAAATAATTATTATTATTATTGTTATTATTATTATTGTTCCTATTTTGTTTCGTATTTTGATTTTGGTTAGGGTTTTGATTTGAATTTTGGTTTGAATTTTGATTTGGGTTTTGATTTGGATTTTTATTTTGAGGATTTTTATTCTTCTTGTTGTCCGGAGGTTTGGAAATGTTCGCTATTGCAGCGCTCAACTTCTCAAACTCGGATTTCCAATCAGAATCAGAAGAAACTACGTTTGAAGTCGTTTCAGATTTTTTCTCGGTAGTTTTTCCTATTTTCAATTACTCTATAATTTTTTCCAATTGTTCTATTTTTGATCTCAGTAGGGGATCTGAGTGGCCAAATAGTTTATCTTTAAAATCTAGATAATTTGAAAAAGCTTTGTCCAATTCTTGTAAAGAATTGGGCTTTTCCCTTATTAAAAATTCCCTTTCTTTTTCGGGCAAGTTTGAAATTATTTTTTCGATTATACGTTCTTCCGTAATTCCGGATTCGATTTGTTTTAAAATTTTTGATACGAACTTCATATAAGCGGTAAAATCAGATTCACCTTTGTATTTGCGTTCGTATAATAATTCACGTAACTGGGGTTTAGTCCTAGTGAAAATTTCAACAATTTTTGGTTTAATATTATTCCAAGTATTAAATTCAGGATTATCTTGGATTTTATCTTCGAAAATTTGTTTAGCAATTCCAGTGAAAGCTGCTTCAATTTTTTTGAATTTTAATGTTGCATCCCAGTTGAAGGAGTCAGCTTCGTTTTCAAAGCCTTTTAAAAACAAAACTATGTCTTCGCCTGGTGTATGACCATAAAGAGTAGGATAAGATTCTCGTAGAATTTCAATATCTGGACTTCGAAAATTTTCTTCAGAATTTTCTGAAATATTTGAAATATCTAAATTTGTTACAGATTTTGTTCTAGGAAGAGGAATAGGATTTTCGCTACTTTCTAAAACAGGAGTTGATGAAATTGGAGGGTCGAAATATTTTCTTTCGATAGGTTTTTCAATTTCAGGGATCTTTTTTCGTGAAGATCCGTGGGGAGTTTCCAAAATTATTTTAATATTTTTGGGAGTTAGGAGCTTTTTTATTTCAATATTATTTTTTATGGTTAATACAATATCCTCTTTAATTTTTTGTCAAGAGAATGTTTCGATGTTAACCTATATATATTCAAATTTTTACATAAATTTAAAATTTCTTGATTAGTCACTTTTAAGAGCCAATCAAGGGGAATTGGGCTCCGTTAAGTTTACCCAATTTTGTTCATAAAAAATATTTTTTCAAAAAATTAATTATAAAAAACACTTTTAAAAAATAAGGGGAAACGCGAATTATAATTAATTTTAATTCTTTACTTTTCTTTGTGTTTTACAGCAACTTGAAGATCCGGATGTGGTAACTGCAACTGGATATCGATGGGCGGCGAATATATTTACGATTGTTTGAATTATTTTTTGTAAATATATTTTTTCTCCGGGTATTGTAGTCCCACGACGTGTTTATTTTATCTTTTCTGGTCTTTTTCCTATCGTGGTATACCTCTACTTCCTATTCCTTAGAGTGCGCCTTACGCTTTTCTCTAAGTACTTTACTAGAGTTTTCAAGGTAACCAATTGAAGTACTTTGGACACAGAAAAAGAAGAAAATACCTTTGAAGCAGCAGCCTTGGATCCACGTTGTTGAATGGACAGGAACAATTTTTATTTTTATTTCCAAAAAATTTTGAAAAAAAAAATAAATAAAAAATTTTTTTTCAAAAACAAAAAAATTTTTTAGAAAATTTAAAAATTTTTTTTTTAGTACTTGAGCGAGGATTTGATATCGCAAAAGCAAACCAGTTGGGCGCCAACAATGTAACGGCCAAAAGAGGTGGTTTAGTACTGGAAACTAACCTCTTTTGGGGCGATTACACTTCCTTCGATATACGATAATATTCACAGGAATATTATAGTATTCGAGAATTATTTTAACTAATTGAATTTTATTATCCACAACTATTGTGGACCTTAACTAAATGAAAGACTTTAATTAAATTGAAACACACAATAAATTTTATCACTTTACTTTTAAACACAATATTAAATTTACAAGTATTCATTCACAATCTAAGACTGGAAGAATATTGCAGGTACAGTATACGACTGACCAGTTTATTTACAATAAAATATATTACACTTTTACGCAGTGTCAAGATTACAATTACGATACAATTAATTTAGTGAAAACCAGAGTTTATATACCTGTCAAGGTATATGGTTTTCTATGGTGTTGTGTATGAAGTAGGGATTTGCTGATTTAGGTATTTAATTATTTCTAGAATATTCGGGTACCAGAATGTTCAGGTACTCGAATATTCCGTTAGAAAACGTGTAGTGGTTGTTGGCAGGAAGTAACGGTACTTTCGCCAGTTGACAGTACATATTAGGGAAAGAATTTGCTTAATAAGAAAACGTATTTTTCTGTGAACGAAATATGTACGTCTATATTAAAATATGAAGAACATATTCGTTACAGTGTGATTCAACAGGCAGGTAGGATGCCTATCTCATATCTGTACTTCTATTGGCACGTGGAAAATTAAATTACCTACATTATCGCAGCTAAGATGGCAGAGGATATACCGTAGGTATTTCGAAAAATCGGCAAGTTTACGCGCATATCGCAGGCGCGCCCCCCCCCCCCCCATTAAGCCGAAGTTGCACGTTTTCCAAATGTCAACTCAATCGCGTTTCGAATATCGATTAAACCGATGTAACCCTTGTCGGTACTTGCATCGCTGGGTAGTAGGTACCTACCTGAAGCGTGCCAATAATTACGAAAGTTAGATTTGTTCGGAGGAGAAAACCAAAATATTCGGCGTACAAAATGCTGGAAAATGCTTTCTTCTCGAGCTACGGCCCCCCAAAGTGAGACGAGAAAAATCAAGAATCTGCTCCCAACCTACGCACTAAAACTGTGAGATCGGACGACGGAGTATCCCGAGTTACATGGTAATAATACCGGGTGCCGGTGCTGCCGGTGCTGCCGGTGCTGCCGGTGCTGCCGGCCTAGTTTCGCTGATGCTTAGGCCTGTATCCGTAGTATTTGCAGGCGACGCGTTGGCCGCGCCGGTTTGCGTTTGTGCCACAGATGGGACTGTTTGTTCGGTGGATCTCGTTCACCGCACTCGACGAGTGCTATGAACTATAGTTCACAGTTCAATTTTGTTTTCACGATTCGTGAGCGTAAGCTATAAGGCATTCGTAAATCGTGAATCGTAAATCGTGAATCGTGAATCGTGAATCGTGAATCGTGAATCGTGAATCGTGAATCGTGAATCGTGAATCGTGAATCATAAATTATGAATCAAGATTCCGAACTAAACAACTGAGCTGAAACAGAAATAACAACGAACGACAGGTAACAAACTTCCTCAGTGAGTGACAATGACCTACGGTTCATTTTGGTATCACAAACGAGTTCGATCCGTTCGGTGAAACGACTCGTTCAAATGAACTGTAGATTGTGAACGACAGAAGCATCTCTAGTTTTTGCCGCCCGTAGGCTCTGCAAATTTTTCGGCCCCTCGGCTTAAACGTCGGCAGAGTGTAACATGAATAGTGTAGTTACAACAAAAACTTTTTATCCTAATTTTCAAGTTACTGCTGCTGAACAAAATTGCAGATTCAATATATAATTAAGAAAAACGTATTAAGTAAAAAATGTGGAAACAAAATAAATTTTATTAAAAAAAAAAAAAAAAGGCCCATTATCAATAGGCTAAAGACTGCTACATTTAATGCGATAACATTTTCATCTTCGATATTAGTTTTTCTTGTATTGGCGTTTATAGTCTAAAGGAATAATAAAGATGATGATGATGATGATGATGATGATGATGATGATGATGATGATAATACACAGATGCGAACAATGCGAGTCAGTTCGTCGACAAATCAAAAGGAATTTGCCCACAATTTCTCTTCGATTCGTCGACAAATTATCGCATTTAAAATGTTAAATTAACGCAAATCGAAGAGAATTTGTGTTAATTAATCGGAAGCATCGGTTCGTCGACAAAATATTGCCGCCAATTATCTTCGATTCGTTGACGATTTAACGACGTTAAATGTCTAGGAATTCATAGACGAATCGATGCAATCAAAATGTTCAGTTAACACGGATTTGTCAACGAACCGAAGGGAATTTATCCAAATTTACAAAAACCCAACCTATTTATCATTTACAATAATTTTATTGTAAAAGGATAAAGTAGAACAAAATAAAAATGTTATCGTATATTAAAAATAAAAAATTTATTAATATTTTCAGTATCAGTTTGTAACGTAAATTTCGTCGAATGATCAAAAACTTCATTTTCTGGAGTCACGATTTCAACTAACTTGATAAAATCGCATATTTTGAATGAAAATGATAGCACACGATGATTTCAAATCGTTAATTCTGTTATTTGAATAAATTCACGCACTCGTGGTATCCTTAAATTCAACCGGTTTTTCGTTTTCAAATAATTAAATAAAAATCTTATCACCTCGGCGATAATTGATATTTACTCGTTCTCATTTCATATCGAAGTTTTCAAAATGTGAACGTACTTTTCAACGGTTTTACCAAATTTTTTTTTTAATGCACCATCGATATTGATAAAGCGATTGAATATCGATATATAAACCAAACGTATAACCTCCTCCGCATACAGTCGATAAAAACAGAGTAAAATGAAATGAAAAATAAGGCTTTTTAGATATTAGATAAAAGCCGTAAAGTGGGATAAATAAAAGTTTAAAACCACTTTTTTTCTTCTTTTAGTGTTTTCTGCTTTGGGAAATACAACTACAGCATTCGGTGCAACGGCGGAACCTACCTCGAGTCGTAGATGACGAATATGCAGGTCATCCAAATACTCGAGTATACAATATGTACGTATATACGTATGTTTCCACTTTTTGCTCATTTCGACACTTTTTGGGAGTCTGCGGAGCTCCCGTTGTTGACCTATGAGAATAAAACTCGGATCCGTATCAGAAGCATACATGGGCTATACAGTGGTGTTGAAATTTTTGAAATTCATCCTCTAGTTTCGGAGGAAGGGGTTCTCAAAATGTTAAAAATCCACCATGTTGTCATCGCGATAATTCCCGTAAATTAAAAGATATCGGCTTGAAATTTTTATGGCAGTTGGAGACCATTAGGAATTGATTTGGTATTGAATTTGAGCGACATCGGTCCCCTGGTTTTTGAATGGCAGCCATTACAAAAACACTAAGCTCGGGGTTAATGTCAACTACTTACGTCAGAGTGGCCAGTAAATTTACGTACGTCATTTGATATTTTGGAAAAGGTCTATCGAAGATATTAATAAACCTCGCATAGACAAAACCGTGATAACACATCCTGGAATCTTCGTGACGCCTGTGGAGGATTGAAGAAAAGGTCCTATGAAAAGACGAACGTCGAATTAAAATTCGGCGCCGCAAAAAAGATGTCCGACATTACACTACGCAAAAATTAAACATTCCCTATTCTTTTGGGTCTTACGAGGGGTTAAAGAATAGATGTAATGGTGGAAAAATGAGCATCAAATTCAATTTCGGCCCATCAAAATACCTTTCGAACGATATAAAATTAAAAAATAAAATTTTAAACTTAAAAACTTTCTCAATTTTTGGGTTTGTTGGGATTCGAAGAATAGGTAATAGGTATTATCTTATATTTACAACTATCGATACAATAAACTAGAGCGCTGCGCGTATATTAGGTATAAGAAGGACAGAGAAAAAATGTTTATGCACCCTTAATAGTCGTGCGTTTAGTGAACTTGACCCGATTCCGATTCATTCATATTTTCATCGGTGCGTACGATTTTTAGGCTCGGAATGTATATTCACGGTCCAGTTCAGAACCGAACCAATTATTGACACCCTGTAACTTCAAAACTGCCTCAAAATTCGAATTAAGGTCACGTTTTCACGCATATGTTGATTGTTGGACTCATACGCGTTGCATTTTTAACTATTTTGAGACCACAAAACGAAGGTGAAGAAAATTTATGGAAAAGCTCGTGTTTACGGGCGTTGAATTTAAATTACGGCCTCGGGGACTGCGAAATGCGATATTTTTTCTTTCTCCTCCATTGGGAACATCCGCCGGAAAAATCCGGGAAAAAATTATTCGTTTCACTAATCCGAATCTTGGCGGTAAAAAAAGATTCGAATCGTAAATCCGAATTCTTTGCATAGAAAATGATTTGAATCGCGAATCCAAATCCCATCGTTTAAACGGAATTCGTATTCGAAATTTTTCAAATCCATTTACCAAGTATCCTAAATATTTTACCCATTGGCTATACGTACTTATATAGAACTGCATATGGAGCCCTCATATTGAAAAAAATGTGGAAAAAAAAAAACATCGGATGAAAGGGAGAAGGAAATCGTAGACTGGTTATTCGGGAAATGAGGAAATTCGATAATCAGTTCTTGCGAATGAGTAATGACGCGTTAAGAATTAGAGATAAGGCCGTTATCTGTATGTTTTTTCCTTTCACATCTATTCCGGCGTTTGTTTCTTTTTTTTTATCCACGGCCATTCGCTGTTCGAGCAATCCGTACGAATTTTTCAGGGTACTATACTTACAGTCAAAAATTTTAGCTGGGACTTAAGGTCAGAATATAAACACAATACCTACTTACGTATCAACTGTGACTTAAGAATTACATAACTTCGCAAAATTGTATCTAGGTATACGTGTCTACGTACCTACGGACATAATTGATAATGGAAAAATGTAAGAATTACTCAAGTATCGGTCTTGCATTTGGCCTTACGAGGCAGACTGCAGATTATTTTCAGAGTCTACGACATAACGCTTTCGACATTCGACACAAATACGAATTGATTCCTCGTTATCAGATTTCTTTTATCGGATACATTCGACGAACAACATTTAAAATTACCTTATCGAAAAATCACGAATAAGCATTTAAGATTTTTACATTGTCGTATTATACCCAAATCCATCCAGATCGGCGAATAACTTCTTATTAATAATCGTTGAGATGTGATGCGAACGAGCCTTGATCAAAAATAGGTTACCCTTTGCTGAAAAACACGATCGTATCGTAGAGCGTACTCCTAATTTTTTTTATTCGCAATTCGAGCATCCAAGGTCCGTTCAAATTTGGTCTAGACAAAAATTCTTCCAAGCACAACGTAAACACGAACGAACAAACACGTCGTATAGGTATCTACGGTTAGGTATATAACCAACTTTAGAAATACGGTTGCCTGTCTGCTTGTGATGGGGTCCCAACTCACACACCATAGGCGATAAACTTGGAACACAATTTACGTTTACACATTAACGACCTTTGAGTTACCCAGAACTTGACCAGTCCTCCCGCACACCTACGGTTTAAAGTTTCAAACGAACGAATGTCGTAGGTAGTACCTAGGCTAAATGAAGAAAATTAACGCCCCCTTCGACTATAACGTAAGGTAGTGGCGGACCAGTGCGGAAAGGTGATTTGCGTGATTTGTGGTTAGAGATGGCGGCGCCAAATAGGCAGCCGCAGCGTACCTTCTGACTTTTGACGTATTTTGCTTCGCGTTTATGCCGCGTGCCATCTTTATGAATTTAGGCGATCTCTTTATCGCGTGTATTCTAAATTGGTGAATTCGAGCGAAACGTCAAAAATACGCGCAAGATACGCTCGCTACGGTTGCGTACTTTTTCGCCGGCACGTCTCGTCGTCAAAAGGTACGCTGGTCTTGCGGAGCTTTGTCCGTCCAGTACTACGTAGTCGAAGATTCGCGCACAACTCAACCTGGACGGGGAACCTGTTACCGCTGGATACCTTCCAAACACCTGCGAATCGACTCGTACCTTTTTCAGAGCTTGAGGATTCGGCATTAGGGCTAAAACAGGGTAAGAGGCACGTAACGAAAACAGCTGTCATAAAAACAGTAACGCAGCCCATCCTCCAGTCTCCGCGTTAATTTGCATACCTATACGCGTGTCTTGGGCCGTAGTGAAAACGAAAAACCTGAAATACCTGAAATACATCAGAACCGAAACAAGCCGGTGATGCTTCCAGACGAATTCCCCCTCCCCTTGTCTTTCAATTGTACTTTCGCGTTGAAAAAACGCTGTTGCGTAGGTACCCACGTTTCTTGAGGCACCGAACTAGAATTTGCGGTTAATTTTTTGATTAAATCATTCGCCGGACCTCGGCCGGGGGCCCCAAAAAGGAGCAGGGTAGAACCAACTGTTTGTAAATAATCGAGTGGTACCTATATCGTTTATTGTGAAATTTAAAGTCCATTTTTGAATCGAACCGTTCCCTGGATGCCAGTGGTGCCAAAAAGTTGACTGAAACTGATTTCTCTTAAATTATTACACGCTAATACATACTCGGACACGATTTTTTGAGGCGTAGAGTCTAAATTTCTGGTTCATTCGTGAATCGAACCATTCGTCAGTCTCCCAATGGCCCAAAAAGGGGGTGAAAACCGACATTTCATAAATTATTAAGCGATACGTTGTTAGACAGATTTTCTGAATCGCTCGCTTCAAATTTTCCGTCTATTTTCGAACTGACATCGGAAAATAGGTTTGACAAGTTTTTCACGTTTCATCGAGTCCCTTATAACACTGAGAAAAGAGAAAATCGAACCGTTAATAATGAAACGGGGATTTATTTTTGAATTATTAAAAAGTCACCCGTTATATACGATAATTATTTTTCAAAGATTTACGCGCGTGGTTTCGCAGAAGAAATTTTCTCGTCAAATTTTTGAAAATTGGTCGTCGAATAACTTGAAATTCTAAATATTATAAATTTACTAAATTTTTCAACCGAGTACTCTGGCAAAGCAACGGTGCGCTATCGCTTTTATTTAGTTAAAAAATATAATTCTTTCGCGCCCGCCAAGTTCCAAAGGAGGAGAAGTGTTTGGTGAGGTGTATTTTGAAACATTAAAAACAAAAAGCAAGTTTCAGTTCTGGCGCGTGTGTTACGGTACACTCGAATTTTATTTTATTTTTTCCAAGAAGCAACGCCTAAAGTAGAGGTATCTAAGCTTAATTTCACAATCGGCGAGTGCGCCGGTCTGCGCTGGTGCGTTACGGCCTTAATAGGCCGTCAGTGTCATCGTATCGTTCCGTGTTTTTAAATTAGTTAGGCGCGCGCAGCTCGGAACCGGGTGACGTTATTAAATCACCGTGTTGGCTGCCCATATGCCCACTGCGCTCCTTTTATCCAGCATTACGAAATTTCTGCACCCGCGGTAACCGTTTTCGTGAAAATCTGATCGCCAAGTTGCCACTACAGATTGAACGCAACGCATTTCAATTTTAAAACAAACCTCTCTTATTTCACCGAACCGAATCTGGTTGACTCGTGCGTTACCATTGTTGACTCAAGATAAGGCCGCACAGATAAGCGTTAACCCTCGGATTCAAATTGTAGGTATTGTAATATTTTTCAGCGTCGACGCTGACTGTCGCTCAACGCTCCTCGTCTGTGTGGCCGAGCCCCAAAAAGACCTACGTATTTGTACACCTATGCCTCATTTCAAATCTTACTTAAAATTAAAAAACGAACGAACGAACGAACGAACAAAAACCGAAACAACCTACTTCGCCCATGATAACCGCCCACCGTATACGCTGAAGACGCGAACAAATATCTCTTTTTTCAAGTCTTTTATTATCATACTAAAAAAAACAAAAAAAAAACAAAAAAAACACCCAACTTAGCCACCCATTGTGCTGAAAATTGAGCGAATCAGAGATGAAAAATTCGATTTGGGTAATATCGTTTTGGGAAAACTTGTTTGGAAAAGAAAATTGGGAAATGGTTGGCCCTACCGATTGGATGGATATGGTGAAAACAATGTTCGACGAAATTAAAAATACGGTAGGTATAGGTACACATTTTGTAGACAAACACGCGATTTACACGTAGTCGCGGCTACGTGTTCGCCTATGAAAACTGTGGCTGCGCCGCAACCAGTAGATGAATTTTTCGCGCCAAATATTTTCGATATTTTGCTTACGTCGGCCCGCGGAGCGTGAATTTTCTTCGAAATGGAAAACTCGCATTTATTGGCGAAGGGTCCGCGGCGGCGCGACTTTCGCAAAAACGCCATCGAAATAGCCTATGGCGAGGCTGTCGTTGTGATTTTATCCTTCCGGTTACTTGCGGGCCTGCACCAGCCGTTGGTGCGGCCGATGGCCCGCTGCCACCTTTCGGGTAGGCCTACATTCACTTACCCACCATTCTGATATCCTATAAATGAAATTCTCGTCTTCCATATTCGTACGAATTGGGCGGCGAGCGAGCCGACAAGCCGGTCCAACCTTTTTGGGCGGTAAGTAGGTGCAGGCCAGTAGAGGAGCGAAGCGCATCGCCGCCCAAAAGAAGCTGCCCCAATTCCTAACCTTGACGCGCCGTTTGACGGCGTTAGCCTGTGCCTAAACTGAATCGCGAACGTTAATTTGCGAGGTGCGCTACCGCCAGCAGGTAAACGGATAGGCTGCGCAGAATAAAACTGTTAGATAGGCCTAATCAGCGACGAACGGACAACACACCCGCGTGCAATGCGTTTGCGACAACGCATTCGTCACTTTCTCGCATCGACGTGCCGTGCCGTGCCGTGCCGTGCCGAACCGTACCGAACCGGACCCTTTTTATAACTCGTTCGTAAATCAAGACGCCATAACTATTACGTTTATTTACTAAAATGTGGAGATTGCAATGACGGCGTCTTCGAAAGGCGGTTGCGAAAATTTGAAAATATTAATTTCCATTTTCCAAGAAAAGCATGTATCGTTTTAGGTTGTTGCTGTTGGTTGCAGCCGTTATTTCAAGTAGGTACCTACGTACAGTACCCAGCTTACCTACTACAATGTAGGGCTTCTAACCACAACCATAACCAGAACAATAACCATTAAAAACCAAAACAAATTGACAACATCGATTTGAGAACTGATAACCAAAACAAAAAAATTTCGCACAACCAATTCTCTCAAAATGTTGAAATCATTAACCAGAATGATAGTCAGAAAGAAACGGTTTTTATCGATATTTAGGAATAATATCGATATTACTGATTATTTTTTTCAAAAATTGCCAATTATTTCCTGGAAAATTATCGATTATCGATAATCTGACCTGGAGAATATTTTTTCGTTTATTTTACCACAAATACCCGTCATCATAACCACTAACCATAAAAGTTGTTTTGGTTAACCAGAATAATAACCAGTAATCGTATTATTACGTTTTTAAGCGATAACCAATAACGAATATGAATTTTTATTGGCTTCTGATAACCAATAACCCCAAAAACGTTTTGGTTACAAATTAAAACCTAAATAACGACCAATATTCCTCTTCAACTCGTACCTATAACTAAATAATATTAATAGTGTTTAATTTGGAAAACTGGCGTAAGTTTGGCGGATAGGTACATAGTACATACCTACGAGGGTAATATAGGGGCAGCTCCAGAATTTCGGTTTTTTTTTTTTTTTTTTTTTGTTCGGTTGGTGAGCGGCATTTCCACGAGACCACACGTTCTTTAGGGAACGCATTAACGGATAAATTTTCGTCGTTTAAAAAATTATTTGTATTCCATCTTTAGAAACGTGTTGGAAGGGCCGAACCATTTTCGGGGTGACAATCAAATTAGGTAATTTGAAAGCTGCCATAAGGTTAGCCTACCATTCGTAGAGGCGATTCGAAGACCAAACTGCTAGCGGTTTCATACACGCGAGGGAAAACGAAAAATAATTTGCAACTTATGGAAAGGGAAACGTTTTCCGTATTAAATTATTTAGCCGAAAGGTGGGCCTTCTCGAAACCGCTGCGGCCTGCGACAACGATGCCGTGATGCGCAAATTTTAAACTTTAAACGTAGACGGGCGCTTTTCCTATTCGTGTTTTTCAAATCACATTTAAAATTCCGAACCTTTACCCGCGGCTGTTTAGCCTCGCAGTGGGCAGGTAGGTACGTACGTACGTACGTAGCTACTTGGTGAAAAACACAAGAGCATCGCGTGAAATTACGCCGTTCACCTTTTTTCACCCTTCGATTCGGGCGACGTCTTCTCCGAACGGAGCCAACAAAATTAAAACAAAGCCAAACGTAAGAGAAAAATTTTCTTTAAAAAGTGGATGCGATTCGTGGAATGCGGGCGGGTTGCCAAACCAATTGGTCGTTGGTTTGAAATTTTTCGACGCACCTTACGTGCCTACCCAATTCAGCGACCTACGCGCGTGCCGAATCGTTTATATCTTTGGCGCAGCATCGTCGGCGAACACCGCCGTTTATGTTTACTCGTCGGCGAGTCGGTTGGGTAGCAGCGGTAGAGGTGCGCAAATAAAGCGTCCGATGTTTACGCTGGCGGTCGCGCCTTTCGTCGTCGAAATCAACTCGAGACCGAGACGCTCGAACGAAGGCGCCAATTTCACCGCATTTCAAAATGTTTCGCAACGATATACGGCACCAGGTACCCGCCCAGCCACCCAGCCACCCAGCCACCCAGCCACCCAACCACCTCACCCACCTCAACCACCTACGGTGCGACCGTACCAACAGGCTGCGACCCGCGCACCGTACGCGTAACTATGTGCGGAATAGAATTACGTCGAGTTCGCGACTCGCCGCCCGTATCGCAGACCCACCGATAGCATCGAACTATGGTATACGATACCGGGTACCTATAATGGCATAGGTAGGTTACGTACTTGGGCACCGACGGATTCAGCCGTTTGAAATTCGAATTCAAATTGCGGATTCGAGGAGCGGGCTGCAGGTGGTGCGACTAGTCGTAGCGTATACTCAACCCACCTATGCGAAAAATATTTACACCCGTACAGTAGGTATAGGAAACCTACACGCGCGTACTCGCGGCAAATACGATACGCCTATTTGCGAAATTTACAACACACACGGTACAGCCTACGCTCGTGTAGAGCCTCCACGTCGCATGGCAACTGCGGACACGTCTACCGTAATTACGCGTCATCAATTATTCATTTGCGACACGCACAATGCGTCAGCGTGGCAAGGATCGCAGAGTCGCACGTTGGCTTTGGCCGCGCCGAGTCTGCGGTTAGACAGGCCTTCCCCGTCGCCAGCGCAATAAAATTGTGAAACTCGTTACCAGCCACGAAGCCCGCAGCTGCCTTACCGGCGTACACACCGCCTTACGTCGGCTCGACATTCCAGCAAGAAATCGACGCCAAAGACCAAACGCATTATTTTTGTCGGTCACTCGCGTGAAACGAGAAAAACAAAAACAAAAAAGAAACAAACCAAAAACCGGCGTGCGGGATACCTTGTCGTGAGACATATTCTCACCAGAAGGAAATTCTACAGAATTTAAGCGTGTTCAGCCACTTCGTACATAAGTACGGGTAAGCCAGAACCAGACCAAACACTGGCAATTTTAGAGCCGATTCGGGTGGTTTATATACGGCTTATTTACACGCACACAAACACACGTACGTAAGAGAATACGTACGTTGGTGAGAACAGCCAGGTCGCATCATCCCCTATCGAGATAAGAGATGGCTGGCCGGTTCATGTACGAATCGTGACATCATCTTATTGTGTCACAATTCGGTACTCGTACATTACCTGCAAGTATATACAGGTAATTACGATTCGAACGTAATTTGTGTATTTAATGCCACAAGGACGATTATTTGCCTGCCCTTTGGGGCGGCGACTGTCGTCGAGGGGTCCGAGCCCCTTTTCCTCATACCGGTATGTCCCCCCCACACGGCGCTTACGACCATTTTTGTTTGTCGGTTGGCGCGAGTCGGTTCTGCACGTACCCAGCGGTCAGCCGAAAGTTATTAAAGTCTGAGTACCCGTACAGGATATTGTACCGAATAGGTAACAGGTAGCCTACTTCGCATGCGCCGCTTTGTAGGACGTAGCCTACCCACTCAATAGGCTATTCGTACCTACGTCGAAATTCGTAGCTAATATGAGCGGTATCGTTTTACAGCGCAATATGGCTGCAGCACCCTATCCGAGTGTATAGCCCACCTACACACGCACCGCACCTCTGTGCGAAATTAGGAAAATTGAGTGAGGCCGCTTTCACTCCTAAGAGAATCGCCCTTGTCACGCTACAGATTTTTACCACGTCCACAAATGGGTCAAGTACCTACAGAAAAATGGGGCCATTTGGAAATGAAATTGTTATTCTTTTTTTTCTTCTTTTTTTTTGAAAGGTTATCGAGAGTTCGCCCCGCGTGTCGTCGGAAGATTAAGATTCGTTTTCTGACGAGAAAAAAAATTCGATAGCAACGACGTTACCGAATGTGCGAGGAAACATCCGTAGGTACCCGCGTAATTCTAAAAGGACCAAAATAATGCGACATTAGTTCCGTAGATGAGAGGGGGCGCCGCACGGTGGTCCGCGACCCTCCCAATCCCTTCAGCCAAACAAAAAAAAACTCTTCCCTAGAATTGGCTGCGCTAACCGTCAGTTCGTGTTCAAAGTTCAAGTGTCCCACATTACCAATTTGCATACAGCCAATGTGAAAGAGATGAACAAAATTTAAAAATAATTAACGTAAAGATCGCGCGTGTAGGTACAGCATAACAGCATAACCCTCCTTTTCTGTACTCGGTTAAAGGGAAGGGAATAACGCGTGAAAATTGCCGCATTTTTTGCCAATCCAAACAATCCCACAGGTACACTATATATCGTACAGTTCTCTCTTGTCCGATACAAGTTCAAGCGCACTTCTTCGATGGAGGGCATTCTGCCCCTACAACTCGACCGAGTTTCAAATAATTTTGGTGCCACACGGCTTTCATTCCGAACACCGAAGATGATTACGTTCAAAGTTTTTCACCAACGGGGTTTTAGTTTTGGACCAGTTCGACTGAAAGTGAGTTCTCAGTTCTCCTTTTGGGTTACGTTTTCATTCTGAGAAATGTAAACTTAAGAAACTGAGAAATGTTATATACTAGGTATTTGGAAAGTTTTACATCGATGCTTTGGTTCTCGACATGTTCTTTTGAAAATATATTGGTTTTCAGTTCTATTTACGGGTTGTACTGTCTCGTAGTGAGAAGAGAAAACTCAAAAAACTCGAAACTGTAATCTGCTCGGAAAAGTTTCACCGAATTATGTTTTAATTAGGTATGTAGGCTCGTTCCGTTGAAAGTAACTCGTCAGTTCTCGTTTTCCACTTTTTCGAGCCTGTTAAGCGATCTGTCACCTGCCCAACAGACGGGTAATGCTACTGGTATACATATAAATATAGGTCGCATTACCTGCCCTTTGGCCACGTGTAAGACACCAGCATATTGAACAAAACTGGTCCAGAATTACAACTTTCGATGAATCTGAAAACTATCAAACTTCTAACTAGGTACAGCTCAAGTTTTCAATTCTCAAAACTCGGGTTTCATTCCTGTAACAGAGCTACGAAATGACTTTCAACGGAACAACATTAAAACTTGATTTGTATCGAGGTTGAGACGCAGTTGACGAGAAGAAATCCTACAAGTCTATGTGCTTTGATCGAAAGTAAACGCTGTAGGTAATAACAACAAGTAAAATTAACGAGACAGTGGTCCAGGAATCTGATTAATAGAGAGGATGAATATACGTACGAATACGATATTGTAAATCAGCGTTTTCTCACGAGCGACCAAACTGGCGAGTGATCTGTAGTCGGGGCGCGCGGGTGGTGAGGCGCAGGGAATTGCACTACGGCCCGACAATTATCACATCTCGCAGTTTTATGAGTTTTCACTTCTCAGAACCGACTCTTGAAACAGAAAGTAAACAGGGTCCATAATCAAAACATTCGATTATAATATTCAAACGTTGTTACAGGTCTAAGTTTTATGAATTTTCACTTATAAAGTCGGAACTGACAATATAACCAAAAAGAGAACTGAAAATTATCTTTCGACAAAACAGGTCCACAAGTAAAACTGTCGATACAAAATTTTGAAACAATTTACCGCCAAAATATGTCGTGAAAATCGGTCCAGTACGAGAAAGGTGATGCTGCAACCAAAATGAAGAAAGCAACTTCAATTTATAATAGAAGAAGAAGAAGAAGAAGAAGAAGAAGAAGAAGAAGATGGTCGTATACTATAATAGGAACAATAATTTAGGTGGTTATGCTGGTAACTATGTGTGTGTGTGTAAACAAGTTACGAAGAACTGGACCGATTATTTTGTCGAAAATTACAGTGTAGAGGTATTTGGGTGCAAAAAAATGATCTACGTAGGTCTCATGTTTCAGATAATTTGTTGAACAGATATATGAGTTTCTCAATCTATCCACCAGCAGCAAGTAGGGCTTATAACCACAACCATAACCAGAACAATAACCATTAAAAACCTAAACAAATTGACAATTTTGATTTTGGAACTGATATCCGTAACAAAAAAATTTCACTTAACCAATAACCGTTAACCAATTCCCATAAAATTCGGAAACCATAAACCAGACCAATATTAACCAGAAAAAATAGGTTTTTATTGGTTCTTTTGAAATATCAAATTTTCCATAAATTACCAATTATTAATTACGAATTTTCGATAATGTAATTTGGATAAAAAATTTTTTGCGTAATTCACCACAAATTATATCTCAACCAATAATCAGTACAGTTGTTTTGGTTAACCAGAACAACAACCAGTAACAAAATAGGTAAGTAAATTTCTAACCAATAACCAGTAACCATAAAGCAATATGGATTTTTATTAGTTCTCAATAACCAAATAACTTCAAAAATGTTTAGGTTACAATCCCTAACAGCAGGTTGTAACAACAAACGTTGAAAAATTGATCAACCCTAAAATTAGTAACGAATAAGAAAGGTTTTATTAGCGAATTTTTCTAGGGCCTAAACTGCGTATGATTATTATAATTTATGACTAATAATGTACGAGTTAAATATTGCCATCTTAATTCTCGACATATACGGATACGATAATACTGCAGGATATACAAAATAAATACGATAAAACATGGTTAAGTGGAACTGCAAGGGGATGACAAATTTCTTCCAGATAACCAGTTTTTCACTACGCAGAGTTTCTACGAAACAGGTTAAAAAATAAAAAATTTCAGTTACGCAGTTTATTTTATTAAATGTCGATCTATAGCTAAATTTAGGTAAATAATGAACGATATTTCGTCTTTCGATATTCAACGATTCATCAGTAGCAAAATTCTTCAAGATTTCGTCTTTCTGGGAGAGAATTCTGGATAACGTTGATTCAGCAATTTTTAACTCCTTGGCAGCATCTTTTTGTTTTTTATTCGAATGCAAATCCACATACTCGATAATTTCCACTTTTTCTTTTAAAGATAAAGTCGCAAGTTTTCATTTTACAGACATTTTTTCTAGTATGGTTCAGAATTGACATTACTCAACTGCTCTTATACATTCAAAACTCACGTCTTTGATTTTTACAAAGAATGCGCATTTGACAAGAAACAACACGAATGAGCTGATATTAAACCAGCAGATAAGTAGACTGTATATAACTTCCTCGTATCTCTGGTAAATTGATTACAACATTCCACTTATAGAGGGCTGAAGGCTAAAAAAGGATTCCACTTAAACCTGGTAAGATGAAACTCCGTTTCAGTAAAAGAGGTTAATTTCTTAAGAAAAAGATAGGCGAGTCTAGGGACCAGTCAGTTTCTTTCAGATAGCCAGTTTTCCACTCACAGAGGTTGCAAGTAACCAAGTTTTACCGTATATTGCTAAAATTCTCCAGCTTGATTGAAATTAACAAAATTTTATTTTTTTCTACACCCGAGCAAAGCTCTGCGAACCGGGTACTAATTATTATATTATATAATTATTATAGCCGACAACTGCAGACTTCGCCTTCCGCGAGAAATTTGATTTGAGACTTATAATCCTCCTAATAGAAGACCTAAGTAAGAAAGAGAGAGCCATAGAGAAAAAAAGGGAAATAGAGCTGTTTTTTATATTTTTTTCCTTTTTCTCTTTTTATTTTTCAGTTCAAAAACAATATAAAGAAGTAAGGCGTATACTTGGAGGAAAATCTAAAAATTCTCACTCGGGGAAGCTACAGACTTGGACGAAGGCTTAAAAGCTTCCTTGGGACAACCGACTTGCTACGAGTAACCGACTCCTCCGCATAAAATGGCTGTCTTTTTTCCCTCACTCTCTCACACTGTTTTCTTCAGTCTCCCACATTTCATTTTCAAACACCTCCCAACTACCTCGGTATAAGCGTACGAAGGCGGAGAAAATAAAAAATAATACACCTCACCTTACAACTAACCTCGTAAAAGTCCAGAAAGTATATTAGCCGAGCGTAATGAAGTTCTGAAGTTGAATCGTCCACTTCGTCACGACGTTATTTGTGACTTTTGTCTCGTATTTGGCTTCGATTTTCTTCTCTCCTTTTTTTTTTTTTCTCGTATTCGATCGATTCAATTTTTCATTTTGAGTAGTAAGTAAACCGCCTTTTTCTTTAACCCACCTCACCTAAACTGACGCTTTAGGATAAGGGATATAGTATTTAAAAACGTTTATTCTAAAAATTAAATTCAAAAAAGAAAAATGACAGAGCAAGCTGAATTCAAGGATGTAGCTCCAAAAGTTTTGGTCAGTCGGCAAAACTGCGCAAGTTGTTTATTAGTTGGAAAAATTGCCCCCAATAGAAAAAAAAAAGTACATAAATACGAGTGCGTTAGGTGGTTTCTTCGGCTTTCATTTAACAGTCGGTAATTTCAAAAATCAAAGTACCAACGATACCTACGTATAGGCAGAGATACGTGTGCCTGCGGTCTAACATAACTTTGTACATAGCATAGGTACACACCTACCTACGCAGGTACCTAACGTACGATTCGTATCGGGGGTAGCCTAACTGCACCATAGTACGCGTATACGTATTTACGGATGTCGCACCACTTGTGTCGGGTACAACGGCGAGTGGGCGGGGAGGGGGTATAATTGGGAGCCTGCTCTACCAAAAGGCCCGCTGAAACAGAGTGACGGTTTGGCGCAATAACCGAGCGTGGAGCAGTCGCGCATGTACGCGGTCGAGAATAAATTAATCGAACGCCTAATTGGCGTAGACGCGACGCGTTTACCGTCTGACGTCACTGGTTTCCGGGATTTCCCGCCACAAAACGAAACCATCGCGCCGACATTTGGGGACGGAAAACACGCTGCCGGAACTGGGAAAGGACCAAAACACAAGATGACGAGAACG
Source organism: Ericerus pela (assembly GCA_011428145.1). NCBI lineage: Eukaryota > Metazoa > Arthropoda > Insecta > Hemiptera > Coccidae > Ericerus > Ericerus pela. The sequence continues at coordinate 470,183 of WOFM01000422.1, read as the reverse complement.
ACTATTCGTCATTAATTTATTATATTCGTCGTACACCTATTCGGTGTACCGCGTCGGTTGACTCGATTGCGGTTGTGATGATGATGATGATGATGATGATGATGGTGATGATGATGGTGACGGTAATGATAATAGTGGCGATGACGACGATCGATTTTCCAATAATTAGATTTGCAAATTGGTTTGGTCGAGCACGCACTCGCATCGGCGTCGAACCGAGCAACGATGATGATAATTAATAATGATGATAATAATAATAATAATAATAGATAAGTAATTAATAATAAAATTAATTATTATTACGCGTTACGCGAATTATAGGCAAATACCTATATTTTACTCGTAGCGTAATATATTTTAGCGATAAGTAGTCTACCGACTACGGTACCTACGTACGGATACGAGCGCGACGATCGTATAATTATTTATAATAATTATTAGTACGTAGATAATATATGATTAATGTGGCGAAAAAATTTCAAATTCTTCCGTCGACGTTGCACACTACGTTCAAAAAATGTACCTTGCAAGGTACTTACGCGTGCGCCCAGCCTTTGAAAAGTATCTACTTCGGCGGTATCGGCGGTATCGGCGGTATCGGCGGTATCCGCGGTATCCGCGGTATCCGCGGCAAACTGGTTGCGCGTTTTGCGCATTCCACTGGTCGGCGCATCGGTGCGCGCAGTTGCCCTTTGAAATGGCCGTCTGTTCGAATTCGTTTCACTTTCATTTAGCTTCCAGCATACCTACTACGTGACTGCCAAGTGCCAACATAAGGGTGGGTGGGTACAGGTAGGTAGGTAGGTAGGTAGGTACTCGTAGGCACGGCACGGCACGACGAAAGCGAAAGTTGGCGAAAACGAATATCCTGCCAAAGCGAAGCTCGTAGGTGACACGGGCGTGGGTTAGGAAGGGCGGCGGGTGATGCTGCGGATGAAAGCGAAAATAAACTCGGGTATCCGACCAGCGGCGTGTCGCGCAGATGGCCGCCCTCAGCGTTGGCGAACGGACGCGGATGCTGCCGACGCGCTGCGGTCCGCCAGCACTCGTATATACCGAAATTTTTGAATCCGCGCGCCGAATGCACCCGCATACCTACAGCTCCCTCCTCACTCGGCCTTTATTCTCTTCTCAAAAGTTTTACCCCACCGCCGGTCGAAATCGAAACGACTGCGCTTCCGTCCCGGCGGGCAGCCGTGGCCGGTGCACCGCCCGCGTACGAACAAGTCGCCGACTGCGCACCATTAAAAGTCGATAGCGACGGAGCACCGGATGCGTTCGCGCGGACGCGTACACTTTTACGGATGGGGCTTTTCTTCGACGTTGAAGAAAGTACGGAGCCGTACCACTTTTTACCGACGTAACAGTCCGTTCGTTTTAGAAAAGTGCCGAACTCGACCGGTTCTGCCGGTTCTGCCGGTTCTGCCGGGCCGGCTGTTGGATTTTCTATTTTTACCCAAAAATCACCCAATTTCGGGGCCCCGACTCGGCCAGCGAGTTCGGAGTCGGACAAAGGCGCTTCTCTCGTAACCCGCGCCCCGCCCCCGTCACGCCCTCGGCCTGTCGTTTCCCTCTCACCGAAACGGTCGTCGTTCGTTTCAACAAATTAGCTTAGCCCCTTCGCACCGACTCGAGTTACCAACCATCATCAGCGTTAGATTATAGGTAAGGTACCCCACCTTACCTACCTGCGGCGGTCGCCTCGGTGAATCGGACGGTTGCCAGCCAACCCAACTCAGCGCCGTCGTCGACATTCTCCGAAATTTACGAAATACCAAAAATCACCGACAACAATACGGCTACCAAATTGAAGCTCTTCAGCCGCGCAATGCACAAACCAAGTCGTCGGATACTTTTCTCGTTCAATTTCTCTCAAAACGGTGTCTCTCGTTTATTTGGATTTTTAAATTTACGTTTCGCTCAACGTCGCCGCTGCGTAGCCGTTACCAGATTAGGTTTTCGCAAATCGCAGATCGCAGATCGCAGATCGCAAATCGCAAACTAAACGACCTTCGATGGCACAGGCTGCGGAGAAGAAATTCGGGCCGGATGGTCATCGTCACTGTTGCGACTAGGAGGTGTGGCGGAGGTTATTTACGTTTTTCAGTCGAAAAGATAAATTTTTTTTCAATCGAGTATTGAAATACCGTACGGAAATTTTGTAAATTTTACCCGCAGACCGTATCAAATTATCGGCGACGTAGAACGCGTTAAACACACGCGAAAGAAAAAGGCGAGAGTTCCGGCGGGGCTACGCTCAAACTGACGAAGGATCCGAGGGAGGAGTGAAGAACCGAAGACGTGATAATGGTGCGGTTGCGAGCGTACGCAACGAGGAGTTACGATCGCAATTCTTATTCCGGCCATCCGGCCTACCGTAGACCGTAGCGCCAAGATGTTTACACGTGAAAAAATGTTCGTACTCGCTCCGGCGCCCAACGGGCGATATTCGTATTGATTTACGTGCGACAAACGACAACCCTGGAGCAGGTAAATACTCGCAAATCGTGCGTACCCGGTACCCCCGGTATCGGGGTGGTTTTTTGCGTCGAAGTGGCAACCCTGAATTATTGCTACGGATTTAGGATTAGGTTCGGACCTCGAGCATCGCATCGTATCGCATCGCATCGCATCGCATCGCGGGAAATAATTATTAATTTAAACGTGGACGGCGAAATTTGGGAGGGGGTACTGGCTGCAGATTGTTTGCCAAAAGTGGAGCGTGAGGAATAGCCAACTCGAGCCGAGCCGAGCCAACTAAGCAGACAGGTTCGGAGACGGGCGGAGGGACGAATAAGAAAACGGGTAGAGTACGGAGTCGGTGTCGCTACATCGCCGGTATTTCCTCCCCGCCACCTCCTCCGTCGCCATCCGACCCTATCGACAGTCCAGCGCACCGCCGCCATCCTCGTCGCATTCGTCCGTTCGTCGAGCGCGCATTACTTTGCCCGTTTACGGACGAGTTTACGCTTTTCATTCGACTGGTGCTGCGTTGTTGCCCGTTGCGAGGAGGAGAATGAGGAGGAGGAGGAGGAGGAGGAGGAGGAGGAGGCGATCGAGATTCGAGTTGGGGCGACGAAAGTGGCGGGCGGCACTCGGAAATCGAAGGGGCCTCGGCGAAGGCCTACCACCGGCTACATCAGCCGACCCGACGGCAGCGACTCGCGACTCCGTATCGCGGTTGGCGGTTGGCGACTACCCGAATAGAAATTACAAAAAAATAGACGAGTGCAGAAACAGCGAACTGCAAATCGCCAGTTGCTAATCGCTAATCGCACTCCGTAGCGGTGAAAAGAGAAATAATGAAATACGACTGCGCGATTCCGCCCCGTGCGTGATGATGTCAGGCGACTACCCGACACCCGCACCCTACCCAACAAACCAAACGGCAAACACTAGTCACTAACGACTAAAAAATTAAAACTCTCAAACACACTCGCACTCGCACACACGTTCCCATCTTTATCGCATCATCGATGCGTGTGTATGCGCGCGCGCATCCGCGTAGCCGCTAGCTGGCGGTTCGTTCAACGTTTGACTGTGCGAGCGTGTGTGTGAGAGTCGTACAAAATGTTTCGCTACGTCGTTCGTAGGCGAGGTGGTCGGGGGCGCGGCAGAAGCCAAGTCAACAGCCAGAGGCCATGGAAGGAGAAGGTGGAAGTAGAAATCGGCGTCGTGAGATTTTGTGTACGTCTACGTAACTACGTGCCGAGTGTACCTGTAGACTCGATTGCAGACAGCAGAGATCAGACTGTAGATTTGTAGAATAATATAACGATATTACGATATTATTCTCCGAAAGGTCGACGAGCAGCGTTCGCGTCGCGCGTCGCATTTTTACATTATTTACACGTTGCACTTCGCTCAGCCAACGTCCGTTCATACTTGATACTTGATTTTGGTTCGTCCCATTCCCTTATCCGTTGCATCGTTTATCGTCACTTCCACTTCCACTTCGTATTTCCCAATTCGTATTTCATTTGGTTCGGTTCGATTCGGTTCGATTCGGTCGATTCGGTTCGGTTCGGTTAGGTCGGTGTTGTGTGTCTGCCTGTCTGCTACTCGCATTCTCTGTTCTGCATTCTTTGATCGCCGCTCGTTCTGCTCAGCCTTTCGTCGCGTAATATTTATTATTACCGGTTTTTGTTTCGTTGTGACTTGTCGCTGTTTCCTTTCGTCCATCATCTCTTCCAAGCATTGACGGTGAGTGTAAGTTAAATGCTTCGATAGTTCGAGTTATATAGTAATATTATTCTCCAATCTCTTCCTACGGGTTCTAATTAACTACTTACAATTTATTCGTGTAGCACGATGTCGAATTCTTCTCGTTTCTTTCGTCGTTTCCACAGTAATCGTAAATCAACCGTAATATTATTACCCCTACGTGTGTAACACAACCCGAATGTAATTTTTTTTATTCCCTACGTTGGTGCGCGTACGCGCGCGTGCGTGTGTGTGTGTGTGTGTGTATGTGTATGTGTGTGTACGAGAGATAAACTGAAATGTTGGAACTGCAGTTGTGATGATGATGATGATGATGATGATTATTGTTATTACTTCTTTTGTAGTTTTAATTTTATCGTCGACCGGTCGGCCGGTCGACGACCTCGACTTTCGCCTCTGGCCGAGTCGGCGCTGCGTGCGTTGCGTTTACAAATAATTAATAATTATGGTCGGTGAGATGGCGAATGCGGAGCACGGTGACACGGCGGCACGGCAGCACGGCCGTCTAGGGATGTGATAAGAAGGACTGTCGTTAGTTATCGATAACTATCGATAGTTCCCTAATTTTAGGTTTTTACGCCTAAATTGTCTTTTATTAAATTGGAAAAATAAAGAATTGCATTCGCGATTGATCGAAGATGCCTCTTAAAATGTTTTGCAACTTCACTTTCTCAGGAAACTGACGTATCCGTTTACAGATTTCTCTTTCATCGTTATCCTTTTGCCTGAATGTTTTTGAGAATTTTTTGGTCGCCGGAGGGAGGAAGCAGCTATCGATAGTTTTTGACGAAGAAAAAGTTCGATAATTCCCATCCGTACAACCAGAAAAAAGTAAGGCGAACGCGAATGGTGCACCCTGTCACGTAGGCCTTTGCCCTTTCCCCTTTCTCTCTGTCTTTCAGACGCGCGCATTTGTTTGTCGAGTACGGCGCAGTCGCGGTCGCAGTCGACGACTGGTAGGTGCAATGCAAACATTCGGTCAACGACGGCCTCGCACCTAGCCAGGTACACTCGAGAAGTATCGCTTTGCGACTACAACACTCGTTTATATAAGCGGTAGGGTAAGGTAGTCACAGGTCAGGCGGATAGATGGCCAGGTTCGGGTTGGTGGCGAGTTGTCGGTTGTCGTGCTGTGATCGCCTCGTGTGCGTTTAGCGACGTGGTGACGCAGCCGCCGTCGCATCGACCGCTCGACCGGTGTTGTGTAGCGAGTGTATCGACTGCAGCGCTAAATTGCTAATACATTGACACGTGTTTTCTTTGGAATGCGCGGCGCACCGAGCGCTACTCTAAAAAGCTGGTGCGAGTCCTCGAACGAAGGCGACGTCGCACCACTGGGTGTTGCGGCCGCGGCCCACCAATTCCACCGCCAGATAATTATAGGAAAGAACGATATTGCGCACCTCGTAGGTATATTATTGTAATAGCGGTTTTACTCGAATCAAAATTGTCGGTCGAGGCCGTCACCATTACCTCGGCTGCGGTAATTGCGTCTTATTTGCGCTCGTGTCGGTAATTACCTATTGCGGTTAATTGGTCCGCCATCGTCTCGTCTCGTCTCGTCTCGTCTCGTCACTATCATCGTGTAAAGAGGAGAATCGGCGTTGAGCCAAGGCCATATCAACGATAGTACGAAACTGTAGAAAAATGCGCGTTCGAAGGTTAGTTAGAGAGGCAGGCGGCGGCTGCGGCGGCGGCGGCGGCGGCGGCGGCGGCGGCTGCGTGGTCATCGTCGAATCGGCGAGTCGTGACTCGATAATATTTCAAGAATATATTCGCCACCACCCATCATCGCTACCCCATTTAAGCTTCGAATCAAAAACCAACCATTACGTGTTCGGTTTGCGGGCCTGTCTTTCAAAGGCGTTCGCCCCCATTTGCCCGACCAAACCTCCATTTCCCGCTTATTTTCAGCGCCCATTTTCGTTCGTGTCATCCGCGGACAGTAAGGTGTGATGACGTGACGCAGGACCGGGCCGCGCCACCAACTTTTCGACTTTCGTTCGTATTGGTAGTGCGGCGAGGTGAGGTGAGGTGCGATTCGGTTCGGTTCGGTTGAGTTGATTCGCTCTTTTCGGTGTACCGCATCCGTCATTTAAGTGTCGCGGCGGCGGCGCTGCCTTCGAGTGGCATACAGCGTCTCGCGTACCATTCGACTCGGATGGACCCGCACGCCGGCTATGCGGACACTTCCTCCAAACAAATCGTTTCGATGATTACAAATCGCTCGGTTAGGCAACGGTTTTGGAGTTTTAATCGCTACCAACCCTTTAATCTTATTCCGATTCTCGATCCTTTGTCGTCGTCGTCATCGTCATCGTCGATTACGTAACAAGTTCACGCCCTACTAGGTGCGGTACCGCCTGCCGTAGTGTACAATATCACCGATATAATGTATATACCCTACAGACGCGGATCCACGCCAGAGAGAAGGCGCAATGCTCCAACTCAAACCCCAAACCCCAAACCCCAACCCCAACGCCGAACACCAAAACGAAACAGTAACGTAAAATACAGAAATTAGGAAAAAAACTCTGGCGCAGCAGGCCACGTTAACAAATATCGGTTTTCTTAACCAATAGAAAGAATTAGTGGAATGTAAATCAGCGAGGTAAATGAATAAATTAGTCGCCAAGTAGGTAAATACGATAAAAAAGTTGAAATTTCAAAATCATTTGGCAGAATGTTGGGTGTGAATTACGCTTAATCCGGTGTCAACAAAATTCATAATGAATTGTATTGCCAAGTCATTATAAGCTTTTATTATACGCTTTTATTTAACTTGTTTTATTCAACTCGCTACTGCCATTTTAAAATATACCAATAATGCAGCCAACCTTGCGCAACAAAATAATGTTTATTTCGCACGAAGCTAAAGCCAAAAAAAGAATAAAAACTAATCTTTAAGTAAATTCGTCTTTAACGTAAACTAACGTAAACTTATTTGTTACGACCGTTACAAGTAAGTTTACGTTAAAAACGAATTTTTAAAGATAAGTTTTTATTCTTTTTTTGGCTTTAACTTCGTGCGAAATAAACATTATTTTGTTGCGTAAGGTTGGCTGCAGTATTGGTATATTTTAAAATGGCAGTAGCGAGTAGAATAAAAGCTTATAATAAAGTAACGGCAAATCCGCTTTCAGACCGAATTTATCCTCTCTCGTTAGTAGTAATAATTTGAAACTATTTTATACCACTTTTACGGACAAACCGTTCATCCGATTGAAACTAAATTTTGCCTATTGTTAGAATATTATATGTGACCAATGCCAATACCAAACTTTGTGCTTATTGCTTGAAAATTACGCGCTTTAGAACCATTTAAGCTGAAAAACGCGACATAACAGGACGTACCGGAAATACCGTCCGGCCGATTTGGACCAAAAACAATGGGCCTCATTCTCGTATAGATCCGAATAAGTGTACCAAATTGCAAGACCATAGGATGAAAATTACGATCTGTACAGCGCGTCGAAGAATCGTAAATATTTACCCAGTTATAAGAGCTATTGCACGCAGCAGCTGCACTCGCGTATTGTCTATTTATGTGTTCGCCTTCTTTCGTTATTTTAACAACCATTTTGTGGCCGTAAATACTTCAACAGTCGTTTCATTCAAAAATTGGGCCAAATAGAAGAATCCCCACCCTCTTACGTTACCATTTGATAATGTACAAAAAAAATTTTCTTCATCTCCTTGTTGTGTTTGTAAAGGTCGCAAAAGAATTGATTTTGTTCAAAATGGGGCCAGAAATTAAAATTTAGAGGCCCTAAAAAGATGAAAAATTTACTACCACTCGATTGATATACGACGTAAACATTTTCTCAACGACTTTTTTGTAGATCTAAATGAGACCCGATGGGGGGAAAAAACGAAACAGACGAAGAGAGAATTATATCCGCCTCACCAATTGGTAAGCGACGAAGTGAGGAAGGGTCGATGTTTTTTCAATTTTCTTTTACTTGTCTTCGTTCGTTTCGAGTAATCAGTATTTCGTCCTTTTTCTATTTTCACAAACGGTAAAGATTCTAAACATTTCCTTTCATAGGGCTACGGGCTTGCAGGGTGTGTGTACAAACCTTCCTCGGAATAACGCAACTTTTTCGGCAAAACCTCACGCTAATCCATCTCGCAACTACGAACTGATAGACCTGGTTCACACCTGGCTAGTTTTTTAGCTACTAGCCAGCTACTTGGGGTACTATTCTGTCGACCGTTAAAGTCACTACGTCAGTTTAACTTTACCTTGGCGGATAGGCTTATAAAAATCTCATTGGAAACTCATGCGGCGATCTGCCAAGTTTAAATTGAATTTAAATGGTTGTAACGGCGCAGTGACTTCACCCGTTAACAGAATAAATAGTAGGTACATCCGAGTAGCTGGCTAGTTGCACAAAAACTAGACAAGGCTACGGTGTTTCCAGTAGTTTTTAGCCTTCGGTATTTTATACAATGTGCAGATATATATATGTAAAAAGAACAATCTTCTTTTTCAAATGACTACAATTTTGTATGTTACTCTCGTTCATTCATGAATTCGTAATGTTTATTTTTGTTTGACCCACATAAAGAAATCGACGCTATTCGACTATCTCATATTCACCTTTCCGATCTTATTATCTTTAAGTTACGTCATTTTATGTATTATCAACTCGACCATCCTTTGTTAAATGACATCATTTTTGACCATACTCAACATGACTATTTTCCTTTTGTAACAAACGTCAATTTCATTTATCGAATTCATTCACAGAGTCATTCGTCCGTTAATCGCCGTTTCATAAAGACAGATAAAACCTAGTTGTATCTTCGTTCGTTTCTTTGTGTATAATAATCTTGAATTTTCTAATTTCACTACCGTTTTTAATCGTGTCAATAAACTCTGCTTTTGATTACGAGTTCACGAAACTTTATTTACATGGAAATTAGATCGAGTGGAATACCCGGAAACAAACTTACATATATATACATACATACACGTATGAATTTCAGCTAATAGAGACAAAAGTTTTTCGGTGTTGCGCAACAAAAAATAAACTTACCTCACGCCCGAGTCTCGATATCGGATTAATTTTAGAATTTAGATTTTCTTCGAAAAATGCAACTATGAAACAGAATTCATTCAAAAACCATTTTTCCACGAACTTTTAGTTTTTTACAGTTTTTGTGGAAACTACCTAACCAACAGGCACTGAACTTCTTTTAGACGTTCTCCTATATAAGAACTGTCTGCATCAGAAATTTCAGCCCTATAATTTTTGTACTTTTCTCAAAACCGTCAACGCAGTACATAGGTATATCGCTATAATAAAGGTATAAACTGGCCGAAATTAATTCGTTGGTTAAAATTATGTACCGACATTATTTCACCAATATATTCCGTCATATTCGATGCGCATGCGCCGTCACTATACCCGCATGGCCTCACAAATACACGAAAGAAAAAAATTTGTTTCTTTGGCCGAGAATTCTGTAGCGTTATCCCGCATGCCAGCGAGAATGCAGGGTTGGCACCAGCTAAAGTGCCATCAAGCAGCGCCTCGGGCCTTTTCTACATACATGCGCCTGTTTGCGAGTGTAATTATTACACATGAAAGGAATTGGGTCGAATGGGAAAATAGTATCGATCGTTTTGTGTTTTCTCACGAAACGAATAATTTTTATCCTTTGGTGAGGTGTCAATAATTTCGACACCAAGTTCGGGTAAGAAGACGCGGGTGCCGCTGCGGCTATACTGTGAAGGATTGTCGAGTGCACCTGAAAGTATCGAAGCGACCTAAAAACTGCCAATTTCTCATTAATTCGCGTTTTCCTTTGATTTATTTTCAAATCGTTAAGGATAACTGAACATTTATAACGTGGAATGTAGCTTCCAGTAAAATTATAAATTTTTCCTCTCTTTCCAGCGACACCAGTCGCAGCTGCTCTGTCGCTCAAATCGAGGCTGAATAATCTTCGAATGAATTAAAAAGATGTTTGTGTCGAAAATGAAACGTCGTATTCAACTTGAATTCACATGGGGCCCGCACACAACCATCCGCCCACGTACGCACATAATGAGGCACCAACGAGACCAGCGACGATCGAGCGAGCGTTACGGTCTGATGCTCGTAAGTCTCGCGTAGCCCTTTCGTCCGCACCACCGACCGTTGTTTTCGCATCACTACGAAGATAAAAAAAAGAAAAACAGAAAAAAAGGCTCGTTCACGTTGAAAAAAATGCGATAATTTTGAAAATTATCAATTTCGTACGCGTCGAACGTCCCGAGTAGCCTAACGTGTGCCGAGTTTGAGGTGTTGAGGGTGTTTTCAGTACCTGCCTGCCTAACCGTTGCACAAAATGACATACAGTAGGTACCTTACCTACCCACTTGATTAGCTCTGCTGTAAATACTGCGCCGAACGAAGTTACAAGTTTCTTGTCGGCCATTTTCATCACTGTTCGGTCGTTTTCGAATTAACAATCGTACCAACGCACGACGGCATGTTTTTAACGAATCGTACCTACGGTCGCGTAAAATCACAATTACTCGTTAGGTAGGTAGGCAGGTAGCTAGGTAGGCAGGTAGGCAGGTAGGTAGGTAGGCACCTAGTTAGGTACCTAGGTAGCTCTATCTATCGCTTATTTAATGGTCGGATTGTCGTTGCCATTGTACCCAAGTTAGCCGTTGACGATACTCTGGTTGCGGCGCGGCTGTGCGTAGGCGACTATCATTAATGGTGCGTCGTCGATGTTGCTCGGATGTGCGCATTGTCGTTGCGCGTGTGATTCGTCGACAAAATGGCCGACCGTTTTCGGGCCCAGTATCACGCCGAAAGTTGAAGTTGCGCCCGTAGCTAATTAAGATGCCAGAGTGTTTGATTTCTCGCCGATAGTGCGGAAATTATGCAATGGCGGGGGGAGGGGGTAGCACCGTGCGATAGTCGCCACGATGGCGGCCAATAATTTAAGACTCGGACTGGGCGCCTCGTGTCGTGATGCGGTACCTTATGCGGCGCAGTTGGCTTCGCAAACGTAACGAACGCTTGAAAGTTGAAAATTGCGAAAATCGCATCCTCCTTTATTCGCCGGTAGTGCGTAGTTCGGCGGAAAGTTGGCGGTATGGGTAGTGGCGCCAAATGGGGGTAGAAGTTGCAAGGCCGCCGCTAATAGATACCGAAGGTGCGCAAGTATTTGCAACTTCTATCCGATATCAGCCGCTTTCGACACTTGGGCGCACCTCAAACGTGCCGCTCTAAACGCTGCCTGCAGCAGCACCATATTTGGTTCCGCCTAAGATGAATCTCAGTTGGCGCGCGTGTGCCTCAAACATTACTCGTAGCCGATTTGTCACACCGTACATTTTAGTGTGGCTCCTTTCCGCCCTCGTCGAACGCTCTATTACGCCCGAATATGCCGAAAATGATCGTTTCCGAAGTGAAAAGCGCGTGCGGAAAATAATATGCACGAGCTGCGTATAATAATAATAATAATAATAATAATAATAATAATAATAACAATAATAACAATGTACAACGTATATAGGCACGTAGACGAATACAAATGATGATTAGCATAGCTGATGAATAATCGATAACGAGTACAATATTTCAGGTGATAGCGGAGCATTTGCACAACGTCGAGAGTTACCGTAACCTCACACCGACACTCGACTCAAAAACCACCGTCGACTCGAGAGTAAAAAGGTGAAAAATTTTACTCGCTTAGAGAATTCAAGTTGCGCGTAGTTCGGATGGGATGAGGCGACAACATTCGCTAATTGCTCGAAATTGGGCGACCTTTCGTCGGCCGCAGAGCGGCTAATTCGGTTGTGGACGAAGCGAGTGTCGGCGCGTGCTACAGCGGGCCGGCGCAGTAAACATTTATTGATTTATTTTTCTGGGCGCGAGGAGGGGGCGGTTGGTTTTTTTTGTTTCTTTTTTGCAAAAAATTGTGGCTGTGGGTGGGTGGGTGGGCAGGCACACGCGCGCGAAGCAAACAACGACGAAACCGGTGGAAAATAACGAAATATGTTAGAATAGAGGGTTTTGCGTACGAGTGTGGAGACAGCAGAGGGCGGCCGGCTGTCGGGTTGTGGACGCCAAATGCGGCTTTCGAAACGGTTGGTTGTGCGCAAGCGACGAGAGCACAGCCTAGCAGACAGAGTGGCGAGCCAGAGGCCAGGGCAGACGAGCGCGTAGCTACGAGTGGAGTACATTGTACGCGCAGCAGCGTAGGTGTAGCTGATGGATGGAAGAGAGGCGAGTCCGAGTGGGAAGGGGGTGAACAGCGGCCTAACCCGCAGCGCCAGATCGCGAAACCAGTTGGTCGGCACTCCGCGGTGGCTGCCGCATCATCGAGCCGACGCTTCGTTCGTTATATTTATCATTTTGGTCGCTTGGTCAGCCAAATCTATTAATAAATTATTATCGTCGTTTAGTCTCGCAAGTCGAAAGAGAGGCTCCTCCTCCTCCTCCTACTCCTCCTCCTCCTCCTCCCCCCTTCTCCTCATTGGCGTCCTTGTCTCTTTTTTTGGGAGGGGGTAGTTTCCTGTTACTTGGGAACTATATCGAACGACCTTTGGTCGGTTACACGTCATTTGAACTGTTTGCCATCCCCACCAACAACGGTATTCCGTCCCGTTGTGTTTGTTGCCCTTTGCGCCGTTGGGCGAAAACGGTGACATGTGTGCGTTGCGCGGTTTTGCTGCGTAACCGCCGCAAAAGCAGACGCCTGATAGCTAAATGCGAACTAACCTTCCTCCTCCACCCACCCGCCCAAATTTGGCTACGCTTTTAACCCCGAAGACGCGACAGTGGCGGCTGATGGTACTGCCGTCACCGCCACCACCACCTTCTTCTTAAACGTGGCGTCGCCATTCGCTTTCACCATTGACCGCAGAACTCGCAACTAGGCGCCTCAAAAATGGGTAACTAATGTGCGATCGTGCGGCTACGATTTACACGCGCCCTCCCCTCCACCCTGCCTTTGATCATCGTTGGTTCGTAACGAATGCGTCGCGTTCCGTCTGCGCTCGTCCCTCTTCGCGGGCAGTTCTTGCGGTTTGCTCCTGCCGTTTATTTGGGGTTGGCGACCGGCGTGCCGGACTGCGACTCCGCCTCGTCGTTTCTGCGTTCCGGTCTCGCGGCAACGCCGTCGGCCAACGATTCGCAGCGCAGCCGCCGCCGCAAAATCGATCGAGTCGGCAGTCGCGTTCCTCCCTTTTAATTTAATTTGCGTCCTTTCACCGCCCATTCCGACATTCGCCCAAACACCCTCCCCCCCAACACCTATTAACTAACGTATTCGTAATTTCTATTATTATTATCTTTATCATTATCATTATCATTATCATTATCATTATCATTATCATTATTATTATTATTATTATTATTATTATTATTATTATTAATAGGTATTATTATTATTATTCTCTTCTCTGTTACAGCAAAATGACCATCGACTTTTATTACACTCCGGGAAGCTCTCCGTGCCGTGCCGTGCTGCTCACTGCCAAGTTAGTCGGCGTCGACTTAAATCTGATTCTGCTGAATCTGCACGAAGGCGAGCATTTGAAACCAGAATTTGTGAAAGTACGTGAAAGAAACGCCGCCCTTTCCCCCACCCCCTCACCAAACGCTCTTATTTTTGATTTTCACGCACACGCTCGAAGTCGCTTCAAAAAAATTAACCGCTAACGCCGATTTCGATGGAAGTTTACGTTGTTGTGTGGCCCGCGTCAAGACAGTGGAACGTGAAAAAGTTGGGCAACAAAATTTTACGCGTATTTTCTGATTTGGCCCACTCGGTCGAGTGAAACGCTCGAGGTTTTTCCACCGATTACGTACTTTCCCATCGATTCGGCTGGCGAAGAACGCGGCGTTGTACTGCCAAACGAGTGAGGAACATTTGTACGCGTAAACGATAATTAGGTACGCCGTAGGTGTCGCATTTTTGTGGCAGTAAAAAAAATTATAATTTTAAAATGCCGATAGCTACGGTAATTTTATTCCTCGGAAGGTAGGCGCGTAAATACGCGACGACGGTGTCTGTCCGTGCTTCTCATCCGATAGTTTAAGCAGCGAATTCGGTATTTTTATTCGTCTACGGAGGGTAGGTACGGGTACTCCGTTCGTGGACCGGACCGCCGTACCCCACCGCTGGAGGGAGCGTACATCGGGAGAAGAAAAATTTGTTGCGCCACACTTTGCGTGGCAACTCGCGGCCATGAAACGACTCGCAACATCGCGAAGTGGTTGGCGGTTGGTGGTTGGTGGTTGGTGGTTGTATATGCGCAAGTTTCGACGCACGATCATAAAAAAAACGCGCGTATCACTTTCTCGTTTCAACCGTCGAGTCGAAATGTTGGGTTGCGATTTTCAATCGTTGGTCGTACCAAAAAGACGATTTTTGAGGAAATTTTGTTTTTGACTTTCCAAATTTTCAAACTTTCAATATACTATCTTCTCGAATGTTAAAGTTAAACCATCGTCGTTGCTTCTCTGTACGAGATCCGTATGATACGTACGACCCCTTCGGTGTATGTGTGTACAAGGCATTCCGAGCCACCCCTGGAAAAGTTTTTCAACGATTTTAATTCTCCGTAGACCATTTAATTTTTGAAAACGTACCACACGCTGACATACCTAACTTATTTTTCTCTTCTCGATGTGTCCCGCTACCCATTCACCGATGCAGTACGGCGAAAGTTTGGTGCGCGAATGGACTTTTTTATACGCACGTTCGAACGAACATGCCGTAAGATTTTAGGCGCGTCGAACTATCAGATTCGAACGTGGAATCGAGTTTGATACCATTTTTTGGCAGCTAGTTTCGTCTTAACATAATTTCAAAACTACTCGTAGGGTACAAATATTATACGGTTTTTTTCGGTGGAAAATAATTTGGTGCCGCGGAAATCGACTCGACGAGTGTCGCACCCTGTGTGATGTTTCGTTGATGACTGTAGGCTCTTCGCTCCATTTTCATTTCCCATAATAGTCGCAAAATTCGCTACTTTCGAACGATTGCGTAAATAGAATACGTATTTTGCGAAATTCGGTTCAAATCGGACGATCTGTAAAAGAGAGAAGGGAGCTGAGAAAAACTGTTAAAAAACAATCGTCAGTTATCACTCGAGAATCCACGAACCAGTCGACATTATTTTCCGTAATCGATCCAACGGTAAGCTTGGTTCTCTGAAAATTGAAAATTGTACCGACGAGCAGCGTGTCGAATGAATTTAGCTATTAATAAATTGTCAGTTCGGTTCCGCCGGTCAAGTTCTGCGCGAGTTCTACGAAGTGGAAAACGTCGAAAAATTTGTCATTTTCGGTGGCTGAGACCGTAATATATGTGGCTCAGAATATGGCAGTTGCGCGACCCGTAACACACGTAGGTGCGCAGTGCCACTACCATTAGCCGTGTGTACAGTATTAACCTGACCCTTCAGGTTTTAGCGATGGGTCCCCAGCCAAAAAACGACAGGAAAGATCGACCCAAAAGTAGCGCGTATATAAGACCACACATTGTAATAGGTATTTTACATTTTTTTTTGTAGGTGCGAGAAGATATTTAAAAACATCGGCGTAGTAAATGAGTTTCAGCATTTAGCCCGAGTGATTCGGGAAGGCGGTTAGAGTAACGTTATCGATATTTAATATCGTAACGTATTACTCGACCGATGTTTCCCGAAAACGTCTGCTATTTTTAGCATTGCCTGTTTTTGTGGGCATAAAATGTCGAGTGAAACGCGTACGTACGCGTATTTGCGAAAACCGACGTAAAAATAACTTCGTTTCTGGAGCAGGCCTACGGCGTACCTTTATTCAGTAACTTGCCATACCTACGTTTTTGCTTCGTTTTCGTGGCGCGTGAAACAGGCGTATGCACTTGGCACCAAAATCGGCCTAAATAATAATAATCTTTGGTGGAAAGTGGGCGATTTTCACGTTGTTAATATTGGTGGTGGACAAAAAAAGGAGGGACCGGGACAAGGTCGGAAAGAGAATGGAGTGGAACGGAGTGGAGTGGAGTGGAGTGGAATGGAATGGAGTGGAATGGAATGGAATGGAATGGAATGGAATGAAAGGAAAAGAAAAGGGAAAGACCAGTTCTGGTCGAAACTAGGCGAGTGCCTGCGGCTACGTCCGAGGTCGTACTTGATGTTTTAAGTTACTAACGACGTGACGTTGTATTCGCCAATTAGCTGTGTTTTATGTTTTCAGCTGAATCCGCAACACACGGTGCCGACGTTGGTCGACAACGGTTTCTCAATCTGGGAAAGGTACGTCAACGCACTTTTTCGCCTTCGCCTTCGCCTTCGCTTACTCTTTCGCTTTCGCTTTCGCTTTTGATCGGCGACCCATCCGTTCTTCGGTGGTTTTCGATTTTCATTTATTTTTCGTTTCGTGTTTGACTGCGCAGTCGCGCCATCATCACCTACCTGGTCGACAAGTACGCCAAAAGCGATTCGCTGTACCCGAAGGATGCCCAGAAACGTGCCTTGGTTCTGCAGCGTTTGTTCTTCGACGCGACCGTTTTGTACCAAAGATTCGCCGACGCCTACGTAAGTGGTTGCCCGATTAGATACGGGCGCCGGCACCGAGTTGCCGGACTTTGTCCATCTGTCCGTCCGTCCGTCCGTCCGTCCGTCCGTCCGTCCCTACGAACGTCGTCGTATAGGTGGCCCATTTTGAACGCCGCACCGAAAGCTTCGTCGGCCCTGGGCCTCGCAAACCATCGGAGGGCCGGTGCCCGATTCGTTTCGAAACTCCGATTCGCATCTCCTTTTCGCCGCCTTCTCTCGCCGAATGCCTGCCTCTCGGTTTACTTAATTATTGGACGCGTGTGGCCGCCTGCGATGGCCTCGGTGAAATTTTATCAGCTACTCGAAACCGGTGTGCCAAACCGTCAGCTCCGCTGGCGGCTAGCCCACCCGGAGGCCGAAGGAAATATTGCGCGGGTTAAACGCGATCCGTTTTACTGGCGGCCAGTCAGCTCCCATATCTCAGCCATTGGCTGCACCGCCGTGAATTCTTTAGTCGATTAAAGCGTCGTTTTGTCTGCCAATCGGCTAATTTTGTATTTTCTGCTTTTTTGTGTTCTTCCATCCTCGGCCACAGTATCCGCTCATGTTCGCCGGCGAGCCGTGCACCGAAGATAAAGTCAAGAAAATCGATCAAGCTTTCGAATTTTTGGACGCGCTCCTCACCGGAAACGAATTCGTGGCTGGAAATCAGCTGACCGTTGCCGACGTCAGTATGCTGTCCAGCGTCACCACCATTCAGGTACGAGCCCACCTACTGACCCCAACCCCACCTAATAGTCTTCCTACGGTCGCGTCTATCTAATTATCGTCGCCTACCCTCACCCGCACACCCCTCCTAGTTATCGTCTTCTGCCCCTTCCACTCCATCCTCCAACGGGTAATCTTGGAAATACATACGTATACTCGCCGCGTGTGCTAAGCTACGACGAATTGGCACCATGTGGCCGAAATTGATATTATACGTCCGATATCGAGTTATGCGGTACCCTATCACACCCAACCCTACCCTACCTTACCTTACCCTACCCTACTCTACCCTACCCTACCCTACCCTACCCTACCCTACCCTACCCTACCCTACCAACTAGCGGACATTTCGTTAATTTTAAATAATTTATTCGTTTCTCCGCGCCCAAACAATCGAGGAGGGGGTGGGTTCGGTGCGGGGACATGTCGAACAGATTCGGCATTTGGGTATCCCCTCTCTCATTCTCTCCCTCGCACCCTATTCATTTACGCGTTTTTTAAAGTCTTTCTCCGTCCGTATCCGTGTAGCGATTTTTTACTTTCCGCACTCGCGTCTTCCGCAGCGTACCTACGCTTGTTGCGTTATGGCAAAAAAATTTAAATTTCGTCGTATTGTGTTTTCTGGGAAAAAATGAGGCGTCGTTATGTTTTCGTAGGCCCCACTCAGTCCGTGTCCTTCGACCAAAACAGAACACGCTTCCTATTCGCGCGGAAGTGAGGAAAACCCAGCGGTGATTCTCTCTGCCCGTTTCTCAGTTTAACTCGATGCCCATTCCAAATTGCACGCACGTTTGTCTCCGACCAAGATGCCGGCTACGACACAATTCGTCTCTCGCCTCTCCCCCCTCTTATCACCTACCCCTCCTCCTCCTCCTCCTCCTCCTCCTCCTCCTCCTCCTCCTCCGACCCTCGGAAAAAAAAATTATTATATATTCCACGTACCTAATATCGTTTAACGTACGTACGTTTCCAGGCGGTCGACTACGACATTAGTAAATACACAAATGTCGTTAAATGGCTGGAAAAAACAAAAGCTGCCGTCACTGACTACGAAGAAGCCAACGGCAAAGGAGTCGAATCATTCCGTCAATTATATTTGAGCCTTACTAAAAAGTAAACTTCTCTACAATGGATCGCCTTTCGTCGATATTTTCATTAATTCTTGATAATAATAAAAAATAAAAAAAACCATTTCTTCACCTGGTGAACATTCACACGTTACAAAGACTGTCTTTTTTTTTCTTTTTTTTTTTTTCTTTGTGTTCTTTTTACATCACCGATTTCATTATAATTATATAGCTTTCCTACCTAAGTATTATTATTACGGATTATTTCTATTATTAGTCTAATTTATGGCACGAAAGCGTCGTAAATGCGAGAATGTAATTTTTAACCTGTGCAACGCTGGTAGCTGGAGTACGAGAATATAATTAACCGCGTAAGAAGGTACCTTTCCGTCGTAGGCACGGATAGGTCGCAGCGACGCTATCGACGACTGTCCAGCTAATGTATGCCTTTCCGTGCAGCACGTAGCCGAGTTTCGTTTTTAATTTTAATCGCACGATGTGGCCCGCAGGCCCGAGTCTCACCGTCTTCGATATTTCGCATTGCGGTAAGGTAACCCGCAATACCGCATTATCTACTCGCAGCGATCGTCGTTGATGGTGGGATTATTCGCGTCCGTACGACACGCTGCTCGAAATCGCCGATGCCGACCATAATTTGGCTGTCGGAACGCAGCGAGAACGGGTCTTGGGTATATCTTACATGAGGCTGCCACCTACACCCACAGCCACGATCTAATTACTGTATGTCAACATAGGCGATATATATATACATTATATATATATATGTGTGTGTGTGTGTCGCTAAAGTTTCTCAATAAATGTACTCTCGCATCGTGTGATTTTGATTTGTTCGGTTACGGTCGTGTTTGGAGGGTGAATGAGTACCGTTGTCGACTACAGCGTTGTCGAAATTCATTCGAAGAAGCGAAGAACCGTCTGCTTGGAGCCGAGTATGACAACTTGGAACCGATTCAGACCCGAGTTGGATTGTTCGAACCGTTTCTAAATCGTTCGCATGGAGCCTAATTATACACTTGCGGTGGTTCGGGTGAGGGAAAACCGAATGGGAACTGGGAACTTGAAATTAAAACAAGCTGCGCAAAACCGCGCGTCTAACGAGAAATTTCTCTCGAAACATTTTATTCTCGGCTGAAAAAGAAAAAAAACTTATTTGGCTTATTTTCGGTTCGAAAATATTAATTATTCTTGTTAGCCGTTTTTGGACTTTGTGCAGCCGAAAGCGTATGGGAAAATTGGCCCTACAAATGAGAGGCATCGTCGTTTTGTGATTCCCCTATTTCTCAGGGAAGTAGGTATTACGTTCCAAATTTGCAAATTTCACAACGAATTTGAAAAATTCAACCGTCTCACCAAGTAGCCGATGACCAAAATTAACGAGGAGACCGATAAAAGAATAATGCGAAATTCTCCGATAAGTGGTCGATACTTTTTTCTTCTTCGTCGAGGAGAAAACTGCGTCATTTTAGACTTGATCTTTCGTATCTGCTTGGCTATCGAACTCGAATTTAATTCGAATAGATTTTGGAAACGAGTAGGTACTTTTCCAACTAGCAATCGACGTTAATTTAGGTCCGACAGTCGTAACTTAATTTCCGCTTTTCCAACATTTATTTCACCTTAAACTTTTTCCGGTTTTTTCAACCTTTAGGCTCATATTCACAAACGTCACTTTAACCTCCCTTCGCTTAAATTTCACTTAAAAAAAATTTTTTGCACAATTTTGTACTTAAAAAAGTGTGGGAACATTGTATCTCTTACGAGAGTTCCAATGTAAAAATAAAATGTTACCACATTCTGAAGTACAAAATTTTTCCAAAAGCGATTTTTAAGTGAAGTTTAAGTGAAGGAAGGTTAAAGTGACGTTTGTGAATATGGGCCTTATAGTTTACTTTCTACTTTTTCTTTTCACTTTTCAATTTCTTTCCACCTCTGCTACTAAGCACCGTGGAAATATAAGCTCTGTTTGATAGGATTACACTAACCTACACCAACCTACACCGGTAGGGATATTCCACAAATATTTAAGTAAAACTTCGCGCAAAGTCACATAACATTCCTGCATTTGTGGAATCGCCCTCCTGGTGTAGGTTGGTGTAGTCCTATCCTTTGACTATATACATACTGGACTGTTAATACTGATAAAAAGCTGTGTTCAAAACAAACAGGCGTATCCCCGTTCAAAATGTTAGTTCATTATCAAATTTATTAATACTTATTGTCTTTACCTTTGACTAGGTCTCTTCTTACCAGAATTATTGTTTTTAATTACGAATTAAATCGGTAATGTTGTAGTTTTATAAAACTCAGAAGTTCAAAAATTTCAGTTAAATCAATTTAAAATTTGATTTATTGATGCGTAAAAATAATATTTTTTTTTTTGTACCTTATCAATATACTCTTGTGACAGTTCATTTTTGTTTCTTGCATTTTTTAATTCGATCTTTAAATTATTTCCAACAGTTTTTAAACAGCAAACCAGTAACCTAACATTTTGAATGGGGATACAGGTGTCTCAACTTCACCTTTGGTTCATGAGACTCTGTGTTATTCTTATCAATATTAGCAGTCCAGTATGTATATAGTCAAAGGTCCTATCAAACAGAGCTATAGATACCCAGGTAAATTACAAGTGTTAAAAGGGTGTTGTTATTTCCACCAGCTTGGGTGAGGCGTTCGTTTTCAAATAATTCAGTGAATCATGCAAAGTGGTATAGAAATACAAGTTTCAGTTATCAGATTTTTTTTATCATTAGAGTTAATAGAGATTGGAGAGTGAGAATTTTATTGAGGTGAGTTCTGATCACTTTACATAGAAAAGGTAAGCACGGACTTCCATCTTGGAAAAAGGTTTATTATCGACGTTAGTACAACGACTGAGGAGTGGAGAACATTCTCCGTCGAGCAGTGGCGGAAAGAATATTATGTTGGCAATCAGTGTCGCCACATGTAAAACGAATAAATGTAATAACATGTTACATACAGTGTTAGTCAATGTAATGTTATTTGTTTGTGACGTAGTGAGGGAATCGTATCCCAACACCCCCTGCAATTCAAAACAGACGAACGAACATATAAGAAAAAATGTGTCACACAGTGTATGTATTTAAAAATAAAATAAAAAATGAAAATAAGCAATAGCAGTCAAAATTGTTACATATAAATGTCATATAAAATTGCTATATATGTAAGAACGTTCATCATTCTTTCGTACACGATAATACTTTGTATTATCGTTGTACATCGCATGTCATCTTTCGTTCTCCTTTATCAGTCATCTACCCGCTCACCTTTTCTCTCTTGTTGATTCCTGTCTATTCCTCTTAGTTTTTTCTCGTCTATTTCTTCTCGATTATTTGATTCTAATTCATACGGTTTCAAGTTGTACGTCGTACGTCGTTGTGATATGTAATAGCGACTTTGTTTTGAATTCCTCTTTAATAAAATTTACTGAGTGCATTCTTTCGTCTCGTTATTGCATGTAACTTTTAACCGATCTTACAAATTCAAAACTTTGCTATTAATTTTCGCTTTTCGCGTTACCGATTTTCTCGTCGTAATCTACATGATGTCTGTGAAAGCTCGTTTTACCATCGCTGCTCTTCCATCTGGTTCTGAAGGAAAGACTACTACTCCTCAGATTATCTCCATACAGGTAATTGGACAGACGGTAGTTTTCGCTTTTCCGCCTGAATTTCGCGACCTTCAATTTCATACGGCATTAACGGAACTTCCAATCGCTAAAATGGCAAAAACTGATTTGAAACCTCGTTGGACACGTCGTTCATTTACCATTGTCTTGCTAGATAGAGTAGCACAGCTTTATTTTGATGAATGCGAAAACCCTATTTTTCATGGCAGAATGTTGGACGAATATGATTACTCCGACCTGGCTTCTCTTCCGTCTATCAAATCAGGGTCTTCCAAAACCTCGAACGTCAACTCTTCCGTGGCACCCGTCGTCTCAATTACTTCGATCATTAAGAATGCTGCGATTCCAAAATTTGGTTCGAAATCCCTCTTTGCAAATGCTAATTCGTGGATCACAATTTTTGAATCGGAATGCTTACGTTTGGGCATTGAAGAGGACCGTTACTGGGAAATAATTCGTTTATTTTTGGAGGATAGCGCTGAGAAATGGTATTGTACCACCCAATTGTCGAATTCTTCGACTTCGTGGCAGTTTTGGAGGGACTCATTCGTTGAAAATTTTGGCTCGCAAGGGCTCGCCGCCACTCGTGCCGCTTGGGGTTACCATTATATCTCTGGGTCAATTTCCGATTACTGTCAAAATAAACTCAATCTTCTTGTTTCCTATCATCCGAATATGGCTGCCTTTGATAAAATTACTCATCTTGCCATCGGACTTCCTCGTCATCTACAAGATAAGATCAACCTATCCGAAACTCAGACGCTCGGAAAATTTCTTTCGCTCGTCAATACGTTCGACTCAACACCTCGTAATGGCTTCAATAATTCGTATTCCAATTCTACACCGAAGAATTTTTGTCCTTACGGCAAGAAAAAGGGGTACGAACGTAATCATTTGGAGAAGGATTGTCTAACCAAGGCCCGCGACGAAAAGTATCGTAAACATAACAATTATGATAATAATACTAACCAAACTTCAAATAGTGTAAAAGGAATACACTCCTTAGATATCGACAATCTAAAACGTGAAATCGACATTATTCAAAAAAACGAATAATGCCCTCGTTTGTTGTTGTAAAAGTAGATTATGCGAACACTTCAGGTACCGGCCTGTATGATCCTGGTGCTAACGCGTCTTGTATCTCATACCAGACCTTAAAAAATTTAAAAAATTATAAATTCTTTCCGCTCAAATCTACTTTTCGTACGACCAGCGGCACGGGCATTATTTTAGGAATTACTATCCTTTCAATTAAAATTTTTAATATTTCTGAGAGAGTGTTGCTCTATGTACTTGATTCATCAACTTTTGCTTATGATTTTCTTATTGCTCTCGATCTTATTCCAACCTTTAAACTCTCATTAAACTACAATCTTATTCTTTCTCAAGATAACGTACAAAGGTCCCCTATCAGATTTAATAACGTAATCATAGAAAAACAAGATCCGAAGAACGTAATTTGGAATGATTATTTTTCCGAAGTTAATTTTATTTCAAAAACCTCTCACTTAAAAGATAACCAAAAATTTGTCGTTCAGAATTTAATAAAAAAAAATCATTCCGCCTTTGCCCGTCATAAATTCGATGTTGGAAATGTTACTAAATATGAATGTCCTATTCGTTTAACTCATGTCACTTACGTCGCTAAAAAGCCTTACCGCTGCTCTTTCTCCGACCAGGAGGAAATTGAAAAACAATGTTCTATGTTACTTAAATATAATATGATTTCTTTCTCTTCGTCGCCGTTTGCCTCACCGGTAACCCTTCAATACAAGAAGGATGGCCTGAACAGTTTGAAGGTTAAGACACGTATGTGTGTCGATTTTCGAGAGCTCAACAAATTAATTGTTCCGGAGTGTCATCCGTTTCCCTTAATCGATGACATTATTGTAAAAACGCATGGTTGCCAGTGGTTCTCGGCGCTGGATATCAATGCAGCTTTTCATTCGATTCCGATTAAATTTGAGGATCGCTCCAAAACGGCGTTTGTGACACAACATGGGCACTATGAATGGCGCTCTATGCCTTTCGGTCTTAAAAGCGCACCTGCCGTCTTTCAACGGATCCTTTCGAATGTTATTAAGTCTCATAATTTATCTTCCTTTTGTGTTAATTACCTGGATGATATCCTTGTATTTTCTCGCACCTTTGATGAACATGTTAATCATATTCAACTTTTGATTTCCCCCCTTTTCGATGAAGGTTTTCGCCTTAATTTTGATAAATGTAACTTCGCAATGTCTTCGATCCGTTACCTCGGCCATATTCTCTCACCTAATTTCGTTAAGCCTCTCAATGATAACCTTATCGCTATTCAAAATTTTCCCCTCCCTTCCTCTCATCGTAAAATTCGTCAATTCCTAGGCAAAGTAAATTTCTACCGAAAATTTATTCCTCATTCCACCACCCTTCTCGAACCTTTCCACAATCTTCTCCGCAAAAATGTTCCTTACTCTTGGTCCCCCTCTTGTCAGCAAAGTTTCGATACTACAAAAAAACTTTTGACTTCCGCTCCGATTCTTGCAATCTTCGATCATACCAAACCTGTATTCATTTACACTGACGCCAGTGGAGTGGGTATTGGTGCGGTATTGAAGCAGAAGCAGGCTGACGGCACCTTCATGCCGGTCGCCTATTTCTCGAAGAAATTGTCGGAAGCTCAAAAGAAGAAAAAAGCTATTTATATCGAAAGTCTTGCTGTACGTGAGGCTATCCGTTTCTGGCGCTTCTGGCTCATTGGTAGACACTTTACTGTCTACACTGACCACAAGCCTCTCCAACACCTCAACCTCAAAGCTCGTCCTGATGAGGAACTTGGCGACCTGGCCAACGAACTCCTGCAGTTCGACTTTGACATTCTCTATTACCCCGGTTCCTCCAATCATGAAGCCGATTGCCTTTCCCGTAACCCCGTTCTCGAACCCTCTTCTGATTCTTCTCCTCCTGAACCTATCATTCCCTCGCTCTACTTTCTTTCCCACGATAGCATTCGTCAAATGCAAACTGATGTAGTAAAATTAAGCTCAGACTCGTTCCGTGATAATGTTATTATTCGTAATATACGTGGTCGTGCTCGTATTGTACTCACTCACGCTTCTGGTCTCTCACTCGCCGATCAAGTACACGCTCATTTTGGCCACATAGGTTCTAAACACATGATTTCCATTATTTCGTATGATTTCACCTTTCCGTCTATGTATCGTTTAATTCGTACTTTTTGCTCGAAATGTGAAGTATGTCTAAAGAACAAGTCTCGTCATTCCCATCTCACCACCCGTCTTGGCATCCTCGGTCCCCCTTCTGGTCCTTACGAAATTATGTCCCTCGACACAATAGGTGGTTTTTCCAAATATCATCCTTCCTTCCGCTACCTTCACCTTCTAGTCGATCACTTCACCCGTTTCGCCTGGGTTCTGTGCTCTAAAGGTCAGACAGCTAGCGAGATGATTTCACTGGTTGACTCGGTGCAGAAGGGTCACTCTATTGGTACCCTTCTCACCGATCAGTATGGTGGATTGTCTTCTGACGTGTTTACTGATTATTGCACGAACTCTAATATCACCCATGTTTTTACTGCAGTCGATTACGCATTTTCCAATGGCCTGAATGAGCGCCTCAATCAGACATTGGTGAATCGTGTTCGTTGTATGATCAACGACCCCTCTTCCTCTTCCTCCGACTGGACCTCCCTTACTCATAAATGCGTTCAATACTATAATGACTCACCTCACTCCATTACTTCTTTTCCTCCGTCCTATCTTCTTACAGGTTCTTTCCCCTCTATTGTTCCATCTTCTTTTCCTCGTTCTTTGGATATTACTATTGACCGCAAGCTCGCATATGAACGTACTCTGCAATTCCATAGATATAATAAACTCC